>CM036755.1:76263771-76863771 GCA_020796225.1 Arion vulgaris | reverse complement strand
ATATTCTTCAAGTCCGGAAACAGCAGTAAGCCTGAACATTCCGTTCGAATGCAATACCTTGCTGTCACTTGATTGATTTCAAAGCTAGATATGCCACGGATTCTTACGAAACTAGAGTGGTGGTGGTGGTGGAGTAAGGTAAGTCGGGTTGCACAGCCAGCAACATTGAGAAACACTTGGAGGTTTGAAATATGTTCAACACGGGTTACACTCTTCACTTTTACTTAGCTAAGATGTCCGCGATGCATGGAGGTTTCCCCAAAAAGGTGGGGGTTTTCTTCTCTCGCTTCCCAATACCCCGCCGAGGAAAATGTCATGTACTTCATATTTTAATGAATCTAAACAGAATGGTAAGCGGGTAAGCCAGCAGCGGGGAAAAACAAAACTGGTAACGATTTTTTTAGTTTTTCAGCGGCGTCAACCTCCGTTTAAATCAATGTGGGTGATTATCATGTGTTACATTTCTGTGATATCTACAGCGGCGGTGTCACCCTAAGTTTCAATCAATGTGGGTGATGATGATTTGTTACATTTCCGTGATATTTACAACAGCGGCGTCACTCTCCATTTCAATCAATGTGGGTGATCATGATTTGCGACATTTTTGTTGCGTAGTCCATCCGAAGCAATTTGTGGTCATAAATATTAAATTTCAACTGGGGATGGAACCAAGACCACCCGTATAGGAAGCAAGTGCACTATATTATCTGCGTGCGTTGCAGATTTGGTACGACTGCGCCGGAGCGTGAGAGAAAGAGAGAGAGAGAGAGAATTAATCTTCTTCTTCTGCGTGCCGGCAGACGTTAGCGATAATGGATATCCACAAACATATGTCCCTGGTATTTGATATCATCTCAGATGTTGACGCTATTCCGTGCCATGAAGAAGTATGGCTTTCTAAAATAGTATCTCTGTGTCTTCCTGTGTCTCGTCTCCCTCGATTTTACCGGTCGTCATAGTGTGTTCTAACCCTCCCCCTTTTTCTCATCACATGTTCAGAAAATGATGACTGCCTCTTTCTTACATTGATAAGCTTTCTCTGTATTTGGGTTCATTAATCAGATTAATCATTTTAGCGGTCCATTGGATTGGTTATTGGTTACTAAACTGACGTCATTGCACTCCGGGCAAACCCATAGGTGCTCAGTCTCCCCAACAGATATCGAAGAGTATGCATACTGATGGTTCCTGTGGCTCGCTGATTAAACACACCTCTCACTCTGCCTCCCAGGCATCCAGTTCGACTTGAACAATGGGTAACTCCAAACTGCTTAAATCGCTTGATCGATTCAACATCGATTTTAGTGTCCTCATCCAACAGAGAGTCGCGAAGAGACCGAAGAATATCCCCTTATCCATCTTCAACTCCCCAACAATCGATGCTGTTGATGCAAGCCTGTGTGCTCAAGCAAGTTGACGCAAGAGGTCCATTGGATTCTCGTCATTCATCAGTAAAACCACACAGCAGCTTTCCTGACAGTTGGTATCCATGCGTATGACGTGTTCAGAGATTTTTCTGTTTACTGTCCATGACTCACATCCGTATGTCAGTATTGGCTCTATGTATCTCCATCTTCTCCTTCTTATAACACTTGTTGCTAGTGGTTGTCCAGAAATTTCTCTGATTTCATCACTTATTCTGAATTCACCCCATGTTGAATAATATATCTATCTATCTATTCTCTAAAATCTGCTCTGCCTTTCAGCGTCAGGTCGAAAAAGGAGACATCTGGATCGAACCTCTCTATGCGCTTTGTCTTTCTTTCTTTTCTCCAGTCCTGATTTGCTTCACGGCTTCAGTGTAAAAAGAGATTTCTAGAACGTGCTTTTGTGTGTGCACTATAAACAGTGTCTTTCATCGCCTCTGTTATCTCTGAGGTCCACCTTTTGCGTGAATAATATATATATATATATTCAAACACATTATTTTATAACAAAATTTTAAAAATCTTTTTCTGTGAAAACAGAGGGTTTAATATGACGCACAGTACTGGCCCGACTGACAACAATACAGAGATGGGGAAAGATGTAGCAAGAGAGAGAGGGGGTATGTGTGTACGTATTACTATATAGTCAGTGCAAGGGCTAAGAAAACGAAGGCTTGGGGAAGAGAAGGGGAAAAGAGGAAACATATCATTAAAAATAAGTTGTGAAACTACAGGGAATTATTGTAAAGGTCAGAGATATGGAATCTCAGAAGAGGTATCGATTAGTTTCCATACTTGTCTCGCTCTCCCAGCACCGTCTCTCTCTGTGTGTGATCTTTCTGCGCAGCTTACATTCTGCTGCTATTGTATTCTTTTCCCTGCATCAATCTGTCAATCATTATGTCAAGTTTTGTGTCAGTCAGTCTGTCTGTGCCTTGTTTCATACATACACACAGAGACAAACACGTTCATATATACATACACACACACACAAAATTTCATATACACACAGTTTATGAACACACACATACACACCCAGACATACATACACACACACACATACAAATATACAAAAACAGGTTCCTATACACACACACACACATACAAAAAACAAGTTCACACTCACACACATTTCTTCTTCACCCTTCGCCCCTAGGAAGCATAGGTCCGCAACCAAGGCCTTCCAATCCCTCCTATCTAAGGCCATCTTTTCCAGATCTCTCCTCATTTTCTTGCATTCCGTCTCCAACTCCTGTCTCCAGGTGTTCCTTGTTCTTCCCCTACCTCTATTGCCCTGGGGGTTCCATCGGAGAGCTACACACACACACACGCACACACACACAAACATGTTCACATACACACACAAACATATATATATATATATATATATATAAAACCAAACCCATATCGGCTACCACAGAAAGCCATACAGAAAAAGTATAACGAGTACAGAACAAAAGGTAGACCAGGCAAAAGATGGAGTGACGGCATCAAGAACATCCTTAAGAAAATGAATAAAAGCTTACAGCGTCTCTTAGAACAAGCACACACAAGATCACTATGTAATTTTGAACATAGTCATCGCACATGTGGTGCCGGGGCCCACGGGTTGGAGCAAAGAATAGTAACACTGCGACCCACAAGGCAAGTCGTAAGAGGGAACTGAGGTAGAGACTTATGGAAGTTACCCTAGTAAATAAAAAGCGTCGCAGAAATCGAATGTGCTGGCCTACTTACAGTTGGCCTACAACTGGCACAGAGTACAATCGCTCTTAGGCTCAGATCACATACAAATCACAAAAGAGTGGTTAACAAGTGGTCGATATGGAGCGCACGAAGAAGAAGAATAAACATGGTGACAATTTGTGTAGGAATTTTATTTTGATCTTTGTAATTCGTTTTGCCAAGGCTGCGACTTTGCAGCCCACTTTTATCAATTTTCAACTATTAATTAATGGATCTTTTACGTGCTAAACTTGAATACTGACCTACGTTTATCGTCCATCTTCAATAGAACTAGAAACTAGATATCACATACATTAAGATCAACGTTATCTAGAAAAAATATCCCAATGCCTCCACACAAGGAAGGAAACGAGTACCTTTGAAGCAAGAGGCGAGCACATTAACTCCACGCCACAGAGACCCCATTTTGTCCCCATTCTATTTTCCCTTTATATTCCCGTCTTCTCCACCAGTCTATTTTCCTTTATATTCCCCGTCTTCCTCCACCAGTCTATTTTCCCCTTTATATTCCCCGCCTTCCTCCACTAGTCTATTTTTCCCTTTATATTCCCGTCTTTCTCCACCAGTCTATTTTTCCTTTATATTCCCGTCTTCCTCCACCAGTCTATTTTTCCTTTATATTCCCGTCTTCCTCCACCAGTCTATTTTCCCTTATATTCCCGTCTTCCTCCACCAGTCTATTTTTCCCTTTATATTCCCCGTCTTCCTCCACCAGTCTATTTTTCCCTTTATATTCCCCGTCTTCCTCCACCAGTCTATTTTTCCCTTTATATTCCCGTCTCCTCCACCAGTCTATCCACTTTCTTTTCGTCTGTTTATCCTTTCCCTTTTTTCGTGAATTTGTTGACCATCCTTCTTCTTCGAATGCTCTATTGCGACCACCTGTTAAACCACTCTGTGTGATTTGTATGTGATCTGAGCCTAAGAGCGATTGTACGATGTGCTAGTTATGCGCCTTCAAATAGATCAGAACATCCGATTTCTGCGACGCTTTTTATTTACTATGATGCCTTCCCTGTGCCCCTACCTGAGTCGCCTCTTACGACACGCCTTGTAGGTCGCAGTGTTACTATTATTTGCTCCCCTTGCGAGCTCCGACAACACATAAGCCCCGGCGATTTATTATCCAATATATATCGCTTTTACTATCTTCCGTCGCTCTTAGAGTGTGTGCGCCCGCATACACACACACACACTGGTGGTACTAAAATATACATACTTGCCACATACATCCATGGCATATACATACTTGCCACATACATCCATGTCTCACACAACCTTTAATCATCATCATCCTCAAGCTGATTTATTTTCACATCAACAGATCGGAAAGATGCAATACTTTCTAATCAATGTCTACATTCAAATAGTGGAAAATTGAAAGCATTTCATTCGGATGATCGATGCAAAATTGACAAGGATGGGTGAATGAATGAGATGATGGGGGTGTGTCCGTAATTGGATTTATGGATCAATGGGTTGGTTGGTGGTGTGATAGTTTGATAAATGAATGAAAATAATGGATTTGTGAGTATCTTATTGGATGGATGGGTCAATGGATTTATTGATGTTATTGGTTATTGAGTATTAGTTACTGAACTGACGTCACAGCACTCCGGGTAGACCCATAGGTGCTCAGTCTACCCCAACAGATTTCGAAGGGTATGCATACTGATGGTTCATGTGTCTCTTTGGTTAAACATACTTCTCTATCGACCCCTCAAGCACTACTTGTACAACGAATAAATCGTACTACTGATTCGACGTCTATTTTAGTGTTCTTATCCAACAGTAGGTTGCCAAGAGACCGAAGAACATGCCCATTATCTATCCTAAACTCCCCAACAATCGATGCAAGCATGTCCGTTCTCTCATTGACTGCGAACACCCGCAATACCAGGATAGTAGTTGTTTGGTGCAAGGATAGATTGATGGGAGGATGGACAATTGCAGGTAATAATGGATGGACATGTGGATAGACAGATGGTAGACGTAAGAAAAGTATGTATATACCAAGGTTTTCGGGTGTCTCATCTGCAGGGATCCCATTCGTGAAGAAATGGGCAACTGGGCAACCGGTGCCGTTATCTCACAAAGAAGATTATCAGAAAATCAGTGGACAGAGTAAATGCCGTGGTACCGCAGAAATTAAATCAGATAAACTGGACGAGTGGCCAAATTCACTCGGAATACTTACAGAACACGAGTCGGATTCAGGTGACATTGATCGACTAAATTACCTGTGTTTATTCTAAACATGGAGGATTTTTTCGTGGGATAAGCAGATGCTGACAGAAAGGTCACCAAGCATCTTGCCAATTTCGCCGATGTAATTCCTAATGCAACGTTTACAGATGATGACATGCATAATTTTCTAAAATGTGCTTGTATTTCCTAACCTGTAGCAAATTACTCTTATGGAGAGAACAAGACAGATCCAAGTGAAGCAAGAGATTACAAAAATACACTGGCGCAGGATAAGACACACTTTGAGATAATCCGAGGGGAATATAACAAGAAGGGCTCTTTACTGAAAGCCACATGGACATCAGAAGAGAAGGAGGCCTTCTCTGAGTTCTCCGAGCAGGACATTGTACTTATCTCAATTTGTGAAACAATTGATTGATGTATTCATATGGTATGTATGACTGGACGACGCTGCTGCTGCTGTTAAGTCGGGGATCGAAACACTATGAACATGTCCGGAATGCTAAGATTCTTCTTCTTCTTTTGTCGTCACACTGCTACCGGGTTGTTGCCCAGTGTCGTGGTTTTCTGTTTTTGTCTTGTGCTGTTCTGGTGGCTTGTGTGATTGTTATCTTTGCTCTTTCACAGGATTCTGCTACGCCATCTAACCATCTTTTCCGTGGTCTTCCTCTTGCCTTCTTTCCCGATGTTAAGATTATAGTCCTAATATAGCTGATTGATTGATAGGTCCATCACCACAACACGTCGGTGAGTAACCATTGTGCTCCGATCTCTTTCTTACACAAGAATATCTCAGCGACAGTGTACGAACTCCGTAGCTTATACAGGGTGTTCAAGATAAAAGCAGCCTGTGAATGGAGCTAATCTGGCATATATGTATGGAAATGAGAAGGTTCAGTTATGACGTAGTATGGGTCAAGATTGTGTGATGGTGTGTAATTGTAGTGCGGGAAGGGGCGATGAACAAATGTGACGTAGGACAAGCTAGTCAGAACCGGTTTAAATAGTAAATATACGAGATGCGATGCGTACCTGGCAAATTTCTATTTATCACTGGGGCTGCTTTTAAGTTGAACACACTGTATAACTGATAACTGACATAGCTGAATTTTACCCTTCGTTCATTTTTGAGGAGGTACATTAACTCTGTCACTCTGTAGTTTGTGTTCTACCCCCGGGCACATTTATATTACAATATATACTAAGAAAGCCAGTCTAATGGTTTTGAGTCACTTTAAGAAATAGTGGGAGGCAGTGTATATACTCGGGGCCGCAAGTGCAATAATGTAAGGACATACAGTGGCGGCAGGGTCAGTGAGCTGGCACTGATCAAGAGCCCACCCCACCTCAAAGTGGTGGCCCAGGTAACAGAATAATGTCTGGCTAAGTGGGTAGGGATCGAAGGAGAGCTACTTCGAATTGGTACAAGGGTAGGTGCATGAATGTCTGATATGAGATCTGATCGCAATATAGATGATGAGAATCTCAGCACATGCGCCTACACGTCTCTCCTGTCCAATAATGAGTCAAAGATGATTCATCATACAAAATCAAACGCCCGTGTGGTTACCGGGTCCCAAATTCGGGTAAATAATATAACCACTAATACCTACCACATACCATATAGGCAAAAGTGGAGGTTTGGCGGGATTAGCTACCCCATCCAGTAAAAATTACTCAGCTATAAAACCGCAACCAAGTGCACGAGAGCTTGCAAGGCCTTGGTTGGGGACCTATGCCGCCTTTGGGGCGAAAGGAAGAAAGAAAAGAAGTGTATCTACACAGAAGGATGAAAGGGTTAACCTATAGTCAAGTATGACTACTAAATACTGCTTAATATTTCAATCAACATTCCCACAAGACCTGCATATCGAGGAGCATTGGCTCATAAATAACATCCTACAAGACCTGCATATCGAGGAGCATTGGCTCATAAATATCATCCTACAAGACCTGCATATCGAGGAGCATTGGCTCATAAATAACATCCTACAAGACCTGCATATCGAGGAGCATTGGCTCATAAATAACATCCTACAAGACCTGCATATCGAGGAGCATTGGCTCATAAATAACATCCTACAAGACTTGCATATCGAGAAGCATTGGCTAATAAATAACATCCTACAAGACCTGCATATCGAGGAGCATTGGCTCATAAATAACATCCTACAACACCTGCATATCGAGGAGCATTGGCTCATAAATAACATCCTACAAGACTTGCATATCGAGAAGCATTGGCTAATAAATAACATCCTACAAGACTTGCATATCGAGGAGCATTGGCTCATAAATAACATCCTACAAGACTTGCATATCGAGAAGCATTGGCTAATAAATAACATCCTACAAGACCTGCATATCGAGGAGCATTGGCTCATAAATAACACTACCCTGTCAACGAGAGAAACATTGGCCAAAACATCCTACCTTGATATCGAGGAAGCATTGGCTAATAAATAACATCCTACAAGACTTGCATATCGAGGAGCATTGACTCATATAATCCTACAAGACTTGTATATCGAGAGCATGGCTCATAAATAACATCGTGTCCCGGAAGTGAAATATTTTGGCCACGTACACCCGTGTAGGCCGAGTCCGCAAGGAAGCAAGAATGAGTACCACTGCACTAAATGCATGTCGGAAGAGGTGACGTATGTAGGGGTCTAGGAAGCTACAAATCGAAAACAGGCAGAAATCAGATTGCAGGCCTACTTGTAGCGCATGTAACGACACAAGACAATCGCCTTAAGCTGATCGCTGAAGAGGCGGAGATTGACAAGTGGTCGATATGAGCGTTCAAGAAGAAAAGTGGCCACATGTCGTCACGGTGGTTGAGGCGGTAATGGAAGGATGGTTTCTGTGAGGCGGGACGACCAGGCGAAGGTGGTACAGGACATCAAAGAAACCTTGAACATGACGTTGAAGAGGCGGAACATGCTAGAGACGAGCGTTTCAGGTGGGTTGCAATGAAAGCGAGTTCGCAAGACTATGCTACTATGATTCCAATCAAATACTATACTTCTTCTTTTTTGAACGCTCAATATCGACCACTTGATCACTCTTTTATTTGTAGTGATCTGAGCCTAAGAGCGATTGTACGTTTGCCAGTCATGCGCCTACAAGTAGACCAGCCATCCAATTTCTGAGACACTTTTTATTTACTAAGGTAGCTTTCCTAGACCCCTACTTCAGTCGCCTCTTACGACATGCCTTGTAGGTCGCAGTGGTACTATTCTTTGCCCCCTTGTGGCCCCGGCAACGCACGGGCGAAATAACTAACCAATCCACCAACCCGCCTAGGAATCTATCTATTCACATCTAACAAGGTATCATCATATATCCTTTTTCACACTCGTCTGATGACGCTCCGTCCAACACACCAACTCACCTGACGTTTTCCGTCTTTTGCTTGGTCGGTCGCTGACTTTTACACTGTCACAGCTGGTATCCTCTGCTTCTGTGGGGACAGAATGAGAATTGAAGAGTGGTACATATTATATTGTACTTAAGAACATAAATGTAATAAATCAGTGGAAAAACAGATATGTACTTTTGAATATAAGTGTTACATACATAAGAGTTATCCGTATATCATGGACAGAGAAGAGAACAAATAGATCTATCCAGAAAGAACTCAAAATCAAAGAAAACTGGCTAATACTACAAATAAGAAAATTGAGATATTTAAATATAAAAAGACACGAAGGCTGAGAAGACCATCATGGAAGGAGGCATCCTAGCAAGGAGAAGAAGAGGAAGACCACGGAGAAGATGGATTCAGGACGTAACTGATGGTTTAAACATGACGGTTGCAGATGCAGGACATCTGGCCTATGAGAGAGAAAAATTCCAAAGTACTGTTGGGGTGGCAAAGTTCTGCTCAGGACACGATATTTGATAATGTTGATAAGAACAAAATTGGTGTCTCTGCGTCTAAGTGGATAACCCTTGCCTTACGAGTGGAAGTTCGTGGATTCAAATCTGGACCGTGCCGTCCTGTTCATGAGTGCATTTTCTAGAGACAAATAGGATTTTTGCTGGAGCTACGGAATTCATGCTTTGTGCAATACTCTCGGCAGGTGGTATGCCATTTCTGCGGAGAGGTACTGGGACATATGGGGTAAAACCGGATGCAAGAAATCAATCTTTAAAATCCCTTTAAGAAGAGAATGGTATAGATTATATTGTACTTAAGTGAAGAATGGTATAGATTATATTGTACTTAAGTGAAGAATGGTATAGATTATATTGTACTTAAGTGAAGAATGGTATAGATTATATTGTACTTAAGTGAAGAATGGTATAGATTATATTGTACTTAAGTGAAGAATGGTATAGATTATATTGTACTTAAGTGAAGAATGGTATAGATTATATTGTACTTTACATGGAATTTGGTATAGAAATTATATTCCCAGTGAAATCTTATCAATTATATTGTGCAGTGGAGAATAAGGTTAATATATTGTACTATGAAGAATGGTATAGATTATATTGTACTTAAGTGAAGAATGGTATAGATTATATTGTACTTAAGTGAAGAATGGTATAGATTATATTGTACTTAAGTGAAGAATGATATAGATTATATTGTACTTAAGTGAAGAATGGTATAGATTATATTGTACTTAAGTGAAGAATGGTATAGATTATATTGACTTAATGAAGATGGTATCGATTATATTGTATTGTACATTTGCTAAATTAGTAATTCATATACCAGTAATCTTACTATCATAAACTTTAGTTGGATGGAATAAGGCTACAACATGAGTATGAAATCAGGCACTCAGATGCAGCATGAAATGAATGAAAATCGCAGCATATTCTTAACAAGACGTCGCTATACAAAAGTCTTACCAGCCAACGCTCCACTATTACCATTATTAACCAACTGGGTTTGTATGTGATCGAGACTGAGCAATTGTACTGTCCAGTTATGCGCTTACAAGTAGTAGCATCCGATTTCTGGTTTAATAGTCCTTAGACAGCTCTCTAGGTCTACATCAGTCGCCTCTTACATGCCTTGTAGGCGGGCCTGGTACTATTCTTTGCGTCCCTTGCGGTCCCGGCACTTCACAGGCGTCAACCACGTAAGAGTATTGATTTTTAGGCACCACTTATATGTTTACGTTATGAAAATTTCTGAACGGTGGGGATATTTTACCGTTATGGAAAATCCACGAGAACAGATGCATACTTGTGAAAAAGCTGGGAAAACTAGTTAAAAACGATAAAGTTACTATGTTGAGAGCTTAGGAAAACTAGTTTAAAACGATGAAAGTTACTATGTTAGAGAGCTTAGGAAAACTAGCTAAAAACGATGAAAGTTCATTGTTGAGAGCTTAGGAAAACTAGTTAAAAACGATGAAAGTTCCTATGTTAGAGAGCTTAGGAAAACTAGTTAAAAACTGAAAATCTAGAGTTAGGAAGAAAGCTTAGAAAACTAGTTAAACGATGAAAGTTCCTATGTTAGAAGCTTAGGAAAACTAGCTAAACGATGAAAGTTCTATGAAACTTAGAAAACAGATTAAACTATGAAAGTTCTAGAAAATAGTAAAACTAGTTAAAAACAATGAAGTTCATAGTTAAGAGCTAGAAAACTAGTTAAAAACAATGAAGTTCTATGTTAAGACTAGAAAACTAGTAAAACGATGAAACTTAGGAAGACTTAGAAAACTAGTTAAACGTGGAAGTTCTATGTTAGAGCACTTACACTGCATCTTCTCCGTTGACAATAAAACTGAAAAAACGAACAACTGGTTAAAAATCAGTTTCTATAACTCTAGATATTTCCATAGCTACTCTGTCCCTTTCAATAAATTGCGAAACACGTAATAACAAAGTACTTTAGTTTTACAATATACAAAAACATTGACAATACACAGCAACGTTTCGACCACAAGGCCTTTATCAAGCAAACGATACAACAGGAGTGACGAATGTTACAATTAATTGAAAATATCAGACTCAAAGCACTTACATTGTAGCGACGACGGAGACGATTTTGAATTTTTTCTCCAAACATAAACTCCATATCCCACCTTTTTAGTTGTGTATCCATCTTACAAGAAAGTTGATGATCATTGATGAGCGTTTCACTTACTTTCATGTATGTGTAACTATTCGTTACGTTTACAATAATACTGACTACTTAATACTCGTTACCTATACATCCTTACTTGGTAAATATTTATGTCATCAAATAGCATCTGCCCTAAAATATTTAATGACGTAATACGTATGGTAAAAATATGGTACTTGATATGAAGTAACCGATACCAGTCTTCTGATTTAAAAAAAAGTAGTAACGAATACTAGCTACATACCGGATAGCTGCCATATACCTAGTATTTTGAGAGTACTGATTAATCATTACATGAGAGTATTCGAAATTAAACGAGAAATCGTCAAGTCTTGAGCAGTCACTACGCAACCACTACTTTATATTCATTCCGCTTCAGTTAGAACAATCTGGAACTATCTATATTAAACGTTCTAGCTGATATAAAACAAGCTCAAATACTGGTTACAGAACGAGTAGTGGACACGTAACTAGTAGTGGTAAAGTATCGAATAGTTTTTCATTGATCACACTCGTTACTTTCGGAACTAAGCAGTAATAGGTATTTGAGTAACGAATAATTACTATCGTCCACCTCCGGTATCAGACCAAAACCAACTATAAACGTATGGGCCTGCGGACTCAGGTAAGAATTATGGGAAATCAGACAAGTGACTTCGCATGCCAGTAGTGTTGTATATAGACGAATTCATCTTAAAATCAACACAAAATGCTAAATCGAAGTTATATTATGCAACAAGTTAAGTTTAACAATAAGGAATATCAATATTATGAATATTTTTCACCAATAAATAACCATAGACTCACAGAATTGAGTAAAAGTGCAAAAGAGCTTGCAATGTTCTATCAAACATATATAAATTCCAGCCCCCTGATCTAGGACAGGGGTTTTCCGTCAGTTATCAGGCCCAGTTAGAGTTGGCTGTGATCAAACCCTTACATCGAGATGTTTGAATCCAACGAACTACTACTAACACTACACCACATAAACCAATCACCGAAATAAACAGTATATATTAATAAATATTTTAAAATATTAAATGAATCATTCATTTGTAGAGAGAACAAAAGCACTTTTTTTCCTCGTATATTTCTCATATGGTTACTTTTTAGTACTACCTACGTTAAATAGGTTCCGATTAGTTAACCTTCCTCTACAGAAATAAACAAAAACGTACATCTCGCTGTCTTACTTCAATCCCATGGCTTCAAACTATTTCTCAGACAATAGATATCGCGTCACATCTCCTTGACTAAAGATACACTGCCGGACTAAACATATACTACCGGTCGAATTAAACATATGCTAACGGGGTATGAATACGAAGCCATGACATTAAGTTCTCCGCCATTTTAAACAAACAAAAAAAAACACACACAATAATACAAAACTATATCTACTGCTTAAAATCGAACGCTTTCAAACAATAGCCCCCCAGTTCAGGACATTTCCCGCTCGCTCAACGTTTGTTGAACTAGATACAAGTTAGCACTTCTGCACGGCGCAGTGTTGACGTCATTGCTTGGACTATTACACAGTTAACCATTATCTAGATAGCTGCCTATTAGATGCGCTATTATTTCTGACGTGGTTACAAGTAATGGTAGCGTTCGCAATGACAGCAAGTGAGATATGTTGCTACAGACGTTGAATGCAAAACGCTTATTCTAAAATGCATAATAATGGAACCTTCAGAAAAATGATTTTTTTTTTTTTTTTGGTGTGTCAAGATGCGTTAAATTAGATGAAGTACTACCAGAACAGTACATCTGCACTACAGGCTCTACTTTTATTCTTATACTTAACATCTTGATTTTCGTTTTCATTACTTGGGTTTTTTCTTCTGTGATTTGTTTAGTCGCTGTTTTGTGTGCTTCTATTTTTTTTATAGAAGCCTTTGGGTAACGTGATTTTCCCGATCTCTAATAATAGATAACGTTTCACTTGAAGTGTACACGCACGAACACACACACACACACACACACACATACATTTGCTTCACGACCATGTTTCGTTATAAAAATAATCCGTAACTTGGATTCTCCGAAAGGAGTTACTTCTCGGCCGTGTGTTTCCGGTGTCCGCAAGAGGAGCAAAGAATAGTACCACTGCTACCTACAAGGCATGTCGTAAGAGGCGACTGAAGTAGAGGTCTAGGAAGCTACACTAATAAATAAAAAAGCATTGCCAAAAATTGAATGTCCTGGCCTACTTGTAGGCGCATAACTGGCACAACGTACAATCGTTCTTAGGCTCAGATCACATACAAATCTCACAGAGTGGTTTAACAAGTGGTCGATATGGAGCGTTCTAAGAAGAAGAAAAAGAATACGTTAGAGCAAGTTAATAGTGAGAGAGAAAAATGGAACGAATTCATAAAAAGTGATGAAATAAGAGAAATGTCTGGTCAACCACTAATAATAATAATAATAATAATAATTCCTCTCGTACCGTTATACGTTACATAGGGCCTGCAAGTAATTTCTCCATACCGCTCTATCCTGGGCAACTCGCTCAATCTCCTCCATGGAACTGAGACCGATATTTCCTGCCTCTCTCAGCAAAGTTCGTTTCAGGGTCTCATTAGGTCGACCTCTCTTTCTTGAACCCTTTGCATCCCACTTCAATGCCTGCTTTGATATTCGTTGATCATTTCTCCTCAAGGTGTGCCCAACATATCTCCATCTTCTCTTTTTATAACAGTTGTCACTAGTGGTTGACCAGACATGTCTCTGATTTCATCACTTCTGAATTCGTTCCATTTTATATTCATTATTTTTCGCAGACATCTATTTTCAAATGCATTCAACTTGCTTTCTATATCTTTAGTCATTTTCCAACTCTCGCTAGCATATGTTAGGATTGATACAACATTTGAATTGAAAATTCGTAGTTTAGTTTTAATACTATATAACTTGCAGTTCCATATTTTATTTAGACTTTTAAAAGCTGATGTTGCTTTGCCAATTCGTATCATAATTTCTTTTTAACATTTCCTGTGCAATCAAAATTGCTACCTAAATAGGTGAACTGCTCTGTTATTTTTATCATTTTAGATTCCAGTGTGATATCTGCATTACTTGCCATAAGTGTCTTCATTATATTTGTTTTTCATAGCTTATCTGCAGCCCAACTTTTGATGCTATAGATGACAAGTTGTCTGTTTTTCTTTGCATATCTTGGTTGTTTCTACTTAACAAGGCAATATCATATAAGACAGAGAAGATGGAGATATGTTGGACATACCTTGAGATGAAATGATCAAAGAATCAAAGCAAATGAAGAGGCAATGAGGCAATGAAGTGGGAGGGCAAAGTGGAGGCAATGAAGTGGGCAATGAAGGAGGCAAGGTTCAAGAGAAGAACGTCTTAGGGAAACACTGAAACAAGATTTACTGTCAGAGGCGAGAGATATCGGACCCAATTTCATAGCAGAGATTGAGCGAGTTGCCCAAGACAGAATGATATAGAAGCATCATGTGCAGGCCCTACGTAACGTATAACGTATTAAATGAGAGTATATATATATATATATATATATATATATATATATATTCGTGAGTATGTTAGTGAGCGTTTGTAGCTCAAGCGGTAGTGAGCTCGATCACAAACCCAAGCGTACCTGGTTCAAACCCCACGATGGACAAGTTTGGAAGCAAATTCGTTTCCGTGGGATTTTTACAAAGGTAAAAATAGACCTCACCGTTCAGAAAGCAATAACAAACTACTGAACGTATAAGTGTACCTAGAAAATCAACGACTAGTTTACTGTGGTTGATGGTTACGTCCTGTAAAGGATATGCCAGGATTTTTCATTTCATCATACTATATATATATTATGCATCATTGGGAGTAACGAGAGTGACTGATGATGATGATGACTGATGACAAGATGACTATAAAATCTATAGTATCTGTTATTATCAACCTCGCAAAAATGAATTGAGAAATTAATAATGTCTGTAGGAGACAAGCGACAAATAAAATCTATATCTCAATGTGATCAAAAAAAAAAAAAACATGAAAATAATGACAAGGGATAAAACAAACATGACAATGAACATTTTTCTTATCAGTGGAGAGAAAATAGAAAATATGAATAGTTTTGAATATCTAGGTTGACTGCTTGAAAATGGGATGAAGAAAACCAAACAAAGAACAAACATAGCCTTTCTTTTTCTTCCAAAGCTCCATATCTACTACTTGTTAAACTACTTTGAGTGATTTGTATGTGATATGAGCCTAAGAGCGATTGTACGAGCAGTTATGCGGCCACAAGTAGGCCAGCACATCCGATTTCTGCGATGATTTTTATTTACTAGGGTAGCTTTCGTAGACCCCTACCTCAGTCGTCTCTTACGACATGCCTTGTAGGTCACAGAGTTACTATTCTTTGCTCCCTTGTAGTCCCAGCACTTCTTCTTCTTTGTCGTCACACTGCTACCGGGTTGTTGCCCAGTGTCGTCACACTGCTACCGGGTTGTTGCCCAGTGTCGTGGTTTTCTGTTTTTGTCTTGCGCTGTTTGGTGGCTTGTGTGATTCTTATCTTTGCTCTTTCACAGGATTCTGCTAGGCCATCTAACCATCTTTTTCGTGGTCTTCCTTTTGCCTTCTTTCCCGATGTTCTGTTGTAGAAGACTCTGTATACTGTGGAGTTTGGATGCATTCTTATTAAGTGGCCAAGCCACTTCATTATTTGTTTCTCTATGTAATTCACGCAAGGTTCTGTGCCAACTTTCTTTCTTATGCTGATGTTAGTGATTCTGTCTTTTCTGGTGTTGGTAACTTTTCGCAGGCAACGCATTTCACATGTAGTTATATTTTGTGACTGCGCTTTGCTCATTGTCCATGTTTGGCTCTGGTAACACAAAGTAGGTATAAGTGAGTCCCAGCACTACACGGGTGTAATCTTCAGCAATGTGTCATCGTGTCGCTTAATGTCAGCAGAATATAGTATTTATTGAACATTTCTAGCTGTTGTATCATTTCTTTATTAGTTTCCTAATTCCTTCCCATGATTCACTTTCAGCACATATTAAGGAGGAGGGATACACAGGAGAAAACAAGCAGAGCAAGTCGATTGGTCAAATCAGTAGGTCAAAAAATGAATACTAATTAAAGGAAGGTAATGAGAATAAATAAAACATCCAAAAAAAAAACATAGAGAAGATTATACAGGGTGTTCAACATAAAAGCAGCCTGTGAATGGAGCTAATCTGGCATATATGTATGGAAATGAGAAGGTTCAGTTATGACGTAGTATAGGTCAAGGTTGTGTGATGGTGTGTAATTGTAGTGCGGGAAGGGGCGATGAACAAATGTGACGTAGGACAAGCTAGTCAGAACCGGTTTAAATAGTAAATATACGAGATGCAATGCGTACCTGGCAAATTTATATTTATCACTGGGGCTGCTTTTAAGTTGAACACCCTGTAGTAGAGGTAGGAAAGATGGAAGAGGGTGGAAGAGATGAAATATGTGGTCAGATATGTAACCATAGATGGAGATGTCTTCTTCTTCTTCCCCCTTCGCCCCTAGGGAAGCATAGGTCCGCAACCAAGGCCTTCCAAGCCTGCCTATCCAAGGCCATCTTTTCCAGATCTCTACACTCTCTCCACATTTTCTTGCATACTCCCCTCTCCAGGTATTCCTGGGTCTTCATCTACCTCTATTGCCATGAGGGTTCCATCGAAGAGCCTGTCTTCTGATGCTGTCATGGGGTTTTCACAGTGTGTGTCCTATCCATCGCCACCTTCCTTATCTCTTGTTCCACCTGTCGTTGTCCTGTTCTATCAGAGTTCTCTGTTTGTGGTCCTGTCATACCATCGCAGATGGAGTATCATGCGCTTAACTCAATATGTATATACAAATCAAATGTGCGCTCAGTCTTACTGTATGAATCAGAGATATGGAAAACAAATACTTCTTCTTCTTCAAACGCTCCATATCGACCACTTGTTAAACCACTCTTTATGATCTGTATGTGATCCGAGCCTAAGAGCGATTGTACGTTGTGCCAGTTATGCGCCTACGAGTAGGCCAGCACATCAGATTTCTGCGACGGTATTTTTTTTACTAGGGTAGCTTCCTTATTCCTACCTCAGTCGCCTCTTATGACATGCCTTGTAGGTTGCAGTGTTACCTATTGTGTGCTCTCATTGCGAACTCTGCCTAACACACGGGCGGGGCTACTTCAAGACATATACATAACTCTGTGCTTGTTCCAGTTTCTCATTCTCAATTCTTATGTTGAACTTTTTCTGGTCCTTTTGTTTTCTTTATTACACTAGACTGTGTTTACTCGCTATTGATGCCTAGTACATTTGTTCCCGCCCGCCCGCTAGGAATTCAGGCGTAGTCATGGCGTCTAAAATGGCACATCTGACGGATTTTTCCGTGAAAGTTTCCTTTCCTTATCACACGTTACGATCGCCATTAAAGGCTAGTTTTAAACAGACTTCAGCGGTACTTGTGATTTAGATTCCCAAGTAAAGGACCAGGGTTTCCTAAAGTCCAACCGCGTTATGTGTACACACTGAGAATTGTCGCCAAGCTGGCCCCGATCTCCGTAATATCCCCAGCAGTAAGCGATAGAAGAAACTAGTCAGATAGAGATGAAGTGTCTACGCAGAATGCTGCGAGTGTCAAGAAGAGACTGGTTTCGAAATGAAGTCATCAGGGGAGGGGGCGGGTACAACATCAATACTGAACTTCATCAAGAAGCAATAAATTAAATGGGTTTGGCCACATAAGCAGATTACCAACAGACAGTGCGTCTCAAAAGCAATATTACTCCGATACAGTGTATACAAAGTAAAAGGCCGTCTGCGCAAACGGTGGACCTTATAGATAACAGAGTCGACGAAAGACACTATTCATGACACGCACACAAAAGCCCGTTCTAGAAATCTCTTCTTACCCTGAGGCTATGAGGAAAACAAGATTAGATAAAAGAAGAAGTAGAAGAGATCATTATTTATACTCATTAATTCGGTCATCCAAAAACATTCAAATTTCGGTCATATCAGCAGTTTGCCCGCATGGACTGAAGGAGTGGCTGTGACATGCATTTAACCAAGGAGATCCCCCAGCAACGCTCTGTGTGTGTGTGTGTGTGTGTGTGTGTGTACAACTTGCCAACACCAACCTTTAAACTCTATTTACATAACTCCTCCCACTACCAAACATATTTGTGTATTCACGACGTGGAAGAGTTTCACAACATTGGTCTCATCAAGTTCTGTTCCTTGAAGTTTCTGCATTTCTAGGAAAACGACCACACTACACTACACACGCAAACCACAGTCAAGTGTAAATACTCTAAATATAAGTTTATAGTTGGCTCTGCGCAAACTGAACAGATTACAGTACAGGAAACACCCATTTTTTGACAACCGTCGACTCTTGAACCAAGTCACAAGGAAAAAGTAGGTCAACTGTGGGAAATCTACGGGGGCGATAGAAGGCTAAATACGTCTTGATATTAGTGCAGTGTTGCTTGAGATAGAAATATGCCTTCGAGATCTCACTAGAATGATGAGGCAATCGGCCGCTCTTCCCAATGATACAAAACAAATAAACAAATAAATGGGGGAAATGCTGTATAGGAATACTGAACAAAATAACAAAGATTTTTTAAAATAAAAATAGGAAACTAATATTTGGTAACTTTAAATTTTCGAAATTTTTCTTAGAAATGAACAAAATCTGCTTAATCGTGTGAGTCATTATCAGCAGGGTGTCCGGAAAGTGTTATCTGGTGTGGAGTGAACGTCGTCAACTGGTACATACACATTCAGCTTTGTCACGGAGCTTTCTTAAAATAATATTAGTGTATTTACGAAACATTGAACAAGGGTCGGGTCAGTAACGTGATATACGATAATTCTACGACTAGCCCACCCATTTGTCACAACAAAAGACATGATTGGACTCTCCGCAATGATTTGATTCTTAATGTTTATGTTTGTTGGCCCTACACTCTCTGGTATAACTCAAAAACACGTTCTTAGGTTCAAAGAAGCGTGCCTCGGCTTAAAGAGGATTTAATCCCTAAGTAAAACAGGGTCTACGGGTGAAGGATTAACTTCATTGTACCGGGTTTCTCCATATGGCTCCGTCCCTATCGGCAGAGATGGCACGCCATATACCAAGAGTGTTGCACAAAGTAAGAATTTCTTAGCCACATCAACAATCCTATGGAGCTCCAGAAATAATTACAAGTGTGATTCAGTCCGGATTAAAAAGGGTTTAAAAGCCGAAGAATTGACTTCATTGCACCGGGTTTTACCCCATACGACTCTGTCCCTTTCCGCAGAAATGACACGCCACCTGCCGAGAGTATTGCACAAAGCACGAACTCCGTAGCTCCAGCAACAATCCTGGGGTCTCTGGAAAAAACTGCACTCGTGAACAAAACGGCGCGGTCCGGACTCGAACCCACGACCTTCGATTCACAAGGCAAAGGGCTTAACCACTTAGCCGGATTCAAATCCACAACCTTCAGTACGCCAAGCAAACAACTTAACCACTTCGCTATAAATACCCACTACATAAAAAACAAACAAAAAGACAATGATAGATAACAGAAAGGTTCAGCACAGACGAAGTAACGAAAGATTGTACTACTCAAGTAAGATAGAAAACAGAACGGTACAGAGTAACGGAAGATTGTACTACTCTAGTAAGATAGATAACAGAAAGGTTCAGCACAGACGAAGTAACGAAAGATTGTACTACTCAAGTAAGATAGAAAACAGAACGGTACAGAGTAACGGAAGATTGTACTACTCTAGTAAGATAGATAACAGAACGGTACAGAGTAACGAAAGATTGTACTACTCAAGTAAGATAGATAACAGAACGGTACAGAGTAACGAAAGATTGTACTATTCAAGTAAGATAGATAACAGAAAGGTTCAGCACAGACGAAGTAACGAAAGATTGTACTACTCTAGTAAGATAGATAACAGAAAGGTTCAGCACAGACGAAGTAACGAAAGTGTACTACTCAAGTAAGATAGAAAACAGAACGGTACAGAGTAACGGAAGATTGTACTACTCTAGTAAGATAGATAACAGAACGGTACAGAGTAACGAAAGATTGTACTACTCAAGTAAGATAGATAACAGAACGGTACAGAGTAACGAAAGATTGTACTATTCAAGTAAGATAGATAACAGAAAGGTTCAGCACAGACGAAGTAACGAAAGATTGTACTACTCTAGTAAGATAGATAACAGAACGGTACAGAGTAACGGAAGATTGTACTACTCTAGTAAGATAGATAACAGAACGGTACAGAGTAACGAAAGATTGTACTACTCAAGTAAGATAGATAACAGAACGGTACAGAGCAACGGAAGATTGTACTACTCAAGTAAGATAGATAACAGAACGGTACAGAGTAACGGAAGATTGTACTACTCAAGTAAGATAGATAACAGAACGGTACAGAGCAACGGAAGATTGTACTACTCAAGTAAGATAGATAACAGAACGGTACAGAGTAACGAAAGATTGTACTACTCAAGTAAGATAGAAAACAGAACGGTACAGAGTAACGAAAGATTGTACTACTCTAGTAAGATAGATAACAGAACGGTACAGACTAACAGAAGATTGTACTACTCAAGTAAGATAGATAACAGAACGGTACAGAGCAACGAAAGATTGTACTACTATAGTAAGATAGATAACAGAACGGTACAGAGTAACGAAAGATTGTACTACTCAAGTAAGATAGAAAACAGAACGGTACAGAGTAACGGAAGATTGTACTACTCTAGTAAGATAGATAACAGAACGGTACAGAGTAACGGAAGATTGTACTACTCTAGTAAGATAGATAACAGAAAGGTTCAGCACAGACGAAGTAACGAAAGATTGTACTACTCAAGTAAGATAGAAAACAGAACGGTACAGAGTAACGGAAGATTGTACTACTCTAGTAAGATAGATAACAGAACGGTACAGAGTAACGAAAGATTGTACTACTCAAGTAAGATAGATAACAGAACGGTACAGAGTAACGAAAGATTGTACTATTCAAGTAAGATAGATAACAGAAAGGTTCAGCACAGACGAAGTAACGAAAGATTGTACTACTCTAGTAAGATAGATAACAGAAAGGTTCAGCACAGACGAAGTAACGAAAGATTGTACTACTCAAGTAAGATAGAAAACAGAACGGTACAGAGTAACGGAAGATTGTACTACTCTAGTAAGATAGATAACAGAACGGTACAGAGTAACGAAAGATTGTACTACTCAAGTAAGATAGATAACAGAACGGTACAGAGTAACGAAAGATTGTACTATTCAAGTAAGATAGATAACAGAAAGGTTCAGCACAGACGAAGTAACGAAAGATTGTACTACTCTAGTAAGATAGATAACAGAACGGTACAGAGTAACGGAAGATTGTACTACTCTAGTAAGATAGATAACAGAACGGTACAGAGTAACGAAAGATTGTACTACTCAAGTAAGATAGATAACAGAACGGTACAGAGCAACGGAAGATTGTACTACTCAAGTAAGATAGATAACAGAACGGTACAGAGTAACGGAAGATTGTACTACTCAAGTAAGATAGATAACAGAACGGTACAGAGCAACGGAAGATTGTACTACTCAAGTAAGATAGATAACAGAACGGTACAGAGTAACGAAAGATTGTACTACTCAAGTAAGATAGAAAACAGAACGGTACAGAGTAACGAAAGATTGTACTACTCTAGTAAGATAGATAACAGAACGGTACAGACTAACAGAAGATTGTACTACTCAAGTAAGATAGATAACAGAACGGTACAGAGCAACGAAAGATTGTACTACTCTAGTAAGATAGATAACAGAACGGTACAGAGTAACGAAAGATTGTACTACTCAAGTAAGATAGAAAACAGAACGGTACAGAGTAACGGAAGATTGTACTACTCTAGTAAGATAGATAACAGAACGGTACAGAGTAACGAAAGATTGTACTACTCAAGTAAGATAGATAACAGAACGGTACAGAGTAACGGAAGATTGTACTACTCAAGTAAGATAGATAACAGAACGGTACAGAGTAACGAAAGATTGTACTACTCAAGTAAGATAGATAACAGAACGGTACAGAGTAACGAAAGATTGTACTATTCAAGTAAGATAGATAACAGAAAGGTTCAGCACAGACGAAGTAACGAAAGATTGTACTACTCAAGTAAGATAGATAACAGAACGGTACAGAGTAACGGAAGATTCTACTACTCTAGTAAGATAGATAACAGAACGGTACAGAGTAACGAAAGATTGTACTACTCAAGTAAGATAGATAACAGAACGGTACAGACTAACGGAGAGAAGGGGAGGCCGAGAAATACATGGAGACGAGATTTGGAGGCGGAGATCAACAATATAAAGAAGAGCTGGAGGAGCTGCAGGAGATAGCTAGAGATAGGAAGACTTGGCATGAGTTGGTTGAGGGCCTATGCCCAACCCGGGTAAAAGGCAAAGAGAGAGAAAGAGAGACAGAGTAACGGAAGATTGTACTACTCAAGTAAGATAGATAACAGAACGGTACAGAGTAACGGAAGATTGTACTACTCTAGTAAGATAGATAACAGAACGGTACAGAGTAACGGAAGATTGTACTACTCTAGTAAGATAGATAACAGAACGGTACAGAGTAACGAAAGATTGTACTACTCTAGTAAGATAGATAACAGAACGGTACAGAGTAACGGAAGATTGTACTACTCTAGTAAGATAGATAACAGAACGGTACAGAGTAACGGAAGATTGTACTACTCAAGTAAGATAGATAACAGAACGGTACAGAGTAACGGAAGATTGTACTACTCTAGTAAGATAGATAACAGAACGGTACAGAGTAACGAAAGATTGTACTACTCTAGTAAGAGAGTCCCATTGTGGTTATTCTTTCTTCTTATGATCTTCGTATCGATCACTTGTTAAGCCACTCTTTGTGATTTGTATGTGATCTGAGCCTAAGAGCGATAGTACGTTGTGCCAGTTATGCGCCTACAAGTAGGCCAGGACATTCGATTTCTGCGACGCTTTTTATTTACTAGGCAGCTTCCTAGGCCACTACATTAGTCGCCTTTACGACATGCCTTGTAGGTCGCAGTTTTACTATTCTTTGCTCCCTAGCAAGCCCCGGCAACACACTTGCGAGAGAGTAAGATAAAAACAAACAGACGGCAAAGTGGGAAGACTGTACTACACGTACAAGCATAAGAGGATGAGATAGACAGAGAGTACTGTTGCAGTGAACCACCAAGAACGACATACACACGGTGTTAAACATTCACAGTATTTGAGGAGACGGTACATAATCGGATCTGATTATTGAGATTTCCGTACTCTTTCTGATTGATTCTCT
Source organism: Arion vulgaris (assembly GCA_020796225.1). Lineage (NCBI taxonomy): Eukaryota > Metazoa > Mollusca > Gastropoda > Stylommatophora > Arionidae > Arion > Arion vulgaris. Next base: position 76,839,904 of record CM036755.1, on the reverse strand, counting down.
CTCTCTCTCTCTCTCTCGCGATCACCGCTTTAGACTAATGTACCAGATTTCCCCATAAATTACTTATTCATGTGGAAATCTGATTCATGCATCCTTAGCATGGGTGTGCTTTGTCACATATGTAGCGCCATTTGGAGCTCTGGTCCTTATCCTTCGTCGATGTGTCCGGTTTTAGCCAGCGTTTACTGGATTCGCTCTCCGTCAGCCTTGGGCTGTCCCAGCCGACCTGCAAGGCAGCAGGTTGCTATTTTCTTTAGGATAACTACCCTTAGCCAACCTTCCCTCCCGGGTTATTCAGCGTCATCTGTCCAGGTTACCAGTCTTTTTTTTTTACTACTTGGTTTGCCTGCCGTCCAGTTTTGTGTACGGTTTGCTCCGTTAGCTTTTGATTGTCCCCAATCGAACTACAAGGAAGTAGTAGTTCTCTGCGAGGGAATGCGGTTATTGTTTGATTCAACAACTCAATAAGACTATTCAGTTTCCAGCCTCCAGAGACTGGCGTGGATCTACTGTCCTGGTCATGCGGGTGTTCGAGGCAACCAGAGAGCTTGCATCAAAAGCATCGATTATTATGAAGTTTAGGCTCGAGAAGGAGGATGTTCTTCGGTCTCTTGGCGACCTACTGTTGGATGGTGACACTAAAATAGATGTTCAATCAATTCAGTGATTTAGGGAGTTTGTAAACACACAATGTACACGTAGAGCTGGATGCTGAGGAGGGGAGGTGAGGCAGTGAGAGGAGTGTGTTTAATCAGCAAGCCATAGGAACCATCAGTATGCATACCCTTCAACATCTGTTGGTGGAGACTGAGCACCTATGGGTATGTCCGGAGAGATATGACATCGGTGCAATAACTAATAACAAAGACTATTCGATATTCGATTTTCAAATCCTGGAATCTCTGAAGAAAAAAAAGCGAATGATGTTTGACGACCTCGGCTACAAGACATGGCAGCAGACATTTCGCTCACTTAAACCATGTACAAGCGAATGATGTTTGACGATCTTGGCTATAAGACAGCATGGCGCCGCAGACATTTCGCTTCACTTAAACCATGTACAAGCGAATGATGTTTGACGACCTTGGCTATAAGACAGCATGGCCGCAGACATTTCGCTTCACTTAAACCATGTACAAGCGAATGATGTTTGACGATCTTGGCTATAAGACAGCATGGCGCCGCAGACATTTCGCTTCACTTAAACCATGTACAAGCGAATGATGTTTGACGACCTTGGCTATAAGACAGCATGGCCGCAGACATTTCACTTCACTTAAACCATGTACAAGCGAATGATGTTTGACGATCTTGGCTATAAGACAGCATGGCCGCAGACATTTCACTTCACTTAAACCATGTACAAGCGAATGATGTTTGACGATCTTGGCTATAAGACAGCATGGCCGCAGACATTTCGCTTCACTTAAACCATGTACAAGCGAATGATGTTTGACGATCTTGGCTATAAGACAGCATGGCGCCGCAGACATTTCGCTTCACTTAAACCATGTACAAGCGAATGATGTTTGACGACCTTGGCTATAAGACAGCATGGCGCCGCAGACATTTCGCTTCACTTAAACCATGTACAAGCGAATGATGTTTGACGACCTTGGCTATAAGACAGCATGGCCGCAGACATTTCACTTCACTTAAACCATGTACAAGCGAATGATGTTTGACGACCTTGGCTATAAGACAGCATGGCCGCAGACATTTCACTTCACTTAAACCATGTACAAGCGAATGATGTTTGACGACCTTGGCTATAAGACAGCATGGCCGCAGACATTTCACTTCACTTAAACCATGTACAAGCGAATGATGTTTGACGACCTCGGTTACAAAAATCTATACATAGATAATTTATGTGATATACTTCAAGGCATTACGTAAGGCTCACAGACGAGAAAACAAATTAGGAAGCCCCGACCGCCATCAACATCGTTGTGCCAGTTATGCGCATACAAGTAGGCCAGCACATCCGATTTCTGCGACGCTCTTTATGTACTAGGTAGCTTCCTAAGTCCCTATCTCAGTCGCCTCTTACGACATGCCTTGTAGGCTGCAGTGTTACTAATCTTTGCTCCCCTTGTGAGCCCCGGCACATACGGGCGGGACATAATAGTTGTTAAATAGGTAATCATTTTCGGAAAATACTGCGTCCACTATTACACAATGTTCTGCTCTCTCTCTCTCTCTCTCTCTCTCTCTCTCCTCTCTCTCCCTCTCCTGCAGATGAATACTTCAAATAAGTAAATAAAAATCATAGCAAGCAAAATATAAATAATTTAATAAAAGTAGAAGAAGAAGAAGATGAAAAAACATGGCTTGGGCTTAGTTCGTCCACAAAGTCAAAGCACGGAAACACCATGTGATCAAGGGACGTAACTCCCATATGATTTTTGCTAAATAGTTATTGTTACTGTCTGCCGCTGGAATATTCTCTGAGGTTAAGGGTCATAATTTGAATGCATTTGAAAATAGATGTTTGCAACATATAATGAATATAAAATGGAACGAATTCAGGATAAGTGATGAAATCAGAGACATGTCTGGTCAACCACTAGTGACAACTGTTATAAGAAAGAGAAGATGGAGATATGTTGGACACACCTTGAGAGAAATGATCAAAGCAGGCATTGAGTGGGATGCAAAGGGTTCAAGAAAGAGAGTCGACCTAAGGAGACCCTGAAACGAACTTTGCTGAGAGAGGCAGGAAATATCGGTCTCAGTTCCATGGAGGAGATTGAGCGAGTTGTCCATGATAGCGCGGTATGGAGAAATTACTTGCAGGCCCTATGTAACGTATAACGAACGGTACGAGAGGAATTATTATTATTATAAGGGTCATAATCGGTAATGTCTATATATGGACTGGCAGAGGCGATCATGTCACTGTAAGTCTCCATTGGTTGATTCATTAATTGGATCATCATCATTGCACTTCGGTGAATAACCTATGCGCTTCGATCTCTTTCTTCAGCATCATCATAATCATCAAATAGCTTGTCATGAGCAGAACTTTGCCACCCCAACAGTCCTCCGGAATTTCTCTCTCTCATAGGCCAGATATCCTGCATCTGCAACCGTCATGTTCACACCATCAGTTCCATGCTGAATCCATCTTCTCCGTGGTCTTCCTCTTCTTCTCTTTGCCGGTATGCCTCCTTCCATGATGGTCTTGTCCAGCCCTTCATGCCTTTTTATATGTCCAAAATATCTCAATTTTCTCTTTCTTATTTGTAGCATCAGCCAGTTTTCTTTGATTTTGAGTTCTTTCTGATAGATCTCATTTAGGGTAAATTCTATCAATAGATGAAAGCAATTGTATTGTTTTTTACCCTAATTCTTTTCTTATCCTAAGATATCAGCGGCAGTTCACGAACTCTGTAGCACTGACGATTGTCAACAGTGTAATTTTTACATTTTGCAGCCATATTGTTTCGTTGTTACCGTTCATTGTGTCACTTCTAGAAATCTTTTCTAAATGTCTATTTATATTTACTTCTTTCTTGTTCTTTCTACTTCTTTTCTTTTATTCGTTTCTTTGTGTTCATTTTCTTGTCTTTGTCTCTTTTTCTTATCTTCAGATTGATCTTCTTTTTCTTCCAATATTTACTTCTTTATAGAAGTGTTGAGGGGGAGTTAGGGGAGAACGACGGGTCATAGTGATCTTGTGTGTGCTTGTTTCAAGGCACTTTGTAAGTTGATATTCATTTTCGTAAGGCTGTTCTTGATGCCGTCGCTCCATCTTTGAGTCGTCTTCCTTTTGCTTTGTACTCATTATACTTTTTCTGTGTGGCTCTCTGTGGTAGGCGATACCAGGGCATTTTGTCATGTGTCCAAACCATTTAATCTGTTGTTCTTTAATTAATTGCATAACTGCTTTCACATCCAGTCTCCTTCTGATTTCTTCATTTCTAATTTTGTCTCTTATTGTCACACCTGCAGTCTTCTAAGACACCTTATCTCTGTCGTTATGATTTTCCACACATTAGCTGCTGTTATTGGCCATGTTTGACACTGGTAACATAGTGTTGGCCAGAAAATCGTTCTTATGAGATGTGCTTTAGTTGTTAGCGGTATCTCTGTATGTGACAACAGTGGTGTTAACTGTACCAGTATATTTGATAAAGTGATTAAAGCGCTTGCCTTGCGTTCTGAAGGTTGTGTGCTCAAATCCGAACCAAAATTGTTTTGTTCACGTGTGCCTTTTTTCGTGGTGATTTCTAGGATTGTTGCTGGAGCTAAGGAGTTCGTGCTCTGTGCAATAATCTCTTATGTAAGATACCATTTTGACGAAGAGGTAGTTTACCATGGGAAACCCCGATTACAATGATGTCAATAATATGTGTATAGACCTTAAAATGTCCTCACATAATCTTGAATTTCTCTGGTTGTGATTTCTGTAGCAATCTAGTGTTTTTTACAGGAGTGGGGTTGCTAGCCCCACGCCACACCTCCTTAGTCGCCTCTTACGACATGCGTGACAGGTAACAGTGGTTCTATTCTTTACACCCGAATTTGGGCCCGGCAACCATTCGGGCGCCCATGTAGTCTTAATAAAAATACAATTTCCAGCAACCTTTTCAGACAATAAAGTATGAAGTCACTTCACTTCCCAGTTCTAGACCCTCGTGTGCAGCAGATAGGAGGGTCAATTCATTTCCTCATGTGTCGCACGTCGAGTGATGGAATGAACCCACAACCTTCTTGTGTCCAGGTCGATGGGTGAACGTTTATCCGTCTCCCTTCTCGCTCTAGAACGTTTATCCGTCTCCCTTCTCGCTCTTAAGAACGTTTATCCGTCTCCTTCTCGCTCAGAACGTTTATCCGACTCCTTCTCGCTCTTAAGAACGTTTATCCGCTCCCTTCTCGCTCTTAAGAACGTTTATCCGTCTCCCCTTCTCGCTCAGAACGTTTATCCGTCTCCCCTTCTCGCTCTTAAGAGTTACGTTTTCCTCATTTCCTCTCTCGCTCTTAGAACGTTTAGCTTTTCTTAATTATCTCCCTTCTCCTCTTAATTACTTATTTCTCAATCTTGTCTGTATTGAGTTCTAAATAAACATCAAAGAAGAACAAGCATATTGACAACTTTCCCAACCAGAGAGGAAGAAAGAAGAAATTATGACTAAGATTATCAACAGAAATCGCCTGCATGTTGCTGGGACTCTAAAGGCAGAGCAAAGAATAGTAACACTGCTACCTACAATACATGTCGTAAGGGCCGATTAAGGTAGGGGTATAGGAAGCTACCTAGATAATAAAAAGTGTCGTAGAAATCGGATATTCTGACCTACTTGTAGGCGCATAACTGGCACAACGTACAATCGCTCTTAACCCTTTAGCTGCTAAGGACGTATATGTACGTTTCCCCCAATCACTTCTAAAGACTCATTAACACGTCTGTTATTATCTCTCCTCTGTGGACTAACGACGTGTTAACACGTTATATATTGCTACTGTCACTGCTATAGGCGTATATTCACGTTTGTGACCTAGAAAGAATGAGTAGCTATTTTTAATTCAGCCTTCGGAAAGTATGTAGCATCGAAAGGGTTAAGCTGAGATCACAAGAGGGTTTAACATGTGGTCGATATGGGGCATTTGAAGAAGAAAAAGAAGGATGTGCTGGCCTACTTGTAGGCGCATAACTGGCACAACGTACAATCGCACTTAGGCTCGGATAGCATACAAACCACAAAGAGTGGTTTAACAAGTGGTCGATATGGAAGGTTCGAAAAAAAAGAAATTTTAAAATTGTCCCCCTTCTCGTCTTAATTGTCTTATCTCCCTTGGCTGCATTATTTCTATATACACATCAAAGCAGGACAAACGAATTTACTACGTTGCCAAAGTAAGGAAGTAATAACTAAACATTATCACGAAGATTAGTCAAAGAAACAGAAAAGAAAATGAACCCACACAAAAAAAAGAAAGAAAATTAGAAGAAGGACGAAGAAGAAAGAACAAATAGACATTTTTTTAAATTAGGAAGTGACGCAACAGAAAGTAATAAAAGAAAACAATATGGCCGCCCACTGTGAAATATTCAACAAAAAATGGAACAACAAAAAACAGTAGAACTAATAAACCGTAGTAGCAGATCTAAAACATCATGTAATTATGCTGTTGGCGTTTCCATTAATAAAATAAAGAATACATTGTCAATTATATTTTGTACCACAAAGAAAATAACAGAACAGAAAAATAAATCAAGACTTTATACATGTGTTTGGTGGGTTTTTTCCCCCTTCTCATTATTAATAATGTAGGCAAGAGGATATGGGGGAATGCTGTAGTCAATGTAAATATGAACAACGATTGGTTGACTAGGTTCTTGTGACATTCAGGTCTCGTAATACTTCTTCTTTTTTTTTCTTCCAATGCTCGTAACGAAGTGTTGCCATATTTGGATCTTCTGAAATGAGGATACATCTTGTTGCATTAAATTCCATTTAAATTGTGTTCCATGTATATTTTTCTGATCACCTCATCTTTTTTTAGAATGTCCTTCTTTTCTCAAATGTCCATAAAATGTCTAAAGGGCATGTGAAATGTTAGAAATTAAATTTACATATTGTAATAATAAAATTAACTTGACTGAAACCACATAAAGACGATTTCACTGGTCCATTGGGTATGGCTTTCTACCGACGCATTGTTGCTGGAATAGCAAGGGAAAAACCTGATATTTTCATGATTTGCATTTCTCTACTTCTACAGTTTTCAATATAGTCACACAACTTTTGTGATGTTTACCACATGATGTCAGTGACATGTGATAGTGATGTCAGTAATAGTGTTGATACATGATGTCAGTGACAGTGATTCATTTTGTGTTGTTTACCACAATGTCAGTGACAGTGCATGTGTTACATGATGTCAGTGACAGTGAGTTCATTTTGTGTTGCTTATCACATGATGTCAGTGACAGTGTGATCATTTTGTGTTGCTTACAACATGATGTCAGTGACAGTCAGATCATTTTGTGTTGCTTACCACATGATGTCAGTGACAGTGAGTTCATTTTGTGTTGCTTACCACATGTAGTCAGTGTGTTATTTTGTGTTGGCTTATAAAATTGCAGACAAATCTACGAATATCCAAAATTGTTAGCGGATGCTCAGATTTACTCGTGAAATGAGGACGTATGGCAACCTTACATTAAGACCACTCGTTAACCCACTCTTTGTGATTTGTATGTGATCAGAGCCTAAGAGCAACTGTACATTGTGCCAGTTATGTGCCTACAAGTAGGCCAGCACATCCGATTTCTGGACGATTTTTATTTTCTAGGGCAGTTTCTCTAGGCCCCTACCTCAGTGGCCTCATACGACATGCCTTGTAGGTTGCAGTGTTAATACTCTTTACTCACCTTGCGAGCACCGACAACACACACGGCGTAGTCTCACAATACAATTGCGTTCATCATCTATTGACAGATATCGATGTGCTCTAGATAATCAATATATCGATATATATATCTACACAAACATATATCACATATACTCCTAGAATATAATCCCATAAATGAAAGAATCATTAGTGTAAGACTTTGGAGGAAATCAAGAAACATCACATTTGTAATATATAATATGTAATATATAATATGTAATATATAATATGTAATTATGTAATATGTAATATATAATATGTAATATATAATATGTAATATATATGTAATATATAATATGTAATATATATGTAATATATAATATGTAATATATATGTAATATATAATATGTAATATATAATATGTAATATATAATATGTAATATATAATATGTAATATATAATATGTAATATATAATTTGTAATATATAATATGTAATATATAATATGTAATATATATGTAATATATAATATGTAATATTAATGTAATAGTGTGATACATGATGTCATAAGTAGTTATTTTGTATTTAGTTTATAAATGTCAGTACAGTATGATACATATGTATGACAGTATTTATTTTATATTGTATAAATATAATATGAATTATCATTTTGTATATTATAATATGATATATAATAGTAATATTATTAATATATAATTATAATATGTCATATATAAGATAATTTTGTAATATGCTTAAATATGTATGTAATGATTATTTTGTTGTTTGGGTAATATAAATTTGTAAATATATCTACGAATATTCAAATTATATATATGTAAGATTTATGTAAATAGGACATGAAATGATAATATGTAATATATAATACACTTATAACATTATTTATGTAATTTTAGTATATATAGTAGTAAGAGCAATGTAATATATAATATGATTATTGTAATATATAACTAGACATCATTTATAGTAATTTTTATTTTATATTTGTATAGCTCTAATATGTAATATTATGTTATATATATGTTATATATATTTATATATGTAACCACAATACATATATAGTAATATATAATTGTTAATATCTATTGAAATATATATGTTAGATAATAATATATCGATATATATTATTATTTGTAAATATATTTTAATATATCATAGAATATAATCCTATATAAATATAAATATATATGTAAGATTTGAAAATAAGAAATAATTATGTAATATATAATATGTAATATATATGTAATATATAATTTGTAATATATGCACTGGCGAGTAAAAGTACTGAAGTTTTACAAAGTACAACAACAATATATAGCAAACAATATACAACGACGTTTCGACCAAAAGGCCTTTATCAAGCAAAGATTACAACAGAAGTGAAGAAATTCAGACTTCTTATACGGCAGACATAACATATACAATCAGACAATAAATCCCTAACGGCCCTGATGCAAATACATGCACCAACAACAGAGGCAGAAGAAGAAGATGTAGATAAATTTTATAACATTCTCCAGGAAACAGTAGATAGAGTTAGCAAAAGCGATAATTTAGTAGTAATGGGAGATGTCAATGCTGAAGTTGGCACAGATAGAAAAAGAGAAGAAAAACAAATAGAAGTAGAAGGAAAACACAGCATAGGAAGTACAAATACAATATTCCAGCAACATCCTAGAAGGTTATATACCTGGACGTCACCGGACAGGAAGATCCAAAAATTAAATAGATTATATAATAATACAGCAGAGATGAAGATCAAATATAACAACTGCCAAAACCCTACATGGTGCAGGATGTGGAAGTGACCATGAGTTATTAATAGCGATGATAAAATTTAAGCTTAGAAAATTAGAGAAGAAACTAAAACTAGTACGTTTTGACGCTAAAAATATTACAGAAAAATATGGAGTAGAAGTGAAGAACAGATTTGAAATACTGATGACAGTCCAAGAAGAAATGACACCGGATGAGTTGACCACACATGCTAGAGATATTCTATTGTCGTCAGCCAATATGGTGCCTCGGAGAAAATACAGAAAGAATGAGTGGATTGCAAATGATACACTAGATATATATATATGAATAGGACAAGCGAAAACATCATTCCTGAAAATGAGAAGCATTATCTGCAACAAGTCCTTGTCAATCCCGATCAGAATGTGAGTTATTCAGTGCTACATAGAACCAATACTGACATACGGATGTGAGTCATGGACAATGAACACACAGATCGAAAAATCTCTGAGGGCCACAGAAATGTGGTTTTATAGAAGAATGATGAGAATCCCTGGACTGCTAAAATGACTAATGTTGAGGTGCTGAATGAGATCAGGACACAGAGAAAGCTTATCATCAATATAAGAAAGAGGCAGTCATCATTTTTCGGGCATGTGATGAGGAGGGAGGTTTAGAACACATTGTGACAACCGGTAAAATCGAGGGTAGACGAGACAGAGAAAGACAGAGAGAGAAAATTTTGGATAGTCTGACTTCATGGCACGGTAGAGCGTCAACATCTGAGTTGATAGCAAAAACCAAAGACGGAGATTTGTGGAGATCCCTGATCACCTACGCCAGCCGACACGGCACCTGATGATGGTGGGGCTAGCTACCCCACCCCGTAAAAACACTAGATAGCTACAGAAACCGCAACCAGGAAAATTCGTAGCTCGCCACCCGAGGAAAAAGAAGGACCCTGCAAGGAGGAGATCTGGGAACAAATGGCCTTGGATAGGCGGGCTTTTAAGGCATTGCTTAGGACCTATGCTTCCTGGGGGCGAAGGGTGAAGAAAATATATATTGGTTGAGGTGGATGAGATAGATGTATCAAATAGATGCGATAGATGGACAGAGAGAGAGAGATAGAGATGACGGATAGACAGACAGATATATAGTACTTTATAACCCCGTATAATCCTCATACTTCTCAATTTTTCTTAATACCATTTAATGATTTCCTCTCGCTCATCACTGTCACGATATTTGTTTTGTTATTTTTCGCTTCTTACTTCCACGTTTTCAATATTACTTTTTCTTTTCTATATGCATCCGTTTTTATATTCCCAACTAGCCTCAAGTTTTGTTTTTGGTGGTGTGTGTGCGGACGCGGGTGTGTGGACGGTACGTGGGTGTTTCATCTAACTCCTTATTTTCATCTTCTTCGAGCGCTCCATACTGATCACTTGTTACACCACTCTTTGTGATCCGAGCCTAAGAGCGATTTACGTTGTGCCAGTGATGTGCCTACAAGTAGGATAGCACATCCGATTTCTGCGACGCTTTTTTTACCTCAGTCCCCTTTTACGACATGCCTTATAGGTCGCAGTGTGACTATTCTTTGCTCCCCTTGCGAGCCTCGGCAACACACATGCGGTAAGATGCGGCTACGGCAGTTTGGCTATGGGGCTGGCTACCTTAATCCGTAGAAAAGATAAGCCAAAAACAACTTCGACAAACATGAAAGTACATCTAAAAGAAACATCCCAACCATCCGCACCAGGGAAGGTTCCCAACAGGGGCAAGACCCACGTGGAAAGAATTGGAAGGGATAGCAAGAGAGAGGAATGAGTTGAAGAGGTTTGTTGAAGACCTGTGCTCCATTGGGAGTTTTAAAAAATGAAGAAATAGAATGCGAGCTCATTCACAACAATTAATTCGAGAAACGTGGCTCTAAGTCAAGAACTCAAACTTCCAGTGGGCCTTCGGCAAAGTGCCTAAATAAATAGGTGGTTTTTGTTTAAATACTAAAGTGTAGACATGGAAAACGACAGAAAACAGTAAAAATGTAATGGGCAGAACATAATACTTTTACTCCTATTGCGAATGCTACAAAAATGTCACTATCATACAGTCTTTCGCACCCCGTGTTTCCCAATGTACATTTCAATGTTGCAGTAATGTAACAAGTCATACACATTTTATGTTCAGGTTGGATTGCTCAAAAATAGGTCAACAACAACCTGGGACTGACAAGGCCGCCCCAGCTAGGGAGCTCAAGCCTTGGAATCACGCCAAGGGAGTTTTACCGGGTGAATCCATTACATAAAAATCGATAGGGGTGTTTGGAATTCCGCAAATGTGTTACAAAATGAAGCCGTGATATAGGCAATTAATATATATGTACATTAGGATATGCGCTATATATTGAGTGTGAAAATTAAACGAAGGAACATATCCTAACACTATGCAAACACACACTATATATGTGTGTCATATTCGTTATATAACATTTTTACTTCTCACAATTCAGCTTTAAAAAACGCAGTTGATCACAGACAAGACCTACCGTTGACCCAGCCTCGTTCTCATAAACACAGTTAGTTATCTGATTGTTGTACCGTGGTGGTGGTAGGTCACATTTGTCAGGGTTAGAAATTCATGAGTCACCCGACATGTTGGTAACAGTTAATCCCCAACACACTCTTCCTTTATTTAAATAACGGTAATAATGTGTTGTTCTTCATCAACAGTCTTCTTTCTCTCTCTACGCAACTGTGTTCATGTCAACACTGTATTCGCTCCATTTTTCACTCCCCCTTAATTAGGAAATCTCAAAATGAGTTCTACTGATTCCTAGTAACGAAAGATTTGCTGTAACTGGAATAAATGACACTTCCGTGTGAATTTTACGTGTGAAGGATCGATCACCGTGGGTTATTCGATTGATTACGGCTCCATCATTGCATTTGGGAAATCATTGCATCATATCTCTTTCTTCTTACAAATTCAGTGATCACAAACTTCCGACACTGCACGTGTTCGCATTTGAGGAGTTACATTCTGATTTAATTTATGAAATTTGACAGGCATAGCTTCCAGCCTACTGTTACTGATTTAAACTGCAGGATTCCTGTACACTGAATGTGAACACAGAACGGACTTTAGATTTCTTCCTTCCGATATGACTAGGACTCGATCCAACATTGGGATCACTGGTCCGATCACTTCGTGTGGAAACATTGGGATCACTGGTCCGATCACTTCGTGTGGAAACATTGGGATCACTGGTCCGTTTCACTTCGTGTGGAAACATTGGGATCACTGGTCCGATCACTTCGTGTGAGAAACATTGGGATCACTGGTCCGATCACTTCGTGTGGGAAACGAACCCAAGACTTTTGAAGCGAGACCTAGGTGCAATGATGGTCCAATCAAGCAACTATAGATGGCTGCGGCTGGGAGAAGCATGTTGTGCTTGTTCACTTAAAATAATAATAATGTTGGAGATATTGCGAATGAGATCGGAGCACCTATGAACATGTCCGGAGTGCAAAGAAGATATTCCAAACTGAAACAATAATTCCTCTTGTACAGTTATACGTTACATAGGGCCTGCAAGCAATTTCTCCATACCGCTATATCCTGGGCAACTCGCTCAATATCCTCCATGGAACTGAGATCGATATTTCTTGTCTCTCTCAGCAAAGTTCGCTTCAGGGTCTCCTTAGGTCGACCTCTCTTTCTTGAACCCTTTGCATCCACTTCAATGCCTGCTTTGATATTCGTTGATCATTTCACCTCAAGGTGTGTCCAACATATCTCCATCTTCTCTTTCTTATAAGAGTTGTCACTAACCAGACATTTCTCTGATTTCATCACTTCTGCTGAATTAATTCCATTTTATATTCATTATTTTTCGCAGACATCTATTTTCAAATGCATTCAACTTGTTTTCTATATCTTTAGTCAAACTCTCGCTGGCATATGTTAGGATTGATACAACATTTGAATTGAAAATGCGTAATTTAGTTTTAATACTATAGAACTTGCAGTTCCATATTTTATTTAAACTTTTAAAAGGCTTGCTCATTACGTAATCACTATGAATGGGAAAAAATAGCGTTTTTGGGGCGTTAATTATATCGCAAACTGAAATGGGTAAACAGTAGTTCCGGGAACCCCGTGCCTAACCCACGAACATGCTAATGGACAGGTTAGGTTAGTCATGTGGAACCTGACAAATATCGAATGAACTGTCGTTTGTGCGTCCCCCCAACCCAGGAGAGTTTAATTTACATATATATATAGCCATGTTTCTCAACCTATGTTGGAGATCATGCCAAACCACTTCAACATATATTTTTTTACTATATCGATGATATTTTCATTCTCAAATTGCCTCATAACTTATTCAAACTGCCCTTTCTAGTTGTGGAGCGTATACCCCAGGTTGAGAACCACTGATGCATAATATTCACTATCCTTTTAGTCCTTATACTTGTATTACTTATGAATCTGCCGCGCCCTGTCTATGTCGATGTTACGCCCTAGACAAAGCATCATAGTCAGTATATCTAGATATCCAGAACAAATCTTCTCCTTTACGTACGTTACATGCCTAGGAAGTGTATTTTCAGCAAATGGAAGAATAACTAACGAAATTCAACAAAGATGCAATAAAATCAAACCATGGAACAAATAGCATCAATTTTCCAATGCAAACATGTCACCATGAACGTTTAAAGAGCACTGTAAAACACAATCTTTCTCCCAACATGATGCTACATGGACGCTGACATCGAACTATAGAAGAAAACTAGTCACGAAAGAGATGAAGTGTCTACACAGAATGCTAGGGGCTTCAAGAAGAGACCTTTTTAGAAATGAAGACATCAGGCAAAACAGTGGGTACAAACATCAGTACTGAACTTCATCAAGACATAACACATTCAATGGTTAGGTCACATAAGCAAATTAAGAGCAATGTTGCTCCGATACAGTGGATACAAAGCAAAAGGCCGACCACGCAAAAGTAGACCTCATAAATAAAAGAGGCGGTGAAATCATTATTTATGAAAAGCACATAAAAGCCCGTTCTTGAAATCTCTTCTTAACCTGAAGCTGTGAGGCAAAACAGGATTAGAGAAAAATATATAAGAAAGATAAAAGTACTGTAATAACTGTAACAGTCCGCACTAGGTTACCAACATTGCCGTAAAGTTTCTATCGTGAAGAGGGACATGGCGTGATCATCTGCTTCTCTTTTCCCTATAGAATGTTGGGCATGGCTTAAATATGTGCTTTACTGGCATGGAGAGTTTCGTCCGTGTAGTGCCGGGGCCCGCAAGGAAGCAGCGCCACTCCGGCCTACAAGGCATGTCGTAAGAGGCGATTGAGCTAGAGGTCTAGGAAGCTACCTAGTAAATAAAATGAGTCACAGAAATCGGATGTGCTGGCCTACTTGTACAATAGCTCTTAGGGTACAATAACTGGTACAACATACAATAGCTCTTAGGGTACAATAACTGGCACAACATACAATAGCTCTTAGGGTACAATAACTGGTACAACATACAATAGCTCTTAGGGTACAATAACTGGTACAACATACAATAGCTCTTAGGGGCAGATCAACAGTGGTAACAAGTGGTCGATATGAGGTCAAAGTATCTCCTTGCAGCTATCATGCTCAATTATCAGTGCATCGAATCCATCTTTCCGTGGTCTTCCTCTTTTTCAGATGCTTCCATAATGGTCTTTCTAGTCCTTCCATAATGGTTTTTCTAGTCTTTGTCTTTACATGTCAAAATCTTCCATTTTCTTATTTAATTTGTACATCAGTCTTTGATTTTGTGTTTTCTAATAATCTATTGTTCTCTGTATATACGAAGACTCTTCAGATTATTAAAAATATCTTGTTTTCCTATCAGTTCCATTCATATGTTTTTAGTTCTAAGTTTGTAAGCTACTTTGTATTCTTTAATTTCTTCATCCATTTCAACTCTTAGAGTGACAAAAATTCAAAACGTATAATTCTCTCCTGATAAAAAATACACGTGTGTTTCAATCATTTGTCAATTTTTGCCAAATCAAAATATCACTTGTATTTTGCACTTTCACTATCAATCTCTCAATCCCTTTTTGCGATGTTGACAGTAATACTGTATAGTCAGCATATCTTCGTCAAAGTATTTCTCTTCCTCGGATTATAAAAGAATTGCATTGTTCTTTTCTGCTAACTTCTGTAACATTCCTCATGATGTTTTCAGCATATATGTTGAACATACAAGGCAATATGATGCAACCCTCTGGCAGAATGTCTCCTTTTTTAGGTATTGGGATAAATATTGATACTTTTCATTCCTTTGATCATATTCCTATTGCCCATACCTTTTTCATATTGTGAGATAAATTGTATACTTTGTTCTCCTCCAGCTTTAATAAACTCTGCTGAAATTTTTTCACATCCTGGTTATTTTTCCTGTCTTCAAGCTTTCTATTGCCCATTCAACTTCCATTAGCAATGGGTTTGGCTCATTCTTTGTGATTATTTCAGTGCTTTCTACATCATCCTTTTTCGTCACAAGCTTTGTCTTTACCGTGCAAGATTCTCCAAAAATGTGGACAATTAATAACATGGAAAGAAAACACCACACAATGTAACAAAATGACACATAATAAAGTCACTAACAGAAGTAAGCGATGTACTTAAACCTACAAATCTGATGTAACAAAATGACACATAATAAAGTCACTAACAGAAGTAAGCGATGTACTTAAACCTACAAATCTGATGTTGTCAGAGCGGATCAGATCAGATCTGGAGAAAATCAAGGGGTGGCTGTGATGATACTTAATAAATTCACATTTTAGGACAAAGACATATATGTATGGTATCACATAAGCAAATACAATGAATAATCACATTATAAAAATATCAAATTCTTCTCAATGAGATCTGTAATCACAATAAAGCCAGCCTTGGAAATGCATGTACCTTTATTTTTATCTATAACTACAAACTGTTATTATTGATGGTGTATCTCTAAACTGTTATTGCTGATGGTGTATCACTAAACTGTTATTGCTGATGTTGTTTCTCTAAACTGTTATTGCTGTTGGTGTATCACTAAACTGTTATTGATGATGTTGTATCTCTAAACTGTTATTGCTGATGTTGTTGTATCTCTAATCTGTTATTGCTGATGTTGCTGTATCTCTAATCTGTTATTGATGATGCTGTATCTCTAAGCTGTTATTGCTGATGTTGTATTCTAACGCTATTGATAATCCGCTGTTATTGTGATATCTGTAAGCTGTTATTCTGATGCTGTTATCGTTGATGCTGAGTTGTTGTATCTCTAAGCTGTTATTGCGATGATGTTGTTATCTCTAAGCTGTTATGATGTATCCTGTGTTATTGATGATGCTGTATCCTAAGCTGTTATGCTGATGTTGACTCTAAGCTACTCAGATTCCAAACTATTATTGTATCTCTAATGTTATTGTCAACACGGAATACAAGTGTGTAAGCAACAAAAAAAAACACTAGCAGAAGAAAACACAATCCACATAATCCCGACACCCCTATACACAAATAATGAATTGCTCCATCCGGAACGCCATATTTTGTCAACCGACAGCACTAACCTAATACTAAACGACGGATTTACTTGATGAGCATAATCTGTATAACGGTGATAAACCTACTGCAAGAGTACTTCTTACAATAACCTAAAGGTTTAAACTGGACAAGCTGGTTGAAATGGTGAGATGGATGTAAAAATTGTTGAAAACTCGCAATCTAAAATACATACTAATGAGGAAGGGTAACCCCAGTTTCCTACATGGTGTTTCCCCCACAATGCAATGCAAATATTGTAATTACTCAACAATTACACATATCATACACAATAACTACATACAGCACGAAAGTGAAACTAACTACTGTGTGAATTACATAAACTGTAATACAAACTGTGCTAAAATTAATCTGGGTCAACGAAATCTGAAGTAACTTACGGTTTGGAGCCGGAGGTGAACCGTCTGTCAAAAGGGTGGTTTTCCGACGTGGCATTCCATAACACTGTAGGTCTCGCTCAGTTTTCTGAATATCCAATGATTACAATGATTCCGATAACCTTTCTAATGTTAATAATCAATCCATTATTATGTTCGCTACTGGTTGATGTGTAGATAATGTAGCCAAACGATTGCTTAATCAAAAAATAGCAGGGAAATTCTCCAAATCAACATGGGAATTCTCGATCGGCCGTGCTTGGTTTGCCTTCACTGACGTCACCAATCTTTTACTAATGGTCAACCAAAACGAGGCTCCATCAAACATTCAGGTTTTCATCAAGGGAAGTCACTTCCATTTTTTGTGTATGTTTTCTGTTATTATTTCCCTTGTAACATTCTTTTTTTTTAAAACTGTTACACCAAAAATGACAACGACAACTTGTGTGTCACATTAGGGTTATGAACTATTTAGTGAGAAACAATAGTTCCAGGCTATTCCTCGTTCACTTTTTAATTGTCAAAACACACTGACATAACCCCCAAAAATGGATGTATATGTGAGTCTTGAACGTTATCTATAATGGGACAGTAACATATTTGCTTGTTCCTGTTCAGAATTGAGAAATGGGCTGTACGTCCAGATGTATGATAAACGCAGCACAAAAACAATTATGGTGGCCTGTTTGATTGGTAAAGACCGGTTAGTGGACTGAAAACGTTTAGACGCCATGAATTGTCTAAAATGCTTCGATATAAACCACTGATGGGAAACCTCTGCGCACGATCCGGATAAGGTTTTGCCGAAGGTTGACAATCTGCAATGGTTGTACCTATAAAGCTCGGTCTTATCAGAAATTGCACCTTTTCTGCCGAGAGTATTGACAAAGCACAAACTCCACCCGCAACAATCATAGGATCTGAAAATTGCATGTAAGAACGGCTGGTCCGGATTAGAACAGACCTTCGACTGCAAAGCAAGAGTTAACACTGCAAAGAAACCTCCTATCTTTTGGATCGCTGGATGTGGGATGGCAAAACTCAAGAGGAACGCGCATGACGGCACGTCATTAGGCAGTGGTGCCATTTTTAACAATCGTCTTAATCTAACAATACTGAATATTGAAAGATGGTTGAAGGTCTTTCGGACAGTTTACTGATATGTTGGTTCTTATTATAGGATCATTCAAAGTAAGAAACTGACTTGTCAAATCAAGTTTAGTTTATTACATAACCTATTTCCAAGTCTTAGAATAAAGGTAAAGCTAGTTTATTACTAACCTATTCTTCAAAATCATTAGAATAAGTAAAGGAATACAAATATGGGGGTTTGTCCCATTAGCATTAGATCTGTCACTATACCACAGTAGATCTTTTCATGCTGCTAGGGAAGCATAAGTTAGCAACCATGGCCTCGCCGCCTATCCAAGGCCATCCTTTCCAGAAACTCCACCTCCCATGTTTCTAGCATTCCGTCTCCAACTCCCGTCTCCAGGTGTTCCTGGTCTTCCTATTTTACATGGAGGTTTCCATCGGAGAGCATGTCTTGTGATGCTTTTAGCTGTTTCTAGTGTGTGTCCTAAAGTTTAGAGTTTAAGAAAGTTGTATATTCAATCTGAGTTTTCAAAAGCAAAGAAAGTCATCATAACACAGTATATATAACAAGGGTTTGTACCATAAAACTCCGAAACAAATTCAGAAATATAAAACTTCTGAAACATAGAAATGATGAAAACTCTCGTAAACAGTTCAGAAAATGATTAAACTCTGTGAAACAGTTCAGAAAAGATGAAGAAAATGAAGGAGAGATACAAACTAGAGCAGAAGTAAATACATTAAATAGAAAAACGAAGATGATAATATTCAGACATAGAACAGGGACACTGGGCTAGCACAGACCTCCATACAACGTTCTCAGGTCTGATGCATGACCTGAGCAATAAACAGTCACAGAACAACGGAGACTGCCACTGACAATGGAGAATGAAATTCATGGTGAGAACAACCTTCAAAATAAACAATGGACCGGTGAAGAAAGAACAACAAACACATTAATGAACAAAGACACCATCAAAGAAAGAACATGCTCAACAAAACATTTCAAATCACAAAACATAATCATTAAACAAACAACAAAACACAAAATCATTAAACAAACAAACAAACTACAATATCAGAAAACAAACAACAAACACATATCTCAAACAAACAAACAAAAGTCGATATCATAAACAAACAACAAACACATAATCATCAAAATGAACAACAAACACATAATCATTAAACAAACAAAAAAACACACAATATCAAACAAGCAACAAGACCATAATCATTAAACAAACAAACAAAACACATCATCAAACAAGCAACAAAACACATAATCATCAAACAAACAACAAAACACAAAATCATCAAACAAACAACAAAACACATAATCATCAAACAAACAAACAACAAAACACATAATCATCAAACAAACAAACAACAAAACACATAATCATTAAACAAACAACAAAACACATAATCATCAAACAAACAAACAACAAAACACATAATCATTAAACAAACAACAAAACACATAATTATCAAACAAACAAACAACAAAACACATAATCATCAAACAAACAACAAAACACATCAAATAACAAAACATATCAATCTAGGAAATAATAATAATAATTCCTCTCATACAGTTATACGTTACATAGAGCCTGAAAGCAATTTCTTCATACGTCCCTATCCTGGGCACTGCACAATCTCCTCCATGGAACTGAGACCAATATTTCTTGCCTCTCTCAGCAAAGTTCGTTTCATGGTCTCCTTAGGTCGTCCTCTCTTTCTTGAACCCTTTGCATCCCACTTCAATGCCTGCTTTGATATTCATTGATCATTTCTTCTCAATGTGTGTCCAACATATCTCCATCTTCTCTTTCTCATAACAGTTGTCACTAGTGATTAGATCTAGGAAACAGTCAATCAAAATTTGGCCAAAACAGTCAATTTGGCCTCACCATTAACACCAAAAAAACAGAGGTCATGTTCAGCCCGCCCCTAGAGAACAGTATTACGATCCAGTCATCAACATTAAACACCAGCGTCTCCAGTCAACGGACAACTTTGCTTATCTTGGCAGCCTCCTATCCAGATCGGCAAACATAGATTCTGAGGTCAACAATAGGTTATCCAAAGCCAGTGCTGCGTTCGGAAGGTTACGTGTTACTGTGTGGGAACGGAAGGGGATAAGCATAGTCACAAAGCTGAAAGTTTACCAGGCCATAGTGCTAACCACGCTGCTGTACGCAAGCGAGACATGGACAGTGTATAGCACACACGCAAGAAAATTAAACCATTTCCACACAAGCTGTCTACGCAGAATACTAAAAATAAACTGGCAGGACAAAATTCCAGACAGCGAAGTCCTCACAAGAGCAAAGATCCCAAGCGTCAACACCCTGTTGCAGAAGGCCCAACTGAGATGGGTCGGTCACGTTGCTCGAATACCTGATAAACGCATCCAAAAACAGTTGATGTATGGAGAGCTTGAAGGGGGCAGACGTTCAGCTGGTGGACAGAAAAACGCTTTAAAAACACTCTTAAAGTGTCTCTGAAATGCTTCGATATAGACAATACGTGCTGGGAATCCTTGCGCAAGATCGCCAAATGTGGCGCTGTAACAACAAAAGAGGAACCCGAATAGCTGAGAATCATCGTATTGTTGAGTCACAGAGAAAACGAGCAGCGCGAAAAGACAGAGCACACAACACGCACATGTCTAACCTTGATCATGTATGCCCCACCTGTGGTCGGGATTCTGTTCTAGGATTGACTCTACAGTCACCTCCGCACACACCAGAGAGGTGCAACAGCACACGTCTGAGATTGTTGTCATCATCGCTTGCGATTGACGGCTATTATTAAAGATCTAGGAAACAGTCAATCAAAATACATAACAATATCATTTAGAGCAGAACTTTGCCGACGTACCAGAACTCGGGCTCATCTCTAAAAGCTAAAGTATCAGTAAAATGTGCGGGCGTACAGCAGCAGTTATACCACATAACTCTTGTTCCTATCTGACGCAAACTTATGTCCCTTGACTATTTTGAATAGAACGAGAAATTTTCCATTGACAACCTTTCATTTTGTGAGAAAATTCCATCTGAACTGAGAACTTATATAGATAAATAGTTATATATAGATATAAGAAGGAAAGATTTAGTCTTGTACGTTCCTTTTGAGAAATATGTTTGCTTAGTGGCGACAGTTCTTATGTAGATATGGTTTCTGTGGTGAGTGGTTTGTTGTTTGCCTTTGTTCTCATCAACCTGGGCATGCAGAAGAGAAAATGGACGCGTCAATATGTGTGCAGGTATGGCTGCTGTAAAAATCGGACGTACAATGGACCAGGTTGATATTCTGGATTCTCTAAGAGAGAGAGAGAGAGGATGTGTAAATGATTCAAGTAATGGTGTTGACAAACAATCAGTAAGATCATTCAGGTAAGATCTTTGTTCAGAAAGCCACAGAGATGTGGTTTTACAGAAAAATGCTGAAAATTCCGTTGACAGCTAAGAAAACAAATGATGGGGTTTTTAATCAGGCCTACACACAAAGAAACCTTATCAAAATGAATCAGACAGTCAAAGTTCTTCGATCATATAATGCGAAGAGAAGGTTTAGAGCATTTGGTGACAACAGGTAAAATTCAGGAATGGAGAGATAGTGGGCGACAGAGGAAGAAGATGCTGGATGGTCTGACATTGTGGTTCGACAAAAGATCGACATCAGAACTGATTACCTGCACCAAAGAGAGATAGTTGTGGAGAGACATGATCGCCTACGTCGACAGGCATGGCACTTGATTGAATTGGGGTGAATCTACATCCCTAACCAGACTGCAAGAATACCAAATCAAATGTGGTGTAGCTAGACAAGAACACTATTCTGATAGCCAAAGAAGAATAGTAAACCAATAAAGAACTGGTGTCGTTAGTTGCCACGCGCTCAGAGATATACTGAGAAGATCGGAGCAGTTATGGACTAATTGGTTTGATGTGCAGTGATGATGATCCAACGACTAAACTAAACTGAGAGACATATGAGGAGAAGATCGAAGCACTTATGGACTAATTGGTTCGATGTGCAGTGTTGATGATCCGACGACTAAACTAAATAACTTTTTTTAAATCAGGTTAACCACTCTTTGTGATCTGTGTGGTTTGCGCCGAGAAGGTGAGTACGTTGCGCACCGACGGCATGTAGGACATGCGCACTCGAATTTAGGCCAAATGTATTTTGTTGATTGATGTGACACATATATTTGCCACCAATAAAAACTCGAAAGTTGAACAACTCAACCTTTAAATGCTGTCCAGTGTGTTAGTGAAATGCTCTTCCACTGACCGGAAATTATCTGCTCATGAGTCTAACGGAGCACCATACATTTCTCGACAAATTGATCACTGCCAAATTATGTTATATTACTTGGGTTTTCCCCATTTATATCAACCTTGATTTTATCAACAAGACCATATCGAGGATTATTTTTATACCTTTTCTTATTCGTTTGTTTTCCTTGTGTGTACACTTTCAGATGTCACCTTCAACTTGTGTTGCTGAAAAACTGACGACAGGCTGCAGAATTTGTTTATTTGTTTGTTTGTTAGTTTGTTATTTAGGGAGTCAAAGCCTCTTTAAACCGAGGCACACACTTTCAACCTAAGGACGAACGCTGTTTTGGTTATATTAGAGCGTATAGGTCAACAAACAAACAAATTCTTCTTTCAAACGCTCCATATCGACCACTTGTTAAACCACTCTTTGTGATTTGTATGTGATCTAGCCTAAGATCGATTGTACCTGTGCCAGTTATGCGTCTAAAGTAGGTCAGAAAAATCTGATTTTCTGCGATGCTTTTTATTTACTAGGTAGCTTCCTAGATCCTACAGCAGTCGCCTCTACGACATGCCTTGTAAGTCGCAGTGGTACTATTCTTTGCTTCACTTGCGGGTCCCGGTACCACATGGACAAATGGCTACTAGAAATAGAGCAGGTCAGCTAACATAACAAAAGAAATCTTAAAAACTTATGAACGTTTAAGAGACCACTCGTTGTGGTCTGTACCTGATTTGTTACTTAATACGTGTTCGTTGTGTTACTTAGACGTCTAATCTTCTTCTTCTTCTTTGCGTTCGTTCTTTACGACCAATCTTAATCACTCTGTGATATGTTTGATCTTTGCCAAGAACGTGTATACGTTGCACATTGGTTTGGTAGGCCCCTAAACGCACAGACTTGTACACGTTTAGGACATGTGCATCCGATTTCAGCCACACCTCCTTAGTCGCCTCTTACGACATGCATGGCAGGTAACAGTGGTTCTATTCTTTACACCCCAAATTTGGGCCCCGGTAACCACTCGGGCGAGACGTCTAATGACTCGTAGACCAGTCCATCCTGTTTCTGCCCTGCTCTTTGGGGAGGGCGGGGGGTGTTCGTCTCCTAAGAAGGTATTAATGAAACCAAAAACCCTGACCTAGGGAAGTTCATCACCCTAGGTAAGTCAGAGCCCCTCTAGGCTTTGATCTCGCGGTTAAAGTTTCCCAGTCTACACTATGAGCACATGGAGTTTTTACACCACTAGGAAGTGATGTTTGCTTGTGTGTTCTGTGCGTCATCAGCAGGTTACTAATTTTCACTTTATGCATCCTTTCTAATACAGATTAGCCGACCCCATCTCTGTAGGGTGTAGAGTAAGACACAGAGCACACGTTGTAGACCAAAATACCCCATCATAGCTATAATATCATCATCACCAAGGTGCGTATCCTTTATAGGACGTTGCTCTCTTTGCAGCACATCTGAAATTCACTCTGTCTCTTGCCAGTTTGCCCACTTCATCGATGGTCATGTTCATGGTTTCTTTAATATCTTGTAGCCATCTTCTTCTTGGTCTGCCTCTACGTCCTGGAACCCTGCCCTCTAGTATTGTTCTTTCCAGGCCATCGTGACGCTTGATGTGACCAATGTATGTAATTTTTCTAGCTATAATATAGTATATATAAAATAGTGCCTGGGAGAAGAACGCGAGGAAGAACTAGAAGACGATGGGTGCAGGATGTCATTGACGATCTGAGAATGACTGCTGCTGACGCTGGTCAACTTGCACAGAACAGAGAGTTTTTCAGAACTGCTGTCATGGGAGCCAAGCTCCGGAAGGAACAAGCTACTTGATGATGATTATATTTACACAAATATGCCACTTTAAACGTCACAGTAGTTTGGAGAGAACGATAATTTAAACGTCACAGTAGTTTGGAGAGAACGATAATTTAAACGTCACAGTAGTTTGGAGAGAACGATAATTTAAACGTCACAGTAGTTTGGAGAGAACGATAATTTAAACGTCACAGTAGTTTGGAGAGAACGATAATTTAAACGTCACAGTAGTTTGGAGAGAACGATAATTTAAACGTCACAGTAGTTTGTAGAGAACGATAATTTAAACGTCACAGTAGTTTGGAGAGAACGATAATTTAAACGTCACAGTAGTTTGGAGAGAATGATAATTTAAACGTCACAGTAGTTTGGAGAGAACGATAATTTAAACGTCACAGTAGTTTGGAGAGAACGATAATTTAAACGTCACAGTAGTTTGGAGAGAACGATAATTTAAACGTCACAGTAGTTTGGAGAGAATGATAATTTAAACGTCACAGTAGTTTGGAGAGAATGATAATTTAAACGTCACCGTAGTTTGGAGAGAACGATAATTTAAACGTCACAGTAGTTTGTAGAGAACGATAATTTAAATGTCACAATAGTTTGGAGAGAACGATAATTTAAACGTCACAGTAGTTTGGAGAGAACGGTAATTTAAACGTCACAGTAGTTTGGAGAGAACGATAATTTAAACGCACAGTAGTTTGGAGATAACGATAATTTAAACGTCACAGTAGTTTGGAGAGAACGATAATTTAAACGTCACAGTAGTTTGGAGAGAACGATAATTTAAACGTCACAGTAGTTTGGAGAGAACGATAATTTAAACGTCACAGTATTTTGGGAGAGAACGATAATTTAAACGTCACAGTAGTTTGAGAGAACGATAATTTAAACGTCACAGTAGTTTGGAGAGAACGATAATTTAAACGTCACAGTAGTTTGGAGAGAACGATAATTTAAACGTCACAGTAGTTTGGAGAGAACGGTAATGGAAGGCATGGTTTCTGGAGTACAAGGCAGAATACGACCAAGACGAAGGTGCAGCAAGACATCAAAGACAATTTGAGCATGACGCTGGAGGAGGCTTAGTAGAGACGATTTTTAGTCGGGATGTCACAAAAGCAACGTTCCGCAAGGGACATGCTACTACTGAAAGTTGCAAAAAAACAAAACAAGGTGGGGTTTAGTAGAAAGAGAAAAAGTACTTTATGTGAAAAGCCACTACAATAGTTGGTTGTGTATTATGTGCACATTTGTACGCCACTATAGTGGTTCAAGGTACAGGTGGAGTTAAATGTCATTTTACATGATGCAATATTTCTCTTGGTTTTTAGTTATGGACGACTGTGTTTGACGCCGTTAACAGAGAATTGCTAATTAAAAATATATACAGTTTAACAGTTGTCACTTGATTGCCAAGCCATTTATGTTTGGTTGTTTGAGCAGTGGGGGCATTTGCTATGTAACTACATTGACATTTTGGCACCCATTTCAATTTCTCTGGTCCATTTTTCCATCTTCTGCGACTGTATTCTTCTTTTCTGAACGCTCCATATCGACCACTTGCACTCTGTGTGTGATTTGTATGTGATCCGAGCCTAAGATCGATTGTACGTTATGCCAGTTATGCGCTTACAAGTAGGCCAGCACATCCTTCTTTTTCTTCTTCAGACTCCCCATATCGACCACATGTTAAACCCTTCTTTGTGATCCGAGCCTAAGAGCGATTATACGTGTGCCATGGCACCTACAAGAGGCCAGCACATTCGATTTCTGCGACGCTTTTTATTTACTAGGTAGCTCCATATACCCCTACCGCCCGCGTGCCCAGCATGTTCGTAGCGAGTTGACTACGGGTGACTAGTCCTCTGTAAGTGCGGGTTCAACTCCGCGGACTGGCAGAAAAGCTACAGGTTCCCCAGATTTACGGTGTTCGTGGCACCGAGCCGAAGGGTTACGATGTCCATGACACCGAGCCGAAGAGCTTTCAGCTCAAGTGCTTCTGGATCGGGAAAGAAAGGAAGATACCCTACCTCGGTCGCCTCTTACGACATGCCGTGTAGGTCACAATGTTACTATTCTTTGCTTCCCTTGAGATCCCCGACAACACACGTGTACTGCGACTATAAATATCATAACAACACTGCAGACATTCATCAATGATTATGTTTGTGATATTTGAATCGTTATTCGAGCGTGACCTGAACGCCATCAATGCACACAGACAAGAGATCAATACAAGGGGCAGCTAACTCCATGTCTGAGAATAAATATGTGACGAGTTAAGTGACCTGAAAGGAGTGATTTTAGGGATGGGAAGGGGTGCAAGGTTATCAGTGAGATATGATTCTAGGATCGGTGATGAGTGAACAACACGTTATAATGGTGATTGCGTGGTGGTAGTGCTTTTTAAGGCTGTGATGATGTTGGTAGTGAGTGGTGGTAGTGGCTTTTAAGGCTGTGATTGTCGAGTGTTCGTAGCGCGTTGGACTGCGGTGACTAGCCTTGTGTGCGGTTCAATTCTGTGGGCTGGCAGAAAAGCCACAGGTTCCCAGATTCACGGTGTTCGTGGCACCGAACCGAAGGGTTACGATGTCCATGGCACCGAGCGAAAGCTGAAAGCTCAGTGCTTCTGGATCGAAAAAGGTTGTGATGAGTTGGTAGTGCTGGTAATAGTTGTTTTAGGGGATGGGAAAGGGGGTGGCAAAGGTTATCAGTGAGATATGATTCTAGGATCGGTGATGAGTGAACAACACGTTATAATGGTGATTGCGTGGTGGTAGTGCTTTTTAAGGCTGTGATGATGTTGGTAGTGAGTGGTGGTAGTGGCTTTTAAGGCTGTGATTGTCGAGTGTTCGTAGCGCGTTGGACTGCGGGTGACTAGCCCTCTGTGTGTGCGGGTTCAATTCCCGTGGCTGGCAGAAAAGCCACAGGTTCCCCAGATTCACGGTGTTCGTGGCACCGAACCGAAGGGTTACGATGTCCATGGCACGAGCCGAAGAGCTGAAAGCTCAAGTGCTTCTGGATCGAAAAAAGGCTGTGATGGGTTGGTAGTGCGTGGTAATAGTTGTACAGCGATGATGATGGTGGTAGTGGTGATAGTAGTGGTTTTACAGCGGTGATGATGTTGGTAGTGTGTGGTGGTAGTGGTTTCCACAGCGGTGATGATGTTGGTAGTGACGGTCCACGTTGTATATGTAATGTTCATGATGATGATGATTGATGTAGTTGTAGAAGCTGGTGCGTAACGGTGAAAATAATCGTCATCGTTAGAGAAATTAACAAGTAGAAGGATGGGCGAAGAGATAGATATATGATTGGTCATAGGCGAGTTGCCCAGGATAGAGCGGTATGGAGAAATTACTTGCAGACCCTATGTAACATATAACTGTACGAGAGAAATTATTATTATAGGAGAGGATGATTATGAAATAAGTTTATAATTGGACGAGGAGGGATGGAAATGAAAATCTCCACCACCACCATCATCAGTTTATGTCACACCCAATAACATATAAGGCAGAGACAACATTTGATTTTGTCCACCTTGGCATGGCCTTGAACTCTGCGTCTAAAGTTCGCATCCATGTACCTTTAGACTCCCTTTTCTCCGCTGTTACGACGACGTCAACTGTGTTGTATATCTTATATCTCTTTACTTATCATAAGAACATGTCCAATCTATCAGAATTATCTCTTTGATATCTCTTTATATCTTCCAGACGAGTTAGCTCTTAATGTCTGTTATTGCTAATCTTATCCCCGCCAGGTATACCCAAGTATTCATCTAAGACGTCTTCCCTCAAATCTTCTTAACAGATATTGAACTTTAACGGCTGTTGTATTGCTAAGGAAAATGTCAGCTTCGATGATACATATTTGAAACCCGAGTTGTTGCACCTGGTGAGGATGACAAATAAGACAAATGTGTTTCATATTGACAAAATCATTGCGGAATACGGCCACACGTCTTTGCGACTACCTCCATATCATGCTCACCTCAATCCGATAGAGCTTGTCTGGGCTAAAGTAAAAGGGTAAGTTGCCGAACAGAACAGGACGTTTAAAATGTGTGATGTTGAAGTTCTGACACGTGAGTCCTTCTCAATGATAGACATGCAGTTCTGGAAGAAGTGTGTTGAACATGTGCTCCGAGAGGAAGACGAGTACTGGCACCGAGATGGATTACAATTTGTCCAGCCAGTAACAATTATCAACCTCATGGAATCGTCAGATTCGGGATGATACAAATCATATTTTGATTACAGACTGAGAAATAGCAACGTATACATTTCCATATCCAAATGCGTCTACCATCATACAATTTGTGGTGAAGTTAAGACACCCTGGGGTCTAATGGTGACCGAAGGGGAGGACTAACTGTTGCATATTGTATCCAAGTTCACGATTGCACATAAAGGGCAACACACTTAATTACTTGACCTATCAAGTTAATATGGAGATACACCTATGAATAGAATTGGCATGGACAAATTCTAGGGATTACTGTAAAATCTAAAATTTGAGCCCGCGTATTTGCAATTGTCATAAAAGATCAAAGGAATTCGCCGATGTGCAAAATTCGTAGCATCTATGGACTACTGGTTAGCTTTATTTTAGCGTCATGGATATTCTAAGGCTGCATGCAAAAATCACTGAGATCCAACAGGTAGTTTTAGAGAAAATCAATTTCAAACGTGCTCACGAATTAATGGACAGACTATAGTTGGCCGATTACGCTAGTGTCAGCTTTTCTCGTAGCAGGCGCTACCGCTAGTCAGACGAGTAAACTAGAGTCAGCTTTTCTTGTAGCAGGCGCTACCGCTAGTCAGAAGAGTCATCATTGAATCCAGGCAATGTAGGGAAACCTACAGATCTATGGTGGTCAAACTGGATCAGATCAGATCTTGAGAAAACCATGGGAAGGCTGCGGTAATACTGAGTAAACGGGCGTTATGGTCAAGGACATGTATATTACAATATTACATAAGCAAGGAAAAAATAAATGATTAAATATGAATAATGACAACACTCAACGCTTCGACCATGTCTTTAATATTTCGTGTTCACGTGTGTTTTATTGATCAAGACCTACATTCAAAGCGTCGAGGGTTATCATTTTTCATATTTAATCATTTATTTTTCCTTGCTTATGTAGTAAAGTAATATACTTGTCATTGTGCATTACGTATCATTGAATCCATGTTGTTGCGGTCTACGTCATCTTCTGTTGATTTGTGTATATATTTCCCGTGTGTCTAATAATACTTTCTTGGCTAATGCTGGGGTTTCTTGGCTAATGCGCATGGTAGGGTTGTTGCAGAGCGAAGTGGGGCATACAGGACAACTACTTCTAGTATGAGGATGGAGGTTGAGGCCGTTACTGCTGCCCTCCTTGGATTTCTGGGACTTCATTTACTGGGGCAGTTGTTGTATCTGACTCTCAGTCGATGCTTCACAAGATCCAGAAGGGCAGGTTTCGGTATGAGTGGATGTCGTCTATAGAAGTTTCTAACCTCCAGCGGCTTACGTCGATATACTGTCCTGGGCATGCGGGTGTTTACGGTAATGAGAGAGCGGACAGGCTTGCATCAACAGCATCGATTGTTGGGGAGTTGAAGATGGATAAGGGGGATATTCTTCGGTCTCTTCGAGACTCTCTGTTGGATGAGGACACTAATATCGATGTTGAATCGATCAAGCGATTTAAGCAGTTTGGAGTTACCCGTTGTTCAAGTCGAACTGGATGCCTGAGAGGCAGAGTGAGAGGTGTGTTTAATCAGCGAGCCACAGGAACCATCAGTATGCATACTCTTCGATATCTGTTGGGGAGACTGAGCACCATGGGTCTGCCCGGAGTGCAATGACGTCAGTTTAGTAAATACTTTCATTAGCTTCAGATATTATGAGTGATTGATCCACTGTTTCCACCGTGCAACAATAACAACAATACACACACACACACGTATAAATACATGTAGATTTTCTTCTTCGTACGCTCCATATCGACCACGTGTTAAACCATTCTGTGATTTGTAAGTGATCTGAGCCTAAGAGCGATTGTACGTTGTGCCAGTTATGCGGCTACAAGTAGGCCAGCAGCCAATTCGATTTCTGCGACGCTATTTATTTACTAGGGTTTCTTTGCTAGGCGTCTACCCCTCTTACGATATTCTTTGTAGGTGGCAGTGTTACTATTTTTTGCTTACGTTGAGGACCACGGTAACACACTGGCGTAGACTGGTTCTGAAGTTAAAAAACTGGCGTATATCCATTTAAAGACTCTTTATCATCTATGAAACAAATAATCAGTCAACTAAGTGTGTAAAGGGAGGTTATAGATATAAATTAGTTTACCGCAGTTGTCCTAACATGGGAGAGAACTCTGTCATGATCCCTATATCTACACGAAACGGTTTGTTTCCCATTCTTTCTTCTTTCTTTTGTCCTTCTCTGCTTTTTTACCGTTAGGCGTAGCAGGTTTAACTGGTGATCGGTTTCCGAGATAATGCACGATCGGTCGCTTGATATGGTGTGGTATTGTGGAGTTTTAAGATGTCTGTAACTCATCAACCCATCTTTTTCTTGGTCTGCCCCTTCCTGTTGATGATTCCATTTTCAGGTTGTACGCTCTTGCAACTGGTGTATTCGGGTTCATTCTGACCAAGTGGCCAAACCATTTGAGTCTCTGTTTTTCAATAAATCTAATAGCAGGTGTTGTTCCGACTGTTCTTCTAATTTCCTCATTTCTTATATGGTCTCTTCTTGTTTTATTTACTGCTTTCCTCAAGTATCTCATTTCACATGTGGTAATTTTCCTTTCTTGTTCTTTTGTCAGTGCCATGTTTGGCTCTGGTAGCACAGTGTTGGTATAAAGATTGAATTTATAATCTGTCTTTTAGTCACTACTGGAATAGCTGGGTGTTTCAAAATTGGGGTAAGCTGTATGTAATGTTGTTGGCTTGCTGGATTCTAGTTTCGATCTCTCTGTCCAGTCTACTATCAGATGTGAAGATACTTCCAAGGTATTTGAATTCTCTCACCTGCTTTAGCGTTTGGTCATTTATTTGTATGTTGATATCTTTATGTTCTCTGCTTATAGTCATGACTTCTGTCTTTTGAATGTTGATCTTCATGTTGTATTTGAGGCAGCTATTGTTGAGTAAGTTTATGTGTTCTTGAAGCTGTTCAATATTATTATGGAATAACACTGGTCGTCAGCAAAGAGCAGTTCATTTTGTTGGTCTACGTTGAGTGATGCTTCATCTATTTTGGTGATACTATCCATGTATATAATAAAGAGGAGAGGTGATAAAACACATCCTTGCCGTACTCCTGATGTTACTGGAAACCAATTTGTGAGTCTGGCGCTTGTTCGTATGGCACTTCCACTTTCTATATATATGGCTCTAACAGTCTAGCAGTGTTCCTTTTATTCCGTAGTTTTCGAGAACATCCCATAATATGTCTCTCTTAACCCTATCAAATGCCTTTTTCTGTGGTCTATGAAGGCTATATTTCATTTTTTGATTTTTGTGTTCTATAGTCTTTTCATTAATTTGTCTTAGGGCAAATATTGCATCTGTGCACCCTTTTCCTTTTCTAAACCAAACTGTTGTGGGCTGAGTGCTGGCTCACAATTGGTCTTATTCGTTGCTCCAGAACTCTTGCAAACATTTTTCCCACATGGCTTAGGAGGGAGAGCTCTATATGTACTACAGTCTTGTTTTTTACCTTTTTCTTCCATGTTGAAAATTCGATTTTGAAAAATTCTCAGAAAAATCACATTTTCAACATTCGTGGTAAACTGTATGACTGGTCTACATTATATATGGACGCACTTTATAGTAATTGAAATCTATTTCACTCACTTTCTGTATGCATTTGACGATGTTTGCGATCCGTCACCCACAACAGCCATCATAAAGTCCACATTCTCACCGTACAGATAAGAAGTTGATTAGTATACCTACTCTCTCTACCACGAAGACGACACACTGTCTGATATTTCCAAACTCAACTCCTATTTCCCGCACTCATTCCAGTGTCTCTCTCTCTCCAGCCTCAGACCTCCCCATAAATTCCATTCATGTGGAAATATGATTCATGCAGCCTTGGCATTGGTGTGTTTTACGTCACATCTTCAGCACCATTGGGAGCTCTGGTGCTTATCCTTCGACTATGTTTCAGCCAGCGTTTACTAGGTTCGTTCTCCGTTCTGTAGCCATCTAGTGTTTTTACGGTGTGGGGTAGCTAGCACCACGCCCAACCTCCTTAGTCGCCTCTTGCGCATCTATTCTTCTTCTGCATTCGCCGGCTGTCAATTCGTTAATCATCACATGACGCCTGGTATTGCGTTTCTGACTGATTTTTGCGTAATGGCCGCTTCTACCATTTGACTGTTGTCTCTCGCCATGCAAGCAAGCCTTCACCGACTTCAGAGGTACTTGAAGATTAGATCCTTCAAGTGTGATCATTATAGGAAATATGTAGTCCGAACCGTGCGTTTGTTGCGTTTGTATTCAGAAAATGGCGGACATCGGTTATGACGAACCGACTCAATCTGCCATATGCAGTGATATTGCGTGTGCTGAAAGCTGGATTTTGTCGTGATTGATGTTCCCTTCGACATGAATTGCAATTCAAGGGATGAACAGTTTTATGTTTACACTTTAGCGACGGCCATATGCATTTATGGGGTGCAGGTTGCTTTTTGTGGCGGTACGGCTGTTTCATTCTGGAATTAGTTCACACAGGAGACAGTTGTTAGCATTTCGTGTGATTTTCGTTGGCACAAAAACGGAGCAATTATGGGGTGACCCGTTGCAGTGAAGTTGGAACCGTACATATGAACTATGAACCTGAACTCTCTCATCAGCAGCAACCTTAAGCATAAAACATAAGATAATGTCAAACATAGAAACACAATAATTGATCACTAACAAATCTCCCACAAAGAAATAGCTCAACACATAATAGTTGAAATATAAAGTTTTATTGACTTTACACTGTACACTTTTAAAAGACAAGAAAATAAAAAATATAAAGATTCTGAAGTGGAGAAAATAGTATTAAGTAACTGTGACATTAGTAATCATTGTTCTTTAGTTACAAGAATCATTCTCTCTCTGTCTCCCATTCCCTTCAGTTCTCAATGGAGTATAGGACTGCAACTTATCACTATAATGGGATATTGTTGGGATGGGAGGGAAGTCTCTGTGGCATAGAGGTTAGGTGTCGTCTCTCATACCAAAGATCCCTGATCTCATTGTAGGCGAGATCGAGTTCCTAGTCCTATTGGAGACGGGCAATAAAACATATATCCCATGTTCAATTTGAGCACGTAAAAGAACCCTTAGAAGTTCGAAATCGGGAAGAGCAGGCTGGAAAACCGCTGCCCGAGCAAAATTCATTAGAAAAGATTTAAAATAAAATTCATACAGTAATCTTCACCATCTTCAAAATTACATTGGGGACCCTCGTCGAGTGCTACGGAGGTCATGCACTGCCGCTGAGATCTTCCTGTGTAAGATAGAGATCGGAGCACACATGGTTACTCACCGAAGTGCAATGATGATAGTCCCAAACAATCAATCAATAGCACTAACATTTATATCAGTTTGTAAGCAACCTACATATCTCGGAGTTACATTCGATGATAGACTGACGTGGAAGCAGCACATCAACAAAGCAGCAGCAAAGGCCAGGAGGAAGTTAGCCGTCCTGAGAAAATTAAGTGGAACCACATGAGGCGCCAGTCAAAAAATTCTTAAAAATATTTATCAGCAGGGCATACGACCACACCTGGAATTTGGGTCAGCTGCATGGTGTCCAGCATCAAATACCACATTAGGAGAACTGGATAAGGTGCAAAACCAGGCGCTTCGTGTCATCACAGGAGCAATGAAATCAACACCAATAGTGGAGATGTAAAGAGTGGGGGGAATACAAGCACTGAGAGAACGCAGAGACACAAAAGTGATGACGCAGGCAGAAAAGTTTCTGAGTATGCCAAGCCACCCAATGGAAAACAGATTCCAAAATCTAGCATTGGGGCGGCTGAAAAGAAGCAGCTTTATTCACCAGGCCAAAGACTGAATAGGCAAACCTCAGACCTACCAAAAGTTGGCATTCCCCTAAAGTTTGTGCCAGAGCAAACCCCTTGGAGAGAGGAGACTGAACCAGAAGTATGTATCCAGACAGAAGTGAAAGGAATATTCGACAAGGATGAGCAGAACAGCATACAACGGAAGACAGTCACTCAGTTTACTTGATGAAGAATACCCACATGACCTCTGGGTCCGGGTATACACGGATGGGTCAGCAGAAAATGCAGTGAAGAATGGAGGAGCAGGAGTGTACATAGAATACCCAAACACAGCTAGAGATGCGATTAAAGTACCAACGGGAAATTCTGTCACAACTATGATGCAGAAATTCAGGCAATCAAGGTGGCAACTGAAAAACTGTTGAATACCAGACCCGATCCTCAACCTGTTGTATTTTTGACTGATGCAAAATCAGCACTCAAGCACTCCAGTCCAGAAAATTGCCAGATCTACAGACCCTACTGTCTAAATTGTCCAAGAATCGCAGGGTCGTCTCGCAGTGGATACCTCACGTGAATACAATGAAACAGCAGACCGATTGGCCAAGGAAGGTGCTGCAGGAGAACAACCGGATGTGCCAGTTACCTACCACCAAAAGAAAAGGATGATTAAATCAATGAGAAAGCCACAAATACCAACACAAGACGATTACTATAATATGAGCAGATTGGAACAAGTTGTTATTCTGCGCCTTAGAACAAGACACAATAGGCTCCGCAGCCACATGTATACAAAATTCAAGATTGGCAATTCAGCCATGTGTACATGTGGACAGGCAAACCAGACTGCAGAGCACATACTTCAAGACTGCCCCGAATATGATACACTGAGACAAACTCACTGGCCTAACGAAACAACACTCGACATAAAACTACACGGACCTCTGTGTGAGCTACAAAAGACAGTGAAGTTCATACAAGAGACAACATTGAATATATAGACATATTTCAAGCGAACGAAAGGAAGGAAGGATATCAGTTTGTCAATTCAGAGTTCCTAATGGGACATATTGCTAAAATGTTTCCCAACACTATGTTAGTTTTTCATTTCCCAAGTCACATGTGCAATTTTTGGGGGGGGAAGGGATTCCTAGGATTGTTGCTGGAGTTACGGAGTTCACACTTTGTGCAACTCTCTCTGCAGGTGGCATGTCATTTCTGCTGAAAGGGACGGAGCCATATGGGGAAACCTGATGCAATGAGGTCTATCCTCCACCGTTAGACCCTTTTTTAGATTCTTGTACCCCAGTAGAACAATGTGAGCACAAGTGATGAAGAGAAAAGGGACGGGTCCAATCGGTGGACAAGGACACAAGAAAAAATGGGGCACCCAAAAGAAACGCGAGGTGGACAAAACGGTGGCGAGCATTGAAGATAGGGTCTCCATCCAGAGAACAATAAGCCTGTTTCCCCACACAGAGAACTACTACTGCCTTGTAGTTTGATTGGGGACAACTGGACGGCAGGCAAACCAAGTAGTCCAAAAAAGACTGGTAGCCTGGACAGATGACGCTCAACAACCCGGGAGATAAGGCTGTCTAAGGGTAGCTACCCTAAAAGAAAATAGCAACCTTCTGCCTTGCGATTGGGACAGCCAAAGGCTGACAGAGAGGGAACCCAGTAAATGCTGGTAGAAATGGGACACGTCGTCGAAGGACAAGCACCAGAGCTCCATATGGTAATGAAGAAGTGACGTAAAACAAACGTTCTTGGCAAAGGCTGTTTATATATCACAATAAAAATGATCAAAATGGCTGAAAAGAACGATCAAGAGAGAGAGAGAGAGAGAAAGAAAATAGCAACCTGCTGCCTTGCTGGTCGGCTGGGGACAGCCCAAGGCTGACGGAGAGTGAACCCAGTAAACGCTGGCTAAAACCAGACACATCACTGCAGGATAACCAAAGCTCCAAATGGCACTAAAGATGTGACGAAACACACCCAAGCTAAGACTGCATGAATCAGATTTCCACATGAATAACAAGCACTACGGAGTGACGGAGTCCCTAAAGGCAGCAGCAAAATTGTGGGAAGTCTGGTACATCAGTCTAGGCGTGATAGCGAGAGATAAGAGATACTTGTACCTCTTTTTCCTTTGTTTGCTTGAAATATTGTCTATATATATAGTCTTCCCAAACATGATATCCGCACTCAGAACCATTATCAAAATGACAGTTCCTCATAAGTATCACATCCAAGGAGCAAGCCTTGTGAATCATGCAGCATAAACATTACATCAAGCCACACAATTATCACAAAGTGCTGACAAACATTGCATTTGTCATCACAAATATAACATTCAGGACCCAAACCATGTAAATTTACATCACAAACATACATCCGATGACCACTCAAGTAACCAACATAACATCCGATGACCCACTCAAGTAAATCCAACATCACAAACATCACATCTGGTGACCCACTCAAGTAAATCCAACATCACATCCGATGACCCAACCAAGTAAATCCTACATCACAAACAGCACATCTGATGACCCACTCAAGTAAATCCAACATCATATCCGGTGACCCACTCAAGTAAATCCAACATCACATCCGATGACCCAACCAAGTAATTCCTACATCACAAACAGCACATCCGAAGCCCCACTCAAGAAAATCCAACATCACAAACATCACATCCGGTGACCCACTCAAGTAAATCCAACATCACATCTGATGACCCAACCAAATTAAATCTTACATCCCAACCGAGGACCCAACTAAGCAAATCCAACATCATAACCGCCACATTTGATGACCCAACCAAGCAAATCCTACATCCCAAACATCACATCTGAGGACCAGTCCAAGTAAAATTGACATCACATACGAGGATCAAACTATGCAGTCAACATCACAAACAAGGCCCCGACCAATGAAATTCTACATCACAAACGAGGACCCGACCAATGAAATACTACATCACAAACATTTATGTCACTTCTGTATGTGTTTCTTTATGACGTTTCAAAGGACCTGGCCGAGTAAATGCTATCCCACAAACATCACACTTGTGCGGTCTCTCTCCCGTATGTACTCTTTTATGACCCTTCAGAATACTGCATTGAGCGAAAGCTACACCACAAATATCACACCTATAAGGTTTCTCTCCTGTATGTATCCTCGAATGTCTTTTAAGTGGGCCAGCGTCTGTGAACCTTGCCCCACACACATCACACTTGTACGGTTTCTCCCCTGTGTGTACTCTTTTATGTGATTTTAGATGACAACTGTGTGAGAATCCAACACCACACACATCACACTTGTACGGTTTCTCTCCCGTGTGTACTCTTTTATGATTCTTCAAAACGCTACACTGAGCAAATCCTTTCCCACAAACATCACACTTATACGGCTTTTCCCCTGTGTGTATTCTCATATGTCTTTTAAGTGGGCCAGACTCTGCAAATCTCATACCACAAACGTCACAGCCGAACGGCTTCTCTCCTGTATGTATTCTCTTGTGTGTTTTTAAACGGCCGCTATCAGAAAATGCTACATTACAAACCTCACATTTGTATGGTTTCTCTCCCGTATGAACTCTGTGGTGTCTACATAAATCATTTAAACGAACAAATCGTGCGCTACATACTTCACATTTATACGGTTTCACATCTTTATGTACTTTTTTATGTTTCCGCAGATCCAAGAAACAAGTAAAATCTTCATCACAAACTTCACATTTATATGATTTTTTCCCCCCAGTTCTTAATGGATGTCTCAAACCAAACACTAAACCACATACACTACACGTATAAGCATTTCCTACGATGCGTATTTTCTCATGTTTCTTATTTCCGACACAGCTAGTTAGTTCATAACTCATACATGCGTTATCAATATGAACACTAACATCCGACAACAGTTCACCTGATTCTGTACTTCCACTTTGCACGATCCCTCCATAACAACCTTGAGCGTCACAAAATTCTGCAGATTTCTCATCATGACCGACACAATCCGATCCAACTTTTTCTTCATTCATTTGTAACTCTGTATCATTAAGTTGTATAATTTGTTCCACGCTTCTACCATCTTCCATTTTTATACTTCCTCCACTACTATCATTATGTTCATTGCTCACATCTACATCACTATGTTCATTGCTCACATCTACATCACTATGCTCATTGCTCACATCTACATCACTATGCTCATTGCTCACATCTACATCACTATGCTCATTGCTCACATCTACAAGCTTATTTGATGTCTTAGGCTTCAATATCTTGCTGCCTTGTATCATGTGAAAATATTCAGAGTTGAGAACGTAGCCCTGGATACTGGAATGTGATTCTGTAATGTCA
Source organism: Arion vulgaris (assembly GCA_020796225.1). Taxonomy (NCBI): domain Eukaryota; kingdom Metazoa; phylum Mollusca; class Gastropoda; order Stylommatophora; family Arionidae; genus Arion; species Arion vulgaris. Next base: position 76,801,157 of record CM036755.1, on the reverse strand, counting down.
AAAAAATTGATCTCAGACCAACAACAAATAAAGTAATGAGGAATAATCCAAAAACACCAAAAACAATAAAATAAAATTATGTTACAAAATGAAACCATAGAGGAAGTTCAGGATTTTGTATATCCGGGAAGTACAATATCACAGGATGGTGGATTCAGATTATTCATTTGAGGATCATCTTCATTGCACATCTTCTTCTTTGTGATCGCTATTTTGATGATTATACCGTTAGATGCGTTCTTATGATGAAGTCGACTGTTAGTCGATCTGGAGTTCGCCTCTGGTGCCATGCAGATTTGAATGTAGTGTTGAGTTGTAGGGCCAGCATTCCTTTCTAAGGAGGACATACATGGGACAGTCTTGCAGGACATGTTCTGTGGTTTGATCAGCGGTGCCACAGGGACGCAGAGGGGATGGGGATAATTGTAGCCTGTATAGGTATTTGTTCAGTCTGTTATGTTCTATCCTAAGTCGGAGCATGTATTTCATTGTGTTTAGACTAATAACTCCCGTTCTGTGTTGGTTGATGTATCTGCCGGGGTTTCTCTCATGGTTCAAATGTGAGGTTTGTAATGTAGCATTTTCTGAGAGGGTCCGTTTTGCCGCACTTATCTGATAGCGACGTTTTCCCACCTTGCTGCACTTATCGGTATCCATAACCTGCGCAACCGTGATAGAGAATACTCTTTATCTTCTTCGTTGAAATATTCAGAGCGTATGTTTTCTCTTAGAGCATTGATGCTGTAGGGAGATATGGTATATTGATATGTAGGGAGATATCATATGTTGATATGTAGGGAGATATTGTATGTTGATATGTAGGGAGATATGTTGGAAAATATTGTATGTTGATATGTAGGGAGATGTCGTATGTTGATATGTAGGGAGATATCGCAGGTGCGAGATTTCACGTTAAATAATTCTTTCATGAAACAATTCATTTATTTGTGGGGGTGGGGGGTTTGTGTGATAATGAACAGTTCAACTTAAACATCAACATTTATATAGTCGGTATTCATTTCTTCAACATCAACATTTATATAGTCGGTATTCATTCTTCAACATCACATTTATATAGTCTGTATCATTTCTTAAACATCAACATTTATATAGTCAGTATTCATTTCTTAAACATCAACATTTATATAGTCGGTATTCATTTCTTCAACATCAACATTTATATAGTCGGTATTCATTTCTTAAACATCAACATTTATATAGTCTATTCATTTCTTCAACATCAACATTATATAGTCGTATTCATTTCTTCAACATCAACATTTATATAGTCGGTATTCATTTCTTCAACATCAACATTTATATAGTCGGTATTCATTTCTTCAACATCAACATTTATATAGTCGGTATTCATTTCTTCAACATCAACATTTATATAGTCAGTATTCATTTCTTCAACATCAACATTTATATAGTCGGTATTCATTTCTTCAACATCAACATTTATATAGTCAGTATTCATTTCTTCAACATCAACATTTATATAGTCGGTATTCATTTCTTAAACATCAACATTTATATAGTCGGTATTCATTTCTTCAACATCAACATTTATATAGTCAGTATTCATTTCTTCAACATCAACATTTATATAGTCGGTATTCATTTCTTCAACATCAACATTTATATAGTCGGTATTCATTTCTTCAACATCAACATTTATATAGTCGGTATTCATTTCTTCAACATCAACATTTATATAGTCGGTATTCATTTCTTCAACATCAACATTTATATAGTCGGTATTCATTTCTTAACATCAACATTATATAGTCGGTATTCATTTTGATATTCAACTAATCCAAATATTTGAGTTAACAGAATTTGACGTAACAGAACTTTTAGTGCAATGATAACACAAGGAAAATGGCAGGGACTAAGATGCTCATGTTGACTTCAACAAAATTCCTCTTATCAGAGTTCGACTTAAGTGGACTCTACTGTATTACTATCAATGAAATCTTCATAACTATCACAAGTTATAATTTCATCTAACAATACTGAAGACTGCATTGTATAAACTTATGTTGATCTTCATAACGAAGTTTGGCTCATGTCGGACACATTATAATGACACAAGAAATATTACTCGACTTTATCACAATAATACACTTTCCCATTTATAAATCTTTATTATGAAGATGTAAATATGTCTCTACATTTCAATACTTTCCATTTCATGAAGATTTGTTAAAATCTGGTAATGTTAGTGTGAAGAAACTTTCGCTTCTTTAAACAGACAACCCAAAATAGGAATCAGACAACGGACAGGCTTGTATCAACAGCATCGATTGTTGGGAATTGAAGATGGATAAGGGGGATGTTCTTTGGTCTCTTTGCGACTGCCTGTTGGATGAAGACACTATAATAGATGTTGAATCGATCCACCGATTTAAGCAGTTTGAAGTTACCTGTTGTACGGGTAGAACTGGATGCCTGATAGACAGAGTGAGGAGTGTGTTTAACTGGCAGCCCCAGGAATCATCAGTATGCATACTCTTTGATATCTGTTGGGGAGACTGAGCATCTATGGGTCTGCCCGGAGTGCAATGACATCAGTTTAGTAACCAATAACCAAACGCTGATATATCGGCTTAGCACATTCTAAAGATTGTCATAAGCTGATATGTTGGCTTTACAGCCTCAAAGGGTTAATCTGTAGTAAACTAATCTGGATTACTGTGTGCAACTAGTGATGAGTAAATAACATCATCACAGTACTTCTTAATGTGTCACAGTCACTTTTTATGTGTCACAGTACTTCTTAATGTTGGAAAGACACAACAAAGTGAGGGCTATTTTTTTAAAGAGGTAACTGGTTGTGCTCTTAACCCTTAGAACCTGCAATCCTGATATTTCAGGACTAAATGTAAACATTGCATGTCCCGAGATCCTGAAATATCAGTCTGAGAAGATTTTATCATTATTTTTCGGTATTCGAAATTGTGTACAAATGTGACGTCAAACACAACCCACGTGTTCTATATGGTTCCGCAAGATGATGGTTGCTGTTGTGTGATATTTTTGTTGGTACTAATAATGTAATTGGTTAAGTAATTTCATGATATAAAAATGTTCTGAAAATTTCAGAAATGGTCATTCTAAAAGTATAACAGAGCAAGCTGTTGAACTTGTTTTGAATGAATCTGAAGATGAATTGAATGTGACTATTCTGATAAGGATATGCAAAGTGAGTGAGACGACCATTTAGACAATGAAGAATAGTTTTAACTGATTGATTTTCAAGCTATCTATGTTCAATCTGGAGAAAAATCTACATATACAGGAGTATTCTCTGCCATGCCCACATATTTATTAACTCTTTCCCTGCCAATCTCCGCACACTGCGCCACAGCGTATTCTGTTGAACACCATTCTCAGTACACTGCGCCATTTGAGTTGTGTCCCTTATACAAGTCTTACTAGTTTTACTTCTACTACTTTGTAACCTTGTTATTCGATTAGGTTGTCCAGTTTTCTTCAAATTAGTACAAATAAGATAGATATATGTTTATTTATTAACCAGTAGTTAGGTTGTTTTTTAAAATGCTTTTTGCCTCCTTGAATTAACCGTGTACAACTAGGAAATAATTGTATGAAAGAGTTACGGTACAGGTGGCTAGGTTCAAAATGCTTGTCTTTATGGCTAGGCAATGGGCGCGAAGAGAAATAACTGTGTATGGAAAGAGTTACGGTACAGGTGGCTGGGGTTCAAAACGCTTGTCTTTATGGCTAGGCAATGGGCATGAAGAGAAATAAGGTTTGGGGGTTCGATTTTGGTGTTTGACAATTGGTTTTTTTCTGGAAGCTCTAAATACTTGTTCATAATAATAATAATTCCTCTCATACCATTATACGTTACATAGGGCCTGCAAACAATTTCTCCATACCACCCTATCCTGGGCAACTTGCTCAATCTGCTCCATGGAACTGAGACCGATATTTCTTGCATCCCTCAGCAAAGTTCGTTTCAGGGTCTCCTTAGGTCGTCCTTTCTTTCTTGAACCATTTGCATCCCACTTCAATGCCTGCTTTGAAATTCTTTTATCATTTCTCCTCAAGGTGTGTCCAGCATATCTCCATCTTCTTCTTATAACAGTTGTTACTTGCGGTTTACCAGAGATTTCTCTGATTTCATCACCTCTCCTGAATTCGTTCCATTTGATGTTCATTATTTTTCGCAGACATCTATTTTCAAATACCTGTTTACTGCTGTCTATTTATTTATCATATTTCTACTAACACAGTTTTGGTAAATGATGATAACTGTATGCCAAATTTGATAGGGGCGGAGTCATATGGGGAATCCTAGTGCAATCAAACCTTTGCCTATAGACACTTTAGGAAGGGCAGGAGATGGATAGAAAGACTGCATAACTTCCCATTCCTAAAGCTGGACAACATAAACTCCTAAAGCTGGACAACATAAACTCCTAAAGCTGACAACACAACTCCTAAAGCTGGACAACACAAACTCCTAAAGCTGGACAACATAAACTCCTAAAGCTGGACAACATAAACTCCTAAAGCTGGACAACATAAACTCCTAAAGCTGGACAACATAAACTCCTAAAGCTGGACAACATAAACTCCTAAAGCTGGACAACATAAACTCCTAAAGCTGGACAACATAAACTCCTAAAGCTGGACAACATAAACTCCTAAAGCTGGACAACACAAACTCCTAAAGCGGGACAACACAACTCCTAAAGCTGGACAACACAAACTCCTAAAGAGCATGGACATCCAAAAATGGAAATGGGACATGTAGTGATCTACCAGCTGGAACCATTACTACAACACCCAAAGATCAAGATGAAGGTGAAAAGACATGATAAAAAGTATTTTTCTACTAACACTTTGTTACCAGTGCCAAACTTGATCTCTGACAGCAACACACCACAGAAAGCTTACCACAGGTGAAATGAAATGCTTGGGGAAGGCAGCGGGAGTCACCAGGAAAGATAGACTACGAAATGAGGACATCAGAAGCAGAGTGGGCATAATTTCATACACCGAATACATTGAAAGACAACAAATGCAGTGGTTTGGACATTTAATGAGAATGGAATACAACCAACCACCAATAACAGCATACAATAAAAACAGATCAGGTACTAGAGCCAAGGGAAGACCAAGAAAAAGATGGATAGATAATATCACACTAAATAAATATGGATATAACACGACAAGGACGGCTCATCTGGCCCTGGCACGCAAATTAAAAGCTCCCACCCTACGCTTAACGGCAAGAATAGACAACCAATTCCATCATCCACCTGGGGAAAGACAATAAATAGACAGCTAATGTCTGCAACAAACTGGATTCTTCTTCATGAACGCCCGATGTTAATTCAGGCGGAAAGTCATGACGCTTGGTATTGCACTTTTAACTGATTTTTGCGTGGGTCTATATTACCCTTTTACTGGTGTCCCTCAACCATACAGACAGCCTCGTCGACTTCCGAGGTACTTGAAGCTTAGATCCTTCAAGAGTGATCGTTGCAGGAGACCTATTGTCCTTGTAACTCTTTCTCAGACAGAGTTAGTTTTAGTGAAGGCATAACGGTGACATCTCTAACGGATTTCCTGCCTTTGGTGAGGTCGTTCCATACGCAACGTAAGATAACCACTCTTTAATTATATTTTAGTGCCGTAAATTTGGGCTTAGATCTATGTCAAAGAGCATTAGCTTACATGCGCTGACTGGGTGAGGTCGCTAAGGTAAAGACCTGAACGATCTCGACCCTTCTAGGGTTAGTCACAGGAAGTATCACCTTTTTTGTGTTGCTTTGTGAAACAAACGATCATATGTTGGCGGCATGTTTAGCCTTTATGTGATCTGAGCCATGACATTTGGACGTCATCTGTGTAGGATGATCGGCATTCGAAAAGTATTGCCCTTAGCCAATGCTTGGGCAAGCCTTTGCACTATCGGCCATACTTTTTTATCAACGATGAGTTTGTTCCTGAGTATGAGTATTCTCGGCGCTCGGATTTGTGTATTTACTTGGCAATTTGCAAGAATTTTACCCTGTATTTTCCCTGTCTCCGGGAAACACTGGTCTGGGGCTGCACAGATATTCTAGAGGGTCGTTTCAATTGGCGCTAGCAACGCAACTGAAGTTTTGCGCTCGCCGCCATCACCCACCTCAGTTCTTCCGGGGATGTTAGTTGTTATTGCAAATGTGCCCTGCCCGGTTGTCCCAGGGAGGGCAGTTTCAGGAGGCACTAAAACGCAACTTTTATGACTTGCGCTTGTCCAACCATACCCACCTCAGTTCTTCCGGGGATGTTAGTTGCTTTGGCAACCGTACCTTGCCCGGTTGTCCCAGGGAGGGCAGTTTCGTTAGGCACTGAACGCAACTTTAGAATTTGCGCTCGGCCAACTTTACCCAATAGGTTTCTCCACGTTTAGCCTCATGTACGGGGTTTCCCACATACCTTCCCATGTAGAGTTACGATGCTGCATTGCCATGTTTTCCGAGATACTTGCCGAGACATTTTATTTCGTTACATACCTTTCTTATTGATTCCAACCTCACAGCTGGCAATTTGCTTAGGCCTTTTACTCTGGAAGAGTTGACCCTCTTTTCTAATTTGGATGCACTTCTCATCCCTTCATGTGCAGTCTTTCCCATCGGACGAGAAGCTGCTACTTGTGGTAAGACCATTGTGTTCACCTCTGCCGTCACATTTACCATACCTCTGGGCTGCTGACACGGAGCTGGACTCATGCACAGGGCTCAGAGTTTTCGTCCCGTCTCGGTTTTGGGATGCACCTCTCATCCCTTTAATTTGATCCTTTACTCGTTTACTCGGGAGTTAGCATTTTGTTCGCAGGCGCTCAGATCGGTGCTGTTTTGAACTTGGGCAAATTTTTGCAACATCGGCCAGGAGATGCTTGCGTTGTTCAGGATTTCGAACCTGCATTGCTTTTCCGTGCTTGCACTACTACCACTACCTGTAGTTCTCCTTGATCCCTGCCCCCCCTTGGCCAGACCGGAACCGAAGTCTGTTTCCAGGGTCACCATGTGGAGGTTGGGGACGGGGTTTTGATTAGCACCCCTTCACTAACCTGGCACATGTTGCTCAATGCGCCTTTGACCCCAAACTGGATTCATGAGGCATCTTATCTCTTTGCTTAATAGTTCTAAGAATGGGGGAATTGAGCACAGAAAATGAAACTAATTCATCCGTTTACCTTCATACTCCGAATACCCATCAGACTGTTCGACCTTCACCCTTTTTGTCACTTGTCCATCCATGTTGTCTGCTACCTGACTGCTTAATTTTCTGTTGCAGCTTTGACCTTGATTCGCCTGGATGAAGGTTGGTTGCAAAATATGAAAGTGATTTCATCAATAACAAAATACATATTTGAGTGATAAGTTGAAATAATAAGGATTTTAGATCATTTATTTAGAATAATCTGGTGTCTGCACAGAATAGAGGGACTTCTTCTTCTTCTTCTTATGAATGTGGATGTTAGACACGATGCAGTACGCACTTCATTGATTTTTGTATGAAAACTTACTTTACCATTTGACTGGTGTACCTAATAGAAGGACTAAGATGGTATGATAAGGTCACAAATGAGGAGCTTATGGAGAGAAACAGATAGATTCAAGTGAACTAAGAGGTTAAAAAGATGCTGGCTAGGACATACTTTAGCAAACCTGAGGGAATATAACTATGAAGAGTCCTTTCTGGAACCCACAGGACAGCAAAGAAGGGAGGCTGAGAATACATGGAGACGAGATTTGGAGGCAGAGATCAACAATATGAGAGCTGGAGGGAGCTGCAGGAGATAGCTAGCGATAGGAAGACTTAGCATGATTTGATTGAGAGCCTATGCCCCAATCCGGTTAAAAGGCTGAGAGAGGGAGAGACACAGAGAGAGAAAGAGTGAAAAGTCTAATGAGGGGCTTGTGGAGAGAATGAGACAGATCCCAGAGAATGAAGTGGTTAGGAAAAGACGCTGGTACTGGAAATGACACACCTTGAGAAAACCTGAGGTGAATATAACAAGACGGACCTTCCTGGAATCTGCAGAAAGCAAAGAGAGAAGCTTAGGAAACACATAGAGAAGAGATTTGGAGGAAGATTAACACAGACAGAAGAACTGGAAAGAGCTACAAGAGATAACTAAAGATCGGAAAACTTGGCATGAGTTGGTTGAAGGCCTATAAAACTTGCACTATGAGGTTCATAGGCAACTGGCTCTGGCTTGCTAGGAAATGAACTCACCTAGTCAAGCTTTTTTCCCTTAACTTAGGAAGAGTGCCTCAGTAGCGTATTTGTTAGTGAACACGCCTTTAGGCGCATGGTCTGTTCACTTCCACTGTGGGAGTGTAATATATTTCCAACCTTAACAGCTCTCAGGTTGACCCAGCCTCAATGGGTAAGAGAAGAAGCATTGTGAAGTAAAGGCGACGGCATGATGTTGACCCCATCACCCATCGTGTTCCAATATCAATGAAAAATACAGGCCTAGCACTGTATTACCCAATATACCCTGATGTATGAAGAAAAGTTCTCCTTACTCTTTTTTTCTTTTAACTTAGGAAGGTGAACCCAACAAAAAGCAAGAAGAAAACAGATTTACTGGCCTACAATTTGTTGTGGTAACTTGCATAACAAACACATGTGCTAAGGCTCAAACCGATACAAAGAGTGGTTGAACAAGTGGTTGAAGTAGGGCAAACAAATAAGTAAAAATGTAAATATTCAAGCTGACATTTTGAAAGTATACAAAGAAGATATATATCTACATATAATATCAGTAGAGAGCTGTAACCTATCAAGTCAGAGAAGGCAAACCTGTATGGTAGGGAACACTGATAACAAGTATAGCAAGTCTTCATGCAAAAATATGTAAAAAGCAACATAGCAGGCGCCCTGACTATGCCTGAATTCATAGCAAGCGTAAGTAAGAAGAAGAAGTAGAGAGAAGTAATTTCTTGTATCAGAACTTTTGGGGAAATCTGACAGATCTGAAGCTGACTGCACAGTTTGTGGTACACAGTCTTCTTCTACTTCTTTGCTCGTTTTACAACCTAATTTTAATCACTCTTTGTGATATGTTTGATCTTTGCCAAGAACGTGATACGTTGCACATTGGTGTAGTAGGCCAAACGACTAGACTTCTCATTTTAGGACACATGCATCCGATTTCAGCCAAACCTCCTTAGTCACCTCTTACGACATGCATGCAGGTAACAGTGGTTCTATTCTTTACATCCCAAATTTGGGCCCAGTAACCACTCGAAGCGGGTGGTACACAGTAAACTAAGTGCATGACCAGAGATTGCTGAAGAAGGAAACCTGACAGATCTGAAGCTGACTGCTCAGTTTGTGGTCCACAGTAAACTAAGCCCATGACCAGAGATTGCTGAAGAAGAAGAAGAAATATCAGAACTAACTTACGTGAAAATATATATATATACCTCAGCATTATCAATGTAGATGAGTGGCCCATGCTCCGGACAATCACCTTCATATTTTAGCTGGCATTTCTCACAGTCTGAACAGAGAGAATGAGTTTATCATTAAACACATATGAGTATGATTTATATAACATAACTAATTGTATCTGTTACTTTAGTCTCGTTATTGTTTGTTTGTATTTGTTCTTATCAAACAGTTTAATCACTCTTTGTGATATGTTTGTGAGTGCCAAGAATGACTGTTGTGCGTAGGTTCATAGGTTCCCACACATGTAGGACAGGAGCATCCAAAATTTTCAGCCAAAGGAAATGTTTAAATTTGTCCCTTCTAACAATCCCTTACATTTTCAGTCTTTTTTGCATCTTATGTTCAACACTCTACTCTTTATTGATCATTTTTATGCTGTATATTTTAGCATGTGTATGATCTGAGCCAAAGAGCATATTCATACTTTGCTATTTTTCTGACTGGGTGAGATAATTCTGGATTAGGAGCATTTTCATCCATTTTGGGATACGTATCTTTGGATATAATTAGGTTTGTCTATGCTGACATTTCTAATTTACATCTTTCCTGGGACAACACTCTTTTGATCACACTTTTGAATTCTGAAGCAACATGAGGTATGATCTACACTAAGTGATGAGATTAGAGCAACATGAGGTATGATGTACACCAAGTGATGAGATTAGAGCAACATGAGGTATGATCTACACCAAGTGATGAGATTAGAGCAACATGAGGTATGATCTGACGAAGTGATGAGATTAGAGCAACATGAGGTATGATGTACACTAAGTGATGAGATTAGAGCAACATGAGGTATGATCTACACTAAGTGATGAGATTAGAGCAACATGAGGTATGATGTACACCAAGTGATGAGATTAGAGCAACATGAGGTATGATCTACACTAAGTGATGAGATTAGAGCAACATGAGGTATGATGTACACTAAGTGATGAGATTAGAGCAACATGAGGTATGATCTACACTAAGTGATGAGATTAGAGCAACATGAGGTATGATGTACACTAAGTGATGAGATTAGAGCAACATGAGGTATGATCTACACTAAGTGATGAGATTAGAGCAACATGAGGTATGATCTACACCAAGTGATGAGATTAGAGCAACATGAGGTATGATCTACACTAAGTGATGAGATTAGAGCAACATGAGGTATGATGTACACTAAGTGATGAGATTAGAGCAACATGAGGTATGATCTACACCAAGTGATGAGATTAGAGCAACATGAGGTATGATCTACACTAAGTGATGAGATTAGAGCAACATGAGGTATGATGTACACCAAGTGATGAGATTAGAGCAACATGAGGTATGATCTACACGAAGTGATGAGATTAGAGCAACATGAGGTATGATCTACACTAAGTGATGAGATTAGAGCAACATGAGGTATGATGTACACCAAGTGATGAGATTAGAGCAACATGAGGTATGATCTACACTAAGTGATGAGATTAGAGCAACATGAGGTATGATCTACACTAAGTGATGAGATTAGAGCAACATGAGGTATGATCTACACTAAGTGATGAGATTAGAGCAACATGAGGTATGATCTACACTAAGTGATGAGATTAGAGCAACATGAGGTATGATCTACACTAAGTGATGAGATTAGAGCAACATGAGGTATGATGTACACTAAGTGATGAGATTAGAGCAACATGAGGTATGATCTACACCAAGTGATGAGATTAGAGCAACATGAGGTATGATCTCAGAGTGATGAGATTAGAGCAACATGAGGTATGATGTACACTAAGTGATGAGATTAGAGCAACATGAGGTATGATGTACACCAAGTGATGAGATTAGAGCAACATGAGGTATGATCTACACTAAGTGATGAGATTAGAGCAACATGAGGTATGATGTACACTAAGTGATGAGATTTGAAGCAACATGAGGTATGATGTACACTAAGTGATGAGATTTGAAGCAACATGAGGTATGATGTACACTAAGTGATGAGATTGGAGCAACTTTCTATCAACAAAAAAACCAACTAGTTATTGCCTGTAATATTGCTTTTAGGGTGGAGTAGGGCAGAGAGGAAATTAATGGCTGCAGGACTAGTGCAATCACAGCGAAACTGTTTAGGTTAGAATTATGCCAACTGAAAAAAAACCATTGGCCTTACTGGGGATTGAACCTGGATCTCCCACATGGGAGCCACACTCTAATCCATTTGGCCAGAAGCTCCACTATATTTCTGCAAAGAACAAGCTAAATAATCATACTTTCATTGTTACAAGAACTTACATAAAATATGGCCTTCCTCCAGAAATGTATGAGATGTTGAAGGGGTATTTACGTTCCTTGTGACTGGATACATATAATCATTCCCTCTGTCCCTTGTCTCCATCCTCACTGTATAACTCTGAAATACAATTTTGCACTTATTTTAAATGGGTTTACATCATGAAGAAAATTAAAAGAAGAATAAACAGAACTTGCAAAAAATTAAACAACTCAAAACAGTTTGGAATGCAACTGATAGAAAAAACTAATATCAAAATACTAAGAGCATGTATATTGGCAACATTTGTGTGTGAAGCATAGACATTTTACAAGGCAGTGGAAAAGCGTATGTGCTTTTGAATATAATTGTTACAGAAGAGTTATCTGTATACCATGGACAGAGAAAAATACAAATAGATATACCCAGAAAGAACTTCTGAACAATGTAATACCATGGACAGAGAAGAGAACAAATAGATATATAGAGAAAGAACTTCTGAACAATGTACTCACATCATCATCTGGTTCAGCTTTGATTTGTTCCAGAATTAACTGCATATTTGTTTCACCATTTCTTGCAGTCTGAGAACACAGAACAATGGTGCATGTCATTAGAGCCAATATGGACATTTCATCAATAGAAAATAATGACTGTTATAGCTTATGAGATATGGAGAAGTGTTTGGCAGAATGGATTATAGCGTTGCTCCTCTTCTTCTTCTTCTTCTTTGCGTCGTTCTTACTGACCAATTTAAATCACTCTTTGTGATATGTTTGATCTTTGCAAAGAACATGTATACGTTGCACATTGGTTTGGTAGGCCCCTAAACGCATAAGACTTCTACACGTTTAGGACACATGCATCCGATTTCAGCCAAACCTCCTTAGTCGCCTCTTACGACATACGTGGCAGGTAACAGTGGTTCTATTCTTTACATCCCAAATTTGGGCCCGGTAATACTGGCGAGCGAGGCTCCCATGTGGGAGACCTGTGTTCAATCCAAGGTTAGGCCAGGAATTTTTTTCTGTCGAGGGCATAAAAGAAAAATCTAACCTGAACAGTTTAACAGAGACTGCACTAGCCATGTGTCCATTAAATTCTAAATGCTCACATCCATCCTATCCTACACTGCCCTAAAAAGCGGTACTACAGGCAGTAACTAAAGTGCTTTTTGAGGGGTTTGGTACTACAGGCAGTAATTAAAGTGCTTTTTGAGGGGTTTGGTACTACAGGCAGTAATTAAAGTGCTTTTTGAGGGGTTTGGTACTACAGGCAGTAATTAAAGTGCTTTTAGGGTTTGGTACTACAGGCAGTAATTAAAGTGCTTTTGAGGGTTTGTTACTACAGACAGTAACTAAAGTGCTTTTTGAGGGGTTTGGTACTACAGGCAGTAACTAAAGTGCTTTTGAGGGTTTGGTACTACAGGCAGTAACTAAAGTGCTTTTGAGGGGTTTGTTACTACAGGTAGTAACTAAAGTGCTTTTTGAGGGGTTTAGTACTACAGACAGTAACTAAAGTGCTTTTTGAGGGGTTTGGTACAACAGACAGTAACTAAAGTGCTTTTTGAGGGGTTTGGTACTACAGGCAGTAACTAAAGTGCTTTTTGAGGGGTTTGGTACAACAGACAGTAACTAAAGTGCTTTTCGAGGGTTTGGTACTACAGACAGTAACTAAAGTGCTTTTTGAGTGGTTTGGTACTACAGGCAGTAACTAAAGTGCTTTTGAGGGTTTGGTACAACAGACAGTAACTAAAGTGCTTTTGAGGGTTTGGTACTACAGACAGTAACTAAAGTGCTTTTGAGGGTTTGGTACAACAGGCAGTAACTAAAGTGTTTTTTGAGGGGTTTGTTACTACAGGCAGTAACTAAAGTGCTTTTGAGGGTTTGGTACAACAGGCAGTAACTAAAGTGCTTTTGAGGGTTTGGTACTACAGGCAGTAACTAAAGTGCTTTTGAGGGGTTTGGTACAGCAGGCAGTAACTAAAGTGCTTTTGAGGGTTTGGTACAACAGGCAGTAACTAAAGTGCTTTTGAGGGGTTTGGTACAACAGGCAGTAACTAAAGTGCTTTTTGAGGGGTTTGGTACTACAGGCAGTAACTAAAGTGCTTTTTGAGGGGTTTGGTACAACAGGCAGTAACTAAAGTGCTTTTGAGGGTTTGGTACAACAGGCAGTAACTAAAGTGCTTTTTGAGGGGTTTGGTACAACAGGCAGTAACTAAAGTGCTTTTTGAGGGGTTTGGTACTACAGGCAGTAACTAAAGTGCTTTTGAGGGTTTGGTACAACAGGCAGTAACTAAAGTGCTTTTGGGGGTTTGGTACAACAGGCAGTAACTAAAGTGCTTTTGAGGGTTTGGTACAACAGGCAGTAACTAAAGTGCTTTTGAGGGGTTTGGTACTACAGGCAGTAACTAAAGTGCTTTTGAGGGTTTGGTACAACAGGCAGTAACTAAAGTGCTTTTGAGGGTTTGGTACAACAGGCAGTAACTAAAGTGCTTTTTGAGGGGTTTGGTACAACAGGCAGTAACTAAAGTGCTTTTTGAGGGGTTTGTTACTACAGGCAGTAACTAAAGTGCTTTTTGAGGGGTTTGGTACAACAGGCAGTAACTAAAGTGCTTTTTGAGGGGTTTGGTACTACAGGCAGTAACTAAAGTGCTTTTTGAGGGGTTTGGTACAGCAGGCAGTAACTAAAGTGCTTTTGAGGGTTTGGTACAACAGGCAGTAACTAAAGTGCTTTTGAGGGGTTTGGTACAACAGACAGTAACTAAAGTGCTTTTGAGGGTTTGGTACTACAGGCAGTAACTAAAGTGCTTTTGAGGGGTTTGGTACAACAGGCAGTAACTAAAGTGCTTTTTGAGGGGTTTGGTACAACAGGCAGTAACTAAAGTGCTTTTTGAGGGGTTTGGTACAACAGGCAGTAACTAAAGTGCTTTTTGAGGGGTTTGGTACTACAGGCAGTAACTAAAGTGCTTTTGAGGGTTTGGTACAACAGGCAGTAACTAAAGTGCTTTTGAGGGTTTGGTACAACAGGCAGTAACTAAAGTGCTTTTTGAGGGGTTTGGTACAACAGGCAGTAACTAAAGTGCTTTTAGAGGTTTTTTTTTCTTCAAAACTCTTAGTGGACCAAGGCAAAAGTTAGGTTTCTACAAGCCTTTTGTTTTTAGAATAAAAAACACTCTTCAGTATGGCTCCTGGTAAAAAGGGTCCAACCCAAAGCCACGTAGTGTGGCCCACAAGGGGTTAATAACTAACTTTTTTTTTTAAAGTAATGATGTTTTAAATTTTATGTGACACAAAATATGTAAACATTTGTCAATGGCAAAACATGTAAAAACAAAATACTATAGTTTTAGAAAGTACAAAAACAATATACAGTGGCATTTTGACCAAAAGGCCTTCATCAAGCAAAGGATACAATAGAAGCAAAGAAATTTAGACTACTTGGGTGGCAGACATATAATAACACAATGAATCCCTAACGTGCCTAGAATAAAAATATGTGACTAAAAACAAAATAAATGTGAAAAACTCAAAACGGAAAAAAGAACATAAAACAATAATAAAACATATACACATACATTATTGAAATTGGAAGAGACCTACTAAGAAGCATAGGAATGTAGTGCGTTGAGTCCATGAGGTTGCAAGGTACCATATAAAGATATAAAATGATTTTCTAGAGCAAATCGACTCTGATCATCGGAGGATCCCGATCGGATGACTGTGACCTGTATATCATGGTCAATTCCATTGAAATGAGTGTCTACAGGGGTCACAGAGCATTTGAGTATATCACCTAAGTGTTGGCCAAAACAGTCACTAAGCTTTTGTAATTTTGTAAACCTTGGCCAATAAAGTTAATATATCTCATAAACAGATCTGACCACATTAAAAAAGGGGGGAAAAAAACCACACAAAAACTGGCTATTCAGTCAGTAAAAATATTAAAATTTTAACCAACTACCAAAAATATTTTATAAGTTTCAATTATTTCAAGTTACATACCCTACAATCTTGTTCCTGTTCGACTCCTGCTGCCATTTCTGAGACATCAAAATCAATACGACTGGCCCCCTGGCAAGAACAAAGTAAGAGAAAATGTTATTACATATAACTAAATAATGGTCTGTATAGCAGAGAATCATGGACAATGAATGAACAATCAATTGAGATCCCTGGAAGTCACAGAGATGTGGTTTTACAGTAGAATGCTGAAAATTCCATGGACAGCAAAAAATGATATGGTTTTAAAAAAGGCTTGCACACAACGAAAACTGATCAATAGAAACATAATTAGACAAACAATGACCTTTGGACACATAATGCGAAGTGGCAGTTTGGAATATTTGATGACAATGGGTAAAATACAGGGAAGAAGTGATGGTGGAAGGCTGAGGGAAAATATGTTGGATGATCTGACATCAGGTTTCAACAACAGATGGGTGTCAGAACTGATCAACTTTACCAGGGAGAGAGTTGTGGAGAGACATGACCACCTCCATCGGAAGTCATGGAATGTGATTGACTGAGGTAATGAAAGAAATATTAATAAAACTGCATGTCTTGGGTCTGTTCAGTTGAAAATATATCTCTTATGATCATCATAAAGTTAGGCAATTCCAAGACTGATTTTGTTGTTTATTTGTGTTAACCAAGCACAACTATTGTGATCTGTATGGTTTGCATCAAGAATGTTAGTATGCTGTGCCCCTGTTAGGTCCTTAAGGAATACATCCAAATTTCTGTCAAGAGTATGCTGTGGCATCCGATAACATAAAGTCGACGGACTCAGGTAAAAATTTTAGGAAATCAGACCACAACCTGCAGTGACCTAGCATTCCAGTATTTTTAGATAAAGACAAATCATTTTAAAAACAACACAACATGCTAAATCAATGTTATATTATGTTATAAAATCAATCAATAACCATAGACTCAAAGAATTGTGTAAAACTGCAGAAAATCTTACAGTGTTCTATCAAACATTTATAAAAACCAACCGCATTAAAGAGGAATTTTGGTTGTCCTGTCTGAGCTAGCAGGCTTTATGTTGCCGGGGGGGCTATGAGTGCATATTATTCAACAGGACAGAAATGTGTAATGACACTACCAATGTCTCCATCGACAAACGCCCATTAAAATAAGTCAAAGACTTTACATACCTAGGGAGCATTTTTTCACCAAACAGAAGAATAACTAACAAAATCCAACACAGATACAACAAAGCAAATCAAATTAAAAATAGTGTCAATTTTAAAATTCAAACATGTCACCACGAACACAAAAAGAGCATTATTCAACACAATCTTTCTCCCCACGTTAGACTATTAGTGCCAAACCTGGACACTGACATCAAATAATAGAAGAAAACTAGTCATGACAGAGATGAAGTGTCTAGACAGAATGCTGGGAGTAACAAGAAGAGACCGGTTTAGAAATGCAGACATCAGGAAAAAGTGGGTGTAACATCAGTACTGAACTTCATCAAGAAACAACAAATTAAATGTTTCGACCACATAAGCAGATTATCAACAGACAGTGCACCTCAAAGAGCAATGCTACTCTGATACAATGGATATAAAACAAAAGACAGTCTACACAAAAGATCATCATCATCAGGTTCCGTGCTGGCTGGCATAGGCAATCATGGATCTCCACAAATCTCTATCTTTGGTGTTTGCTATCAATTCAGATGTTGACGCTCTACAGTGCCATGAAGTCAGGCTATCCAAAATTTTCTATCTCTGTCTTTCTCTGTATCGTCTACCCTCGATTTTACCAGTTGTTACAATGTGTTCTAAACCTCTCCTCCTCATCACATGTCCGAAAAATGATGACTGCCTCTTTCTTCTTCTTCTTCTTTGCTTCATTCTTTACTTACCAATTTTAATCACTCTTTGTGATATGTTTGATCTTTGTCAAGAATGTGTATACGTTGCACATTGGTTTGGTAGGCCCTATGCCTCTTTCTTATATTGATAATAAGTTTTCTCTGTGTCTTGACCTCATTCAACACCTCAATATAAGTGATTTTAGCAGTCCATGGAATTATCATTCTTCTGTAAAACCACATCTCTGTGGCCTCCAGAGATTTTCCGATCTGTTTGTTTATTGTCCATGACACAAAAGATAAGACCTCAGAAATAACTGAACGGTGAAAAACACTATTTATGAAGCTCACAGACAAGTTCATTCTATAAATCTCTTCTTATCCTAACGTTGTAAGATAAAACATGATTAGAGAACAGAAGAAGAATTCAAACTAACCACTTACTTCCCAATCTGGTTCCTGCTTAATATTTCCATATGTTATTAAGCTGTGTGTTTCCATATTTCTTGAAACTGAAAAAACAATAGTCATGTTTAGTTGGTAACAGAATACACACCTCTGGGTCAAAGTCGCAATGATATAAGATTATAAGGCAGCACCAGAGTCATTGATTGATTGATTGATAGGACCATCATCATTGCACATCAGTGAATAACCATGTGTGCTCCAAACTTTCTTACACAGGAAGATCTCAGTGACAGTACACAAACTCTGTAGCAACAGCGAGGGTCCCTGATGTAATTTAGAAGATTGTAAAAATATTTTGTAAGAATTTTACTTTTTTTTTAAATTTTCTAATGAATTTTCCCAGGTCACCAGTGATCTGGCAATGACAAAGACCTTAATTCATTATCACATAGTGGCCCTGGAAACAGATTTCTACACTGCAGTCTGGCAAAGAGGGTAGGGATCGATGGAGAGCTATCATACTATTAGTTTGCAGTGTAAGTGCAGCATCTTTTGGTAAGAGATTTGTCCGCACAACATCTCTGAGTGGCTGCGCCTACATGAGTTCCCTGACAGACATCTAGACATTGATAATTTACACAGAAGCGAGCAAATGAAAGCTAGTTAAACCAGACTTGCCGACACTTTAGTTCCCTGACAGACATCTAGACATTGATAATCAATACAGAATCCCTAAATGACCGTTGGTCAAACCAGACTTGTCGGATCCAGAAAATCTTGGTTTAATGGCTGATGTTCTTATGCATCCTACTGACTGGTCCGTCAATACAGCTGATTTAAAGATATATAGAAACATTTCCGCTTCTCTAAAACAGAAATAGGGAGTAAAAACTGCAAATCTCTTCGATATGAAACATGTCCCAAAACGGTTGAAAATGTTCCTTATCCAAAACTACCTCACAGATTCAGGAAAAAATGGTAAAGAATGTACATGTTTTTCAGCTCAGAACACACACAAGCTTCATTGGGTTGCAGAACACACACAAGCCTTATTGAGTGGCAGAACACACACAAGCTTCACTGAGTGGCAGAACACACACAAGCTTCATTGAGTGGCAGAACACACACAAGCTTCACTGAGTGGCAGAACACACACAAGCTTTATTGAGTGGCAGAACACACACAAGCTTCACTGAGTGGCAGAACACACACAAGCTTCACTGAGTGGCAGAACACACACAAGCTTTATTGAGTGGCAGAACACACACAAGCTTCACTGAGTGGCAGAACACACACAAGCTTTATTGAGTGGCAGAACACACACAAGCTTCATTGAGTGGCAGAAAAATGATCAATAAAGAGTGACTGACATTGTGCATGAGAGAAACATGGAACTGTCAGTTCAGGCAAACCCAAGTATCACCTTAGGCCAAAATTGTTCGGATGCAGAGAACTGAAAGCTGACCACTAACAAAATCCTGTGTACCAGGCATGTGTCCTCTGCATTTTTCTTTAGTGCACTGGTGGTGCCTTCAACAATTTTTTGCTTTTAGATAGAAAGACAAGATCACCAAAAATTAAGTATTGGAAATAACAAGTATTACATCAATAATGTCCATGCTCAGTGTTCATAGACAGAGATGGCTGGGGCACATTCAGAGGATGGACAGATGCCAAAAGATCTCTATGCAAAATTGCAGCAGGAATGAAATTAAATTAACTAAACTGGCTTGCTCAAGACAGATCTGGTTGGAGGAAATTTGTTGATGCCTCATGCTTTCAAGGGAAGTTGAGGGAAGAAAAAAGAAAGAAGATCTCAGGGGCCAAACCCCTACTTCAGCGTAAGGATGTGTGCAAGAATGATATGCATGACATGATACAGACATTGAAGTTAATTGCTTGGAACAGGAGGTTAGGTGTTGCAGTTAATGGTGGAGAAAGAACAAGAGAAGAATTCTGTGAAAGAAAAACATTGCAGAAATGTTAACAACTGAAGAGATACATCAGGACATGAGGTGGATACAATCACAAAGTCCCTAGAATCCCCTGTGAAAATTGTGGAAAAATTATCTCGGGCTGAGATTTGTCTTGAGAGTCAATATGTGGATACCTTCAGTATGTATCCTTATGTATCCTTATGTATTGTAGTTTTTATCTATTTAGAGCACATCCTACAGTACACACTATGGCTGCAATTCACAAACTACATGCTGCAAGCTACACACTAAAGGCTGTGATTTAGACTACTGGCTGCAACTTACAGTATTACACAATGTAAGCTGTACAAGCGAAAAGATGCAAACAACAAATGTTGCTGCAACACAATATAATTGTATTATAAATGATTATATAGTAAAGAAAGCAATACGGAAGAGACGCTGGTGATCGATAGGACATACACTGAAAAGACCGATCGGAAGCATTACAGTGCCCAAGACAGGCACTGTTTTGCAACCTGCAAGGAAAGAGGAGTAGGGGAAGACCTAGCCAGACCTGGAGAAGAGAGCTGGAGAATGATATTAAAAGGATAGGTAAAACATGGAAAGAATTGGAAGGGATGGCAAGAGAGAGGAAGAGCTGGAAGAAGTTTGTTGAAGACCTGTGCTCCGTTGGGAGTTGAAAGGTAAAGAAGAAGAAAGAAAGCATAAAGTGAAAGTTAGTATTAAACTATTGGAAGCTGAAATTATCTTTGTTTCCAGCGTGATAATGTCGTGGGCTTACTCAAATTACTGTAAACAAAATATGCCATATTTTGACAGAACTGATGAAGCTAAAATACACTTACTACAGTACAGTTGAGTACACTGTACAGTACGTACTGCAGTGCATGCAAAGATGTCATAATTCTGTAAATTCTAATTAATATGTTCTATTCATGCATGAAATGAGAACTGCATAAACTACACTACTACTGTGAATATGTTATACTCTAACATCAATTTTTGTATTAAAGTTTAGTGATAGTGACATAGGATAGTGTAAGTGTAAGAGTAAGTGTCAGTAAGTGTATCAATGTAAAATTTCAAGCGAAAACATTTTATTCAATTTCAAATAATATCAAAATTTGATATTATTTGGAATTGAATAAAATGTTTTTCGCTTGATATTTTGTCATACACTATCACTAAACTTTCCTACAAAAATTAGGGTTAGAGTATAACTTAACTATAACAACATGTTCACAGTTCAGTAGTTAGTCTAGTACTAACTTAACTAACTACTAGTAGTAGTAGTGTTACACTAGACTAAGTGTTGTTAGTTGTAGTTTATTATGCATCAGTATTGTATCATTATTATTAAATTTGATTCAAATTCAAGCCGAGTTTTCTGAACGCTACACATTCAAAGAATTATGCGCGTGTTTAAGATGCTATCGCATTGAATTCACTAGTTATCTTAAAAGGTCGTTGTTTGTAAACAACAGCTGGTGTTATTACCTACACGAGCGAGATTCTGTTATTATCTATCCACACATTCATTCAGTCGATCAGACTGTGTGCGCAATGGAGACTGGACTACTATGGCGGAAGTGTCACGTGATTTGATGATCTGTAGTGAAGTGTGTTTTAAATAGTAATGTTGGATAGGGTGTAATATTTAGGGCGTAAGAGGAACCCGCATAGCTGAGAATCATCGTGCCGTTGAGGCACAGAGAAAACGAGCTGGGCGAAAAGACAGAACGCGCAACACCCAGATGTCTAACCTTGATCACGTATGCCCAGGACAGTGCGGTATATTTTCTCAGTATGATGCAAGTCTTCGTAATGCCGCCCTTAAATATTTTTCCTTCAAAATCAAAATTCCTTCAAAAGGAATTACCTTCAATTGTAATTTGATTTTGCTTCTTATGCCGCCACCCTTACGGTGTCGCCTGATGCGGTCGCCTCTCTGTATCATAGCACGGCCCTGCCAACAGTCCTCAGGAATTTCTCTCACAGGCCAGATGTCCTGCCTCTGCAGCCGTCATATTCAAACCATCAGTTACATCCTGAATCCATCTTCGCCGTGGTATACTCTTCTTTTCTTTGCCGGTATGCTTCCTTCCATAATTTGTTATATACTTGCAAATTATTAAATTTCCTTTGTTATTCACTCATCTTATTCCATTCGTTATTTACTTACAACTTATTTCACTTCGTCCTTCGCTACCTTCACTGGTGTTCAACTTTACCTTTTTTTAAATCATCCTATCAACTAATTTCTGACTTACCTTCTTGTATATGACTGTCTTACAAGTAGTCACTTCCTCCTTATTCCATTGGCTCGGTGATTATGTGTTGCTAATTGTGTTGGAGTACTTTCAGAACGTCGACTCTATTATCTTGTGTTGAACTGCAAATATCCCAGCTCTCGTGTCCGGAGTGCAATATGACGTCAGTTTAGTAACCAACAACCAATAATATTTCGTTCTGTATTATAATAAATGCATTTGCAGCTCGACTTTGAAGCTCAACTCACAAAACAAAGCTCAAGATATTCAGCTCAAATGTGAAATCTGTGTTGCTCAGAAACGTAGCGTGTCACCAAGTTTAATACAAATAAAATTCAGACCTTTGTCATCGGATGTCTTCGGCAGATTCTCAGACTGAGACGGTATGATAGAGTTACAAACACAGACCTGTGGATAAGAACCGACAGGGACCAATGATGACCCAGGTCAAGAGAAGAAAATGACAATGGGTCGGGCATACCCTACGGAGGCACACAGTCGAGTGTCACTAGACAAGCATTTGTGGGGAACCGAAAATGAGAAAACAGGACACCTAAACAGACATGGAGACGAAGTCTTCCTGAAGAACTCACATCACCGCCCAGACGATGTACCAGATTTCCCATAAATCTAATTCATGTGAAATCTGATTCATGCAGTCTTGGCGTGTTTCTTCACATCTTTAGCGCCATCTGGTGCTTATCCTTCGGCGATATATCCAGCGTTTACTGGGTTCGGTCTCCGTCAGCCTTTGGCTGTCCTCAGCCGACCTGCAAGGCAGCAGGTTGCTATAAAGTTTAAATCTTTATGTTACCTTGTTGTTTATGCATTCATTGATTTTTTTTATCTTCCACCATGTGGTATTACAATTCCTGTGTGCACTCTACTTTGTTTTCTAACTTAACGTTTTCAGTGCACGGAAAATCTTTTTGAAGTTTATCATTAAAAGAATCTTTCCTTTTTTGTCACATTTTCATTTTCTTCTTCGAACGCCCCATATCAACCACTTGTTAACCGATCTTTGTGATTTGTATGTGATCCGAGACTAAGAGCGATTGTACGTTGTACCAGTTATGCGCCAACAATTGGGTCCGCATATCTGATTTCTGCGACACTTATTATTAACTAGGTAGTTTCCTAGGCCCATACCTCAATCGCCTCACGACATGCCTTGTAGGTCGCAGTATTACTATTTTTTTCTCCTTATGAGCCCAGGCAACACACGGCGCATTAATAAAAAAAAACTCACAGACTATTATACCCACAACATACAGGAGACAAAGATCTGGAAGCAACTGCTGGCATTGAGAGCCTGGGACGACGCAGGGAACAAAAATACTCACACTATCAGAAAAGTTCAAGCGCACAGAAAATAACCCCATGCACCAAACAATCAACGAACCAACCAAAAACCGCATAAAAAAGACACAGCTTCCATCACTTGTCAAAATCACTCTCTGCAAAAACATGGACATCCTCTCAAAAGACCCAGCAACCTGGGAAATGATAGTACCATTCAACAACACAGACCTACAGCCCAACTTCACAGTGATAACAACAATTCCAAATGTAGACAAAAAGGGTGAAGAAACAGGTCCCATCTTGAGAGCAAAGACACTAGAACACATTGACACCTCATACCCCCATCCCGAGTGGACCCATATATACACAGACGGATCATCAGACACGACAGCGAGGAAAGGAGGGGCCGGAACCATCATCATACTCCAAGACGGCACTACACTAACAAATTCAAGTGCCACTGGAGAACTATCAACAAATGTTAGAGCCGAACAACAGGCAATTGTGGATGCCTCAAAAATACTGCAGCAAAGAAACATCCAAAACAACAAATTTGTCTTCCTTTGCGACTGCTTGTCAGTCCTGCAGGCCACACAAAGGGAACCACAAGATAACATGGAAAGAGAGCTGACACTACAGCTAAACAAGCTCTCAGAACACAACAAAATTATTCTCCAGTGGATACCAGCCCACTGTGGCGTACTAGGAAATGAGAGAGCAGACATGCTGGCTAAGGAGGGAACAAAACTTACACAACAGAAACACCCAGTATCACTACCAGAAATCAAGACACATATCAAAAGAAAGTACAAAGAGGTATGGAGGCAACAAACCCACAGCAAACACCCACAAGATCCCATCAGCAGACTAAACAGAAAACAGCACACAACAATCTTTCGCCAAAGAACAGGTCACTGCAGGTTCAACCACCACATGCACAGAATAAAGCCTGCTCAGACTGCACAGTGTGCATGCCAGACAGAAACACAGACTCCAGAGCACATCCTGCAGTCATGTCCATCATACATACACCAACGAAGTGAAACATGGTCCCATGAACAAAGCTTACAGACCAAGCTATGGGGAACTCTCGAAGAACTCCAACTGACATGCAGCTTCATAGAGGCAACCCATCTCATAATTTAGACGAGCATACGAAACCGAACGCAAAGAAGAAGATACAGGAGACAGTTGTTAGCATTTTGTGTGATTTTCATTAGCACAGGAACGGAGCAACTATGGGATGACCCGTTGCAGTGAAGTTGGAACATATGAACTATGAAAAAGAAGTATGTCTACCAAGATAATGCCCAGAACCACAAACCATTTCTTATGAATGCTGGAATTAGAGTTGCCGACATATTTAATTTAAGTAGAACTGTGAACCAGGACTCTTTGGTGTGAAAATTTACGAAGATGGATGAACATTATTGACTCCATTTAAATATAACATGAACAGGAAAAGGTATTTTAATGAAATAAAAAATATTTAGTACCAAAGCTGCACAAATATTTTTTGACAAAATCACCACGCAGGTCAAATCTAGGTCCTACATCAGTCGCCTCTTACGACATGCCTTTAAGTCACAGTGGTACTATTCTTTGCTTCATGGCTCCGGCACCACACAGGAAAATGACTAAAGATATAGAAAGCAAATTGAATACATTCGAAAATAGATGTCTGCGAAAAATAACGAACATAAAATGGGATAAATTTTATTGGAGAATTTTATGCAATTGTTTGGGGAGACTGAGCACATATCGGTCTACCAGGAGTGCTGTGACATCAGTTCAGTAACAAATAACCAAGCCTAGGAACAGAGCTCATTGTGTCAGTTAGATGCCTATGGATCCGTAGGCCAGCACATCTGGTTTCTGCATGCATTTTATTTGGGTTCATCTTTCGAAACATGAATACACAAAAGAAACACAAAAAGTATAAACGAATATTAGGAATTAGACAAAAATACCCACTTTAATTACAATTTAAATATATGCATTCAAAATGTAATCAACAAAATGTAGCCATAATATAACACCCCAAATGTAATACCCCAAATGTAGCCATAATGTAATTCTCAAATATAGACATAATCAGTAACAAAAGAAAGAAACATTATGGCACACAGTTCATTGGTTATTTAGTCATCATAAAAATCTCTAAAGGATGGAAAGCTGAAGGAGTGACTTCATTGCGATGGGTTTACCCCATATGGATCTGTCCCTCTCCACAGAAATGGTAAGCCAACCTCAGAGAGTATTGCACAAAGCATGAACTCCATAGCTCCTGCAACAATCCTAGAGGGCCTCTGGAAAAAAAGCATTCTTAAACAGAAGGGCACCAGCTCTTTTCAAGTTTGCCTGTTACTTTTTTGTTCTAAATGTCATCTACACTCAGATTTGTCTGCCTTTTTTTATATTGTCAATCTATTTCTCTTTTCTGTCTACCTCGTCACATGATTTTGTATGTGTTCTTTTTCTTCTTCTTCTGCTATGCCACTACTCCGGTGTCATAAACAGGGTGGTGCGCTTATGATCTTCACCGGTTCCCCCATAATTTGTTTTGTAGTGTTGTTTCTGTTGGCCAGATTTCCATTCTCACACTGCTCAGGCTGGGGCAGTTTTGCAGGATGTGGTCTGCTTTGGTGCTCCACATGTGCAGGCAGCCGAGTCCCTGAGACCCATTCTATGGAGGTGTGCTCTGAGACAGCAGTGTCCCATTCTAAGTCTGAAGACTGGTTTTCTGTTTAGTGTATTTATAGTGTCATGCTCTGGGTTGTATCCATCGTTTGTTTTCTCCACATGATTTTTCTGGATTGTTTGAGAAGAGTCTTTGCTTCTGTAAAGCTTTGTGTTGGGTGGTGTTGTGTTAGGCTCCCTCCAGCCCATGGAAGAATAGCTTGTTCATGGGGTTCTGAAGATCTGATCATTTGTTTGTATCACCGCACACATTTTTTTAATATCAGATGATGAAGACATAAGATGTTGAAGGAATTAAATGACAAAGACATTAGATGATGAAAGTATTCAATGCTGAAGGAATTAGATGACAAAGACATTAGATGATGAAAGTATTCAATGCTGAAGGAATTAGATGACAAAGACATTAGATGATGAAAGTATTCAATGCTGAAGGAATTAGATGACAAAGACATTAGATGATGAAAGTATTCAATGCTGAAGGAATTAGATGACAAAGACATTAGATGATGAAAGTATTCAATGCTGAAGGAATTAGATGACAAAGATATTAGATGATGAAAGTATTCAATGCTGAAGGAATTAGATGACAAAGACATTAGATGATGAAAGTATTCAATGCTGAAGGAATTAGATGACAAAGACATTAGATGATGAAAGTATTCAATGCTGAAGGAATTAGATGACAAAGACATTAGATGATGAAAGTATTCAATGTTGAAGGAATTAGATGACAAAGACATTAGATGATGAAAATATTCAATGCTGAAGGAATTAGATGACAAAGACATTAGATGATGAAAGTATTCAATGCTGAAGGAATTAGATGACAAAGACATTAGATGATGAAAGTATTCAATGCTGAAGGAATTAGATGACAAAGATAGATGATGACGAGATAAGGATGACACTAGATGCTGAAGAAATTTGATGATGTAGACATCAAACGACAAAGACATTTGACAATGAAAACATTAAATGATGAAGAAATTAGATAATGAAGACATCAGTAGGTAATACAGACATCAGTTGTTCTTTGTTTGCGATCGTTCTTATCGACCATTTTGATCATTCTTATTGTGATATATAAACAATCTTTGCCAAGAACGGTTAGAACATTGCGCCCCTGTTAGACCCCTACTAGTGTAGGACAAGCACATCCTAAAATGTTGTCGAGCCTAAGACATCAGTAAATATGAAGACATGTTCTGTATGTATATTGACAATGTATATGTATAATGACAAGACATAATGTCTATACACTGAGAGAAATACAATATTATGAAAAAATATTCATATTTTCATTACATTATTAAACTGCATTCATCTCTTTATATATGTACAGGACAACGACAGGTGGAACAAGAGATAAGGAGCAGAAGGTAGCGATGGATAGGACACACGCTGAGGAAACCCCTGAACAGCATCACAAGACAGGCTCTCCGATGGAACCCCCAGGGCAATAGAGGTAGTAAAAGTAAAGGAACCCTTTCATACCTCGTGGTATATAGGTCAATACAGTGTTAGCCTGTATTTTCATTGACTGTCGGCACACGATGGGTGATGTGGTCAGCATCACGCCGGCCGAATAGAGGTAAGGGAAGACCCAGGAACACCTGGAGACGGGAGTTGAAGACGGAATGCAAGAAAATGGGGAGAGAGTGGAGATATCTGGAAAGGATGGCCTTGGATAGGCAGGCTTGGAAGGCCTTGGTTGCGGACCTATGCTTTCCTAGAGGAGAAGAAGAAGATTCATCTGTTTATCAATCTGTTCACAAAAAACCGTTACAAATATGTCAAAAGTGCTATAGATGAGAAGAAAACAAATCACAAAAAAGTATGAAATTACATTCAATGAACTGTACCAGTTACCATGGTGATTGGTTATTTGTTTGTTTTCATTGATTGTTTATTGGAGAGGAGGGGGGTCCACATGATGTAACTTTCATTTCGTTTTGTTTTCCTTGCTCCTCTTATCGTGCTGCAGCTTAAGTCTTCCAGTCATGACCATCAGTTGTGAAGAGTTTAGGATCCACAACATCTACAGGGAAAATATATCACATAAAGTAACAGTAGAAATAGGCACAACTAAAGTCATTGAAAATCTGCAATAAAAATCAGTAATTCTTCTTCTTCAAATGCTCCATATCGACCACTTGTTAACCACTCTGTGTGATTTGTATGTGATCTTAGCCTAAGAGCAATTGTACATTGTGCCAGTTATGCACATACAAGTAGGCATATCCAATTTCTGCGATGCTTTTTATTTACTAGGGTAGCTTCCTAGGCTCCTACCTGTCGCCTCTTACGAACATGCCTTGTTCTAAGTATCCAGTGGTACTATTCTTTGCTTCCCTTGCAGGCCCCGGCACAACACACACGTTCTTTTGCAATTGAAAATTCTCAAATCTTGCATTGAAGTTACCTTTCAAATCCTTCATATACAACACACAGTTCAACAAAATAAACAAAACACATAATTAAGCCTGCGCATCATCGCTGGAACCATGCAATTCTCTTTCCCCCCAACACAGACATAGGAAATAATGTCAGAATTTCACTCGACAGAGGATAGAAAAGATATGAAAATAATGCAGCAAGCAAAGAAATATTAGATGCTGCTGAATCACACTATGTACTTCGCCAGATTTGTGCCGAGGCTCGCAAGGGGAGCAAAGAACAGTAACACTGCGACCTACAAGGTATGCTATAAGAGGTGACTGAGATTGGGCCTAGAAAAGCTACCCGAGTAAATAAAAAGCGTCACACAAATTTTGACATCCTAGCCAACTTGCAGGCGCATAACTGACACAATGTACAATCGCTCTTAGGCTCAGACTACATACAAATCCCAAAGAGTTGTTTAACAAATGGTCGATATCGAACCATTCTTTTTTATAATTGACCATTTGGGAGCTAGTGATGTCCAGGTCGCATCCATTCGATCATGTTCCTGTGATGATCGAAGTCGATTTGCTTTAATGAATCGTTTTCTTTCGTTATATGGTACCTTGCGACCTCATGGACTCAACGCTTTACATTCCTACGCTTCTTAGTACTTTCTCTTCTCATGCACCATATTCTTTTTTTTTTTTCAAACCGATCCAGAAGCACTTGAGCTTTCAGTTCTTCGGCTCGGTGCCATGGACATCGTAACCCTTCAGTGCCATGAACACCGTGAATCTGGCAAACCTGTGGCTTTTCTGCCAGCCTGCGGAATTGAACCCTCACTCACAGGGAGCTTGTCACCCTTAGTCCAACGCACTATGAACACGCTGGGCAGACGGGCGACACTATATTCTTTATTTTATATGTTCAATGCATATAAGTTATATATATATTTCATGTTTTATTGTTTATTTTATTTTTCCCCACTTCTATTTTTAAAAATTTATTTCGTTATTCTATTTTAGTCATAGATTTTCATTTTTAGACTGTTGGGATACTTCTGTCATATTCTATATGTAGTGTGCTGTGAAATTCATCACTCCTGTTGTATCGTTTGCTTGATAAAGGCCTTTTGGTCGAAATGTTGCTGTGTATGGTTTTGTTTTTGTAAAACTAGTTTTTGTTATTAAGTGTTTCGTCATTGCTACATAGTTTTACTTCAGTCTTCCCCTATATCAATAAAACTCACCACAATGATAAGAGAGTTCATGAGCAGCGGAGATGACCAGACCAAAGATATAAACATGCCTTTACTGTCAAAATATTGCTGGCGTGAGAACAATCTGTGGAGAACAATTAGAGTAGAGGTTACAGTAAAAATGTCACAATAAATGTCACAGATTAAAAAATGAGAGTATTGCAAGACAGTTACTGTTTTGGAACCCGCAGGGAAAGAGGAGTAGGGGAAGGCCAAGACAGACCTGGAGAAGAGAGCTGGAGGCTGATATTAAAAGATTAGTAAAACATGGAAAGAGTTGGAAGGATGGCAAGAGAGAGGAAGAGCTGGAAGAAGTATGTTGAAGACATATGCTTCGTTGGGAGTTGAAAGGTCAAGAAGAAAAAAATGAGAGTACAGGTATGAGGTCAAATTTGATACTAGAACATAAATGATAGTACAGAAAAAAATAGAAATGAGACTTTTTCTTTTTTTCTCAATCCTGTCTTCACAGCATCATGATAAGAAGAGATTTCTAGAATGATCCCATGTGTTCGCCTCATAAATAGTGTCTTCGTTGCTCTGTTATGTCTGAGATCCACCTTTTGTGGCCGGCCTTTTGGCTTTGTATCCATTGTATCGGAGCAACATTGCTCTTTGAGGTGCACTGTCTGTTGGTAACCTGCTTATGGGACCGAACCATTTAATTTGTTATTTCCTGATGAAGTTCAGTACTGATGCTGTACCCACTTTTTTCCTGATGTCTTCATTTCTCTTCAACCAATCTCTTCTTGTTACCCCGAGCATTCTGCGCAGACGCTTCATCTAGAAATTAGAGTAATGAATGAGTATGGCATAACGATTTAACCACAGAGATACCTTGTAGAAAATGTTACTTACTTCCAGTTTTTAGCTGCTACCTCATTGAGCGATTCAGCACTGTACACCATGAACACTGCGGAAGCAAAAGATATAAAACTGAGTACTATAAATAGATTCAATGTTCTTCTTCTTTAAAGCTCCATATCGACCAGTCTTTATGATCTGTATGTGATTAAGCCTATGAGCGATTTTAGAAGCAATTTTTCTAAAAGAAAAATACAGGCCAAACGCTGTAATTTTCAATATAATACATAGTATGAAAATAAATTCTTTATTTTAATTTTTTCAAGTAACAACTGATATTTATCTTCTAAATCCAGCAGTGTCCAGCGGTCCAACACGTCAGTTCAATGTTGATCAATCAATCCCCTTGCACATTTGCATGTCGCTCCCTTGGGCTACACCAATATCCACACCCACTTCTTTCAATCCTGTCAACGAACGGGACCCACAACCCTGAAACTTCCCTGCCTAGAAAGACTCAATGCGCCAAGAATGTCATCTCGGTCCAGTGCGGCTGCCTCTGATACCCGCAGTGATGCCTGCTAATCTAACAGCTTGCTCATCACTTCCTACCCCCATAAAATACTTACATAAAATCCCAAAATGTAATGCCTGCCACATCTGTCGATTTCTAGTGATGAAGGTGACAAAACATGTAAGAACGTGAAATCCAAGCAGTGCAGAAAACCATGGATCTGTCCAATCAACCTATACAGACAGATGATAGATAAAAAATATCAACATTTTTTTGGGTCATCAAAGATATTAATTCATAAAACTGAGAATTTTCCAGTCAAATGTGAAGTCAGTGCTGTTCTATAGCTCGGAAACATGGAAGACCACAAAGGAAACTATCAGCAAATTGCAGACCTTCGTAAATGGATGTTTACATAGGATAGAGGGATTGAGATGGTATGATAAGATTACAAACGAGGAACTCAGGAGAGAACAAAGCAGATACCAGTGGAGAGAGAGCTCAGGAAGAGACGCTGGCGATGGATAGGACATACATTGAGAAGACCGACCGGAAGCATCGCAAGACAGGCATTGTTTTGGAACCGCAGGGAAAGAGGAGTAGGGGAAGGCCTAGGCAGACGTGGAGAAGAGAGCTGGAAGCGGATATAAAGAGGATAAGCATAACATGGAAGGAATTGGAAGGGATGGCAAGAGAGAGGAAGAGATGGAAGAAGTTTGTTGAAGACCTGTGCTCCGATGGGAGTTGAAAGGTGATAAAAAAAAGATATTAATCAATTGTCTAAAATTTCAGAAGCAAGAGTGGGAGTTTCATGGAAGCTCCACATAAGGGACATAATAATGAATGAAAGTAAACTTAATTTCCCCTTTATTTTCACGTTTGTCCACTATGAATTCAGGCATAGTCAAGGCGCCTAATATGGCCCCTCTGACTGATTTTTGCGTGAAGGCTTGCTTTCCTTATCACCAGTGTATTTGTCTTTCAGGCAATCTTTACTATGGTGTCAGAGGATTTTGTAATTTAGATCCTCAAGTAAATGAATTCCCTCTAATTTGGGAGTCTGCTTGTACACTTAGCGGCCTCCGTGACGCTGGGATAAAGTGCAGGCCTCTCACATCAAAAGTTCGTGGTTTGGAACAATCACATTATTTTTCCAGTGGGTCTTCATTTCAATGTAGATGAGGTTGAGTTCCTAGTCCTATTAGAGAAGAATGATGAAGCTGTGTTCATATTGAGCATGTAAATAAAGTCCTCATTGTAAAATTGATACTAGGTTGAAAAGTCCATGTCAAGTCAGAAATCGTTAATAACAATTAAAATAAAATTCCAACACAATTATCACCATATTCAAAATTTAAATTGGGAATCCTCGCTAGAGTTTGTGCACTGCTTCCGAGATCTACCTGTGCAAGAAAGAGACTGGAGAGCACATTATCATTCACCAAAGTGCAATGATGATGGTCGTTTAATCAATCAGAAAATACAGAACCTAATTTCAAAGTAAAGGCTACTCAAAAAAAAGACATGATCAAAAAATAGACAGTGTACAAGTATTAGGGCTTACGAAAAAATAAAAATTACCAAACACAGGACTCGAACCAGTCATTTTTTTTGTTCATGAAGGTCCTAATACTTGTACACTTTCTATTTATTGATCATGTTCATTGTTTCCCCTAGGGTTCTTAAAAAACTCCTCATATGAAAAAAGATAATATGTTTAGTATCTGGTAAAAAAAAAATTAATATAGGTTTGGAGAAGACAATCATGGATGGGTATATACCAGGCAGGAGACTAAAGAAATAATGGGTGCAAGATACGATAAATTGAGAGTCACAGTAGTGTGGTTGTTAGTGAACTCGCTCGATCCACATCACCCATTGTGTGCTGAGGTCAATGAAAAATATGGGCCTAACACAGTATTACCCAATATACCTTGAGGTATGAAAGGGTCTTTAAAAAAAATATAATAAATTAATTGCAAATGGATGTATCATATGTGAGGCATCTTGCATGTGCTTGCTTATTTATCTATGCTCCTTGTGAAGCATAGGGTCTCAACAATTGTCCTCCACTTTCCCAGGTCTCTGGCTATTTTCTTTATGGCTTCTCAAGATATTCCATCTTCCTTGAGCTCCTCAATAAGATGCCATCTCCAGATCTGTTTGAGACATCCCCTTTTCATTTCCTTGCGATTCCACTCAAGATCTTGCATATTATTGAGAAGTAACCTCTGAAGTTGGAGAAGTCACACCTGTATGATAGGGGACACTGATAATAAGGGAAGCAGATCTTCATGTAAAAATCAGTCAGAGGTATCATACCAGGTGGCCTGAATTCATAGCGAACGCAATTAGAAGAAAACTGAGAAGTATTTGGGAAAGCCGCCATGTTAGCTTTGGAAATGTGCACTGTAAAACAACTTTAACACATGTTTATGACATCAAAACAGCTACGCAATGGAGTTATAAACATACAAATACATATGGAAATGATAAAGCCGAAACACCAGAAACCTATGATCCAAATGAATGTGGTGGTAATGTAACAGTGCAAAGAATAGGGAACAGAACCAAGTAGAAAATCAACACGATGAGTTAGGGAACGGTTTAATTTTTGACCGGTCAACATCTTACTTCATTAGTCCTGTTGTGTCCAATTGCACATGGCCGAAACCAAAAGTTTCCACTCAATTCGATCTTGTGCCTTTACTATAATGGCATCAGAATCTTTATGATGACTTATTGACTGTCTACATATGATCATATTTCTAGACTTATTTATTGAATAAATAAGTTCAGTAAGAAACAACACTTCACAGTCGTCAACCTGAAGTATTATTTTGTATAATAATAAAAACAATGTTAGGGTCTCGAACCCAAATGACATCAACCATCTTACAAGTAATACAAGGCTAACAAGGAGGATATTGATTAGGATAGATCAGAATACCATTTATCATTTAAGCCATTTATGATTTCCGATTTATTTTTATTTGTTCCAATTCAACCAACTTTACAAACACTAGTAGTAACACTCTGTAGGGGAGTACAGTATCAGTACAGTATCATGTATATAGTATTTCATGTTTGTATAATGTATGACTCAAGAGTACAGGTAACAGTGACTGAGTTGAGTGAGTTAGTTGTATTTGTTGATCATAGTAAGTTAGTACTAACTTTACTAAGTAGTGTACAGAGTTAGTTGAGTTAGTACCTGACTGTAAGTAAGTACTAAGTCAGTCAGTGTGTGTCTACTACCTGCCTACCAACTGTGTACTAGTTTTCTGGAGTTTTAGTGTTACACTCACTCAACATGACATATGATATGACTAAGTATATGACATATGTTATTATTGTTACTGTAGCGGTAAACGCTAACTGGTAGAACGTTGCTCAGGACAGATATGGCAGGTAGAACAGCACGAATGGAACAAAAACGTCAAAATAGAAAGAAGTAAAACTCCCCACAAGTGCAAATATACCTTGCCCACACTGTACAAGAACATTTCAAGCCTGCATCGGGCTCACTAGTCAATACTAATACTAGTCATCTTTCCATTTTCAAACATAAACGTTACGTAACTACATTCCCTTGGATGAAAATTATAAAATTGTGTGGTCATCATCACCCGTGATGGACGAGCATCATCATTATAATAATGATTATTATGAATTTCAATGAAAATGAAATGAATTGACAAAATGACACACACAGTTGAGTCATGAGTGTCACACAGCTGGACTCAAAGGCGAGGAAAGGTTTGACTGTGATGAGGGTAATGGCTGCGGCAGATTGTGAGCAGCGCCATCTTTGTCTTTTATACCAGGGTCTGGTCCTTTCTGTGCTTGAGTATGCTCTGGCGATCCTGACTCTCAGTCTGTCAGATAGAACGACTGAAAAGAATACAGAACGAGACGATGCGCATTATACTTGGGTGCACTAAAGACACGTCGTGCAGGTCTATGCGCTATCTTCTTGACTATCCTACTATGGAATATATAACACTGGTGAGCCGTGCACGAGCATACCTTCAAGTCAATGCTGACACACAACATCCTCTGCTCATGGAAATAAAGAGTCAAAAAGGAAATAGGTTAAAAAGAGGATTATCTTGGATGGGTCAGGCCAAGGACTGTATTGAACAGGTGTGTACACTTGAAGACATTGATCCCGGTGAAGAATGGATACCAGTGCCAACAGGAATCAATACATCTTTTCGGTATGCAGAACTTGATAAAGAATGCAGACTAGACAACCCACTTGTCGTGGAGGCAGAAGTTCAGGCATTAATTTCTGAGAACATATCTGAGCATGATGTAATCATTTATACGGATGGTTCGGTGATTCGACGTGTGCAGAGCTCATGGGTCGGAGATGTTGTGAAGGAAGACAGTGGTGGTTTTTCCTTGACTGAGAGCAGTCTCACTATGGAAATCATGGCGGTTACTAAAGCGATGATTTGACTGAAATCACAGACTTTCATCCATGCATGCTTTCTCAGTGACTCAATGAGTATGCTCAGGAAGATTGAAACAGGATGGGCTAGGAGACACTGGATGGAGTCGCTGGGGAGGTCAAGGCTGACAAAGATCACTTTTATTTTTGTGCCAGGGCATGCAGGTGTAAGGAGGAATGAACGTGCGGATAGGCTTGCAGGTATGGCTGCTGTACAAAGCGGGCGAGCAATGGACCAGGCTGATATTATAAATTCCTTAAGGGAGAGAGGACGTGTACATGATTCACGTAATAGCGCCACTAATAGCGGTGAATTTACAACTCTAACCAGACTGCAAGAACTCAAAGTTAAGTGTGGTGTAGCTCGATAAGAACGCTACGATGGCAGACAACGAAGAATTGTAAACCAACAAAGAACCGGTGTCATTAGTCGCCACACGCTGAGGGACATACTGAGGGAGAGATCGGAGCACTTATGGACTAATGGGTAATTTGTTCGACGTGCAGTGATGGTGATCCGACGACTAAAAACTAAACTAAACTAGTCATCTACGCACACACAGACAAACATAAACGTTACGCAACTACATTCCCTTACATGAAAATTATAAAATTGTGTGGTCATCATCACCTGTGATGGACGAGCATCATAATTATAATAGTGATTATTATGAATTTCAATGAAAATATTGAAAATGAAATGTTATTGACAAATTGTCACAAAATGACACACACAGTTGAGTCATGAGTGTGAGACGGACAGTGTCACACAGCTTGACTCGAAGGGCATGAACTCGAACTGATGAACGGATTGAACCCATGTTCCTGAGCGCCGCTGGATGAATGATGAAACCTACCGTTTCTAAGTATGACCAAATTCCTGTAATCTGTGTAGTTTTTATCGGTTCCATTTTTAAGAATCACTTCGTTGTAATGAAGTTTTGTAATTCGTTAAATAATGATCTTCAACACGGAAGTCAAAAGTTTTCAGTAACCCTTTTCGCATACGTCAACAATAAGAAACTGCACATTTTTGTAAGACATTATGTATAAATATATACAAGAATAGAAGTTTGTATGGGCATCGGTGGTCTAGTGGTAGAATACTCGCCTGCCACGCGGGTGACCCGGGTTCGATTCCCGGTCGATGCAATGATTTTTTTTGTTCGATTCCAATTTATGTTTATTTTTAAAACTTTTAAGTAACGACTATTTTTCTATGTCTAAAACAGCTAAAAGATGTTCTTCGGAAGTGTTAGTCGTCCTTTTCTGTAGTCATTGGTTATGTTACTAAACTGACCGCCCCAGTGGTTACCAGGGCCCAAATTTGGGGTATAAAGAATAGAACCACTGTTACCTGCCACGCATGTCGTAAGAGGCGACTAAGGAGGTTTGGCTGAAATCGGATGCACATGTCCTAAACGTGTAGAAATATATATGCGTTTAGGGGCCTACCAAACCAATGTGCAACGTATACACGTTCTTGGCAAAGATCAAACATATCACAAAGAGTGATTAAAATTGGTCGTAAAGAATGAACGCAAAGAAGAAGAAAAAGAAGACTAAACTGACGTCATTGTACTCCGGGTAGACCCATAGGTGCTCAGTCTCCCCCAACAGATATGGAAGTGTATGCATACTGATGGTTCCGTGGCTCGCTGATTAAACACACCTCTCACTCTGTCTTTCAGGCATCCAGTTCGACTTGTAAATCGAGATTATTGGTTTGCGAAAAGAAGTAGCGAAGTGCAACATAGGAACAGTGATTTCTTGTCTTAAAAAAACATACAATAAAGAAAACAATCCACGATTTTGTCGAAAGTCGTTTTTTACATATACACATAAACCAACAAACAAAACTCATGTGAGAGATTGGTTGTGTTATTCATAAACTAAAGGACTTTTCTGTTTTGTTTGCAAAGTTACTGATTCAGGCTGCTCGTCACGGTTTACGAAAGAAGGATTTAACGACTGGAAAAACGCAAATAATTTATTGTAAAGTCATGAAGAAAGTACCTCCCATAGACAAGCGATAATTTCGCTGTTAGTTTGCAAAAAGAAGGACGCGCGTGTCGATCCTCAACTTGTCAGCCAACTTGAGACCGAATAGAAATATTGGCGGACACTTTTAGAGCGAATTACTTCAATTATCCAATTTTTAGCAGAACAAGTTCTTGCATATCGGGATAATGAAGAAACTATTGGTTCACTTCATAATGGACATTATTTAGGTTTGTTGGAATTAAAAGCCAAATTTGACATTTTTTCTGGCTCAGCATATAAATACTTATGCAAATAAAAGAAAGGGACATACGTCATACTTATCAAAAACTTGGAATAAAGAAACTTGGTGTAATGCATCGATCTTTTCCTATGACGTCTTTGAAGGTTTTCAGGCTAGTTTGGAGACATGTGCTGTTGTACTAGATCTCGAGGATGCTTACAACAAAGTTCCAATCACATACCTTATACAAATGCTCACGCTACTCAATATCGATATATTGCTCATAAGATGGATTGCAAGGGCCCTGTTCGAGAGAAAAGTGGCACTCAGGTGTGGTAATTGGTACTCTGTGCCGACAAAAATTTCACCGGGCCTACCCCAGGGTCTCCACTATCTCCCGTACTATTCAATGTATTCACCATAATGATTACGAAGCAGCAATTATCTGGCAGAGGACGAATACTGTCATTTGCAGACGACATCATGGTGTACAGACATGGGAGAAACAGGGATGAAATTGCTAACAAACTCCAGAAATAACTGAACCGCATAATGGTCTGGTGTGATGTTTCTGGTGCAACGATAAACCATACCAAAGCTGTGCTATCATGGTTCTCCTAAATAATCACATTGTGAAGTCTGACACACCACATGTCACTTTAGATGGACTCACCCGAACAGCATCTATGAGTTATTTAGGTGTAAAATTTGATCGCAGTCTATGCTTTAGGGACCATATCGACCAAATTATTGCCAAGGCTCGAAACGCACTATCCGCACTGAGAATCATGGCGGCTGCTAACATTGAGCAACGCCTTCTTGTGCTCTTGTACCAAGGTATTGTTCTGTCATGTATAGAATATGCATACGCTCTCCTAACAATTAGTCCCACGCAAACAGTGAGACTGGAGAGAATTCAGAATGAGGCTATGCGCATCATTCTGGGATGCACTAAAGATACACCAGGAGTGTCAATGAGATTCCTTCTTGACCTCCCCACTATTGCTAACAGAATTGAAACTTGGAGGGTTCGATCATATCTAAGAATCAGCGCAAACAATGAATATCCTCTCCATGATGAACTCATTAAGGAGAAAGGGTGTAGAATCAAGAGAGGCAGATCATGGCTGAGTCAGGCGGAAGATACTCTTAGGAAAATATGTGATCCTTCCGGAATTGAAACAGGGGAGGAATGGATTGCTGTGCCACCTCAATTTCAGACTGCTTTCACCGTTATTACATCTATTAAGAAAAATGCTAACAAAATAATCTATCACCGATTAACGTGGAGGTGGAGGCCCTCTTGAATGACATCATCAATGATGTAGATGCTGTTATTTACACCGATGGTTCAGTCATTCGCCAACAACGCTGTGCGTTGGTTTTTTCAGCACGCTCAGGAGGAAAAATAATAAGAGATAAGGTTGTACTGCGATGTGGTGGTTGGTTTTCTGAACCGGTGACTGTACATTCCGGATTGCCACAGGGCTCTCCTCTCACCCCTGTCTTATTCAATATATACACGGTGTCAATCACAGAACAACAACTCGATGGCAGAGGTAGAACTCTGTCATTTGCTGATGACATCCTACTGTATAGACAAGGGAAAGAACGACATACTAAATATGCAAAGAGATTGATTAATCAACATCGAACTGGAGTGTTAGGTCGCTGGACGCTGCTGGATTTGCTGAGGCGGAGATCGGAGCACCTATGGACATGTCCGGAGTGCTATGATGATAGTCCTCTATAACTGATAACTGACGGAGACAAGGGAAAGACAGGGATGCAATTGCCGGTGAGATACAGAGGAACTCGACCGCATCACAGACTGGTGTGATGTCTCAGGTGCACTAGTCAACCCTACCAAAGCAGCAGTGACATGGTTCTCACTCAATAATCACACCGTTAACGCATGTACGCCTAGTGTGAAACTTCGCGGTATTGTTTTGCCCATAGATAAATCGATGAAAATGGGGTGTGACATTTGACCGCAGTCTGTGTTTCCGGGAACATGTTGAGTATGTCATTGTCAAGGCACGCAAAGGTTTGGCGGCAATGAGACTCATGGCGGCTGTTAACATCGAGCAACGACTGCTTGTCATCCTGTATCAGACACCGGTCCTCTCCACCATTGAATATGCAATGGCCACCCTCACTGTCAGCAAAACGCAAATCGAAAGACTGGAGAGAATACAGAACGAAGCTATGCGCATTATCCTCGGTTGCACAAGGGATACACCCTGTGCGGCGATGAGGTTTCTCCTGGATTTTCCGACCATGGAATATAGACTCAAGATAGCTAGAGCACGTGCCTATCTCAAAATAAGTGCCAAAAAGGATCACCCATTGCATGAACAACTCAGCACCAGTGGTGGAAATCGGCTAAAGCGGGCAAGTCATGGGTTGGCCGTGCCGCAGATACTGTTCAGCTGGTATGCGGGCTCAATAATATTGACTATGGGGAAGAATGGATACCGATGCCTCCAATATACTGGAACACTTTTTCAACCATCATTAAATTTGACAAAGGTTGCAGAGAAGGAAATCCGGTGGCGTTGAATGCAGACGTCAAAGCCATTATCGATGAAAACTGCAATGCAGACGACGTTGTGATTTACACGGATGGATCGGTAGTTCGTCACGAAAAGTCTGTTTGGCCCTTCTTTGCAAGCTCATGTGGCAGAATGGTCAAGGAAGCCAGTGGTGCATTCAGTATGACAACAAGCAGCATGACAATGGAGGTACTGGCAGTGACCAATGCACTACTCTGGCTAGAGTCACAAAACTACACTCGTGCGTGCATTCTGAGTGACTTATTGAGTATGATCCGAAAGGTGGAGGCCGGTTCGGTGCGCAGGCAATGGACTGAATCACTGCAGGCGTCAACAATTTGCAGAATTACACTTGTCTTTGTTCCGGG
This sequence comes from Arion vulgaris, assembly GCA_020796225.1. Lineage (NCBI taxonomy): Eukaryota > Metazoa > Mollusca > Gastropoda > Stylommatophora > Arionidae > Arion > Arion vulgaris. Next base: position 76,760,401 of record CM036755.1, on the reverse strand, counting down.
GTACATGGGTGTCGTTGGCAATGAGAGAGCAGACAGACTAGCTGGCTCTGCCGCTATATCAGAGGGCCAGCCAATGGACAGAACTGACATCGTGAACGCCCTCATAGAGCGTGACCGCAGAAAAGACCTTCATCTAAACTAATCCCCACCAACTACTAGATTGCGAGAACTGGGTTTTAAGATTGGTGTGGCAAGAAAAGAACGGTACAACAGGTATACGAGTCGGCTCATCAATCAAACAATCAAAATAGAACTGGTAGGGTCAGTCGCTGGACGCTGTTGGAGATATTGCGAAGGAGATCGGAGCACCTATGGACATGTCCGGAGTGCAATGAAGATATTCCAAACTGAAACTGAATAATAAGAGAGGCCAGTGAGGCCTATGCAACAACCACAAGTAGTTTGACAATGGAGGTTCGGGCAGTTACGGAAGCGGTGAAATGGTTGGCATCTCACAACCACTCTCGTGTTTTCATTCTCAGTGACTCGAGCATGATACGTAAAGTCGACTCAGGAATGGTGAGACGCAACTGGGTGGAGGTACTGGTACAGACAATGATCAGAGAAATCACCTTCATTTTTGTCCCTGGGCACGCAAGAGTTAGTGGTAATGGACGAGCTGATAGATTGGCTGGCTTGGCTACAATATCAGAGGGCACTTATGGACTAATTGACTTGGTGTGCGGTGATGATGATCCGACTACTAAACTAAAACTAAACAAAACACTAAATGTACAGTTGAACTACGCTATTTACTATGCATTTGCGGCTCTAAATAAATGCCAAAAAGGACACTAATCATACATTTTAGCAATAATACTTCAAAATACATTTACTACTTATAATCCATTATAGTTTAATTTTTTTTTAATCATTAAAAATATATGAAATTTTCAATTCGATTTAGAATGATTAACTTACTACTTTTAGAATTATATAGCAATGGAATTTGATAACCAGACAGCGACATAATTGTACAGCTTTATTTGTCACTAAACCTGGCATATTATTTCTAAATCGAGGCATTACAATTCAAGATGGCAGACGTTAAGTTGTGTATTTGTAAGACTAGAATCGATGGATAGAAACATACAAGAAACAAAGAGGCACTTAAGATAGCGAAGTGAATGGCTAAACTAATTCAATAGTGTGGTGTAAATAAGTGCAACTGGATTAACTACATAGTAAAGGTAACAATTGAAAAATTACAAATGTTGATGTTTTTCTTATTAATTAGTTTATTTAGAATTTACATTAATTTACATCATCGTTCTGCAGATTCTCTATTGAAAGTTGTTTTACACTAATACTAGTTACAGTAATTTACTAACTCGAAGTACAGTAGAACAATGTACAGTTACCATAGTGATGACTTGAGACTAGGTCATTCACTCAAATCACTGGCCGATTTGGATAGCTGTTCACACTCTTTGAACTCTTTCAGTCAGTGAGTCGTCAGCACAGAAGTTCCAGATGTGCGTTAATATAAACTTTCCTCTATTTAATCTATTATATATTACATTTTGAGGCCTATCCCATGTTTAATAGTTTTTTATGTTGTCGATCGTTCTGAATTTCTTGCTTGTATAATAGTCGTTTTATTTGTAAGTTTAACTATCATATGTTTAGAGTAGTTTAACAAAATTATATTATATAATATAATAATAATAAATATATATATATTATTAGATTATATATATATAGTTATAGTTTAGATAATAATTTATTAATACATTATAATTAATAATATAGTAATAATGCGTTACCTTTTGTTTCCAATGAATGATTTACATGCTCACTCATCTGCATAGTTTTTATTGTATACATTCAAACAAGTGTTCCTTTATTTGTGTGCTGTCCCAACAAATTTCCCTTACACATTTTCATTTGCTAATTTAGGCACCTAGTTAACAGTAGTTAGTATACTATGGATGGAATAGCCCTCTAGCTAGTTGTGACCTGGCAGGATTGGTAATCTATACAAATACAAATGTTTTTGTTAAATATACATGAGAAACAAAACTCAAGCAGTAAAACAAAAGAATAAATTTTCTAATATAAAAAAATATTTTATTATTGTTCTTTTGATACCTTTTTTATTATTTGGATGAAAGTTAGTAGTCTGGTAAAGTGATCGGAAACTGAAAAGTTGACCTGTAAAAATGCACGATGAAGAAAATGAAATTTTATGATATTATTATACACAGATTCTTCTTCTTAGAACGCTCTATATCGACCACTTGTTAACCACTTTTTGTGATCTGAGCCTACTAGTGATTGCCAGTTATGCGCCTACAACTAGGCCAGTACATCCAATTTCTGTGATGCTTTTTATTTACTAGGGTAGATTCTCTAGACCCCTACCACAGTCCTTGTAGGTCGCAGTGTTACTATTCTTTGCTCAGATGAGCACAAGGAGTTTTTTTTACAAGAACCCCAGAGGAAGCAACGAATATGATCAACAAATAAACAGATACAGGTATCCTTTAAACTCATATCATGATGAGATCACCAATTTGTATGCCCATTTTGCATGGGAAAATATCCACATAATGTGAACCAGTATACTTTATTTACTTTTCTTTCTTCTAAATGTACATTGAGTATGGTTGATTGAGACATACTGAGGTAAATCAGTGATCACTTCTGGAGGATACCTCAATATATAAATTAGCAGAGAATGTTCTGAGTTTGGAATTATGTGTGAGAGATGATGGTTTGTGCATAAATGTAACCAGAGGCTGTCAGACAAAATCAGTAAATACACATTCTTTCTCCATCTTTAGCATAGTGGACATGCAACTTCTATATATCTGTAACATAGTGGGCATACCAACCTCTATCTACCTGTAGCATATTGGACATACAACTTCTATCTACCTGTAACATAGTGAACATGCAACTTCTATACATATGTAGCATAGTGGACATGCAACTTCTATACAGATGTAGCATAGGGGACATACAACTTCTATCCACCTGTAACATAGTGGACATACACCTTCTATATATCTGTAACATAGTGAACATACAACTTCTATATATCTGTAACATAGTGAACATACAACTTCTCTCTCCATCTGTAACATAGTGAACATTCAACTTCTATATATCTGTAACATAGTGGACATACAACTTCTCTCCATCTGTAACATAGTGAACATACAACTTCTATATATCTGTAACATAGTGGACATACAACTTCTCTCTCCATCTGTAACATAGTGAACATTCAACTTCTATATATCTGTAACATAGTGGACATACAACTTCTCTCCATCTGTAACATAGTGAACATACAACTTCTGTATATCTGTACCATAGTGGACATACACCTTCTATATATCTGTAACATAGTGAACATACAACTTCTATACATCTGTAACATAGTGGACATACAACTTCTATCATCTGTAACATAGTGAACATACAACTTCTATACATCTGTAACATAGTGGACATAAAACCCTGTACCCCTGCAATTGGACATACATCTGTAATCTAGTGGACATACATCTATGAAAATCTGTAATATAGTGGACATACATCCATGTCCATATGTAACATAGTGACATACATCTATGAAAATCTGTAATATAGTGGACATCATCTTCATGTACATATATAATATAGTGGACATACAACCTATGCAAATCTGTAATATAGGGGACATACATCCTGTTAATCTGTAAATGTGGACATACATCCATGAAATCTGAATATAGTGGACATACATCCATTGTACATACTGTAATATAGTGGACATACATCCTATGAAAATCTGTAATATAGGGACATAGATCCCTATTGTTAAATAACAAAAATGAGCAATATAAAATTAGTGGACATAACACCTTTGTAAACTTGTATTCATTAGGACATGTGGGTTCTTTTTCTTTATTGCGATCAGTTTTATATGCTCAGTCTAAACTTTGAAATGGGTTGCTTCTATGCTAACTGCATGTCAATTGGTTTTGGACTGCATCGTTCAATTTGTGAGTGCATTTTTTCCTTGAAGATTTTTTAGGATTGTTGCTAGAACTACGGAGTGCATGCTTTGTACAATGCTGGTTGTGTGCCATTTTAAGTGAGAGGGGGTCACTGTGGCTGAGTGGTTACGCCCTTTGTCTTGTGAGTCGAAGATCATGGGTTCGAATCCGGACCGCAACCTTCTGTTCACGAGTGCAGTTTTTTCCAGAGACCCTAGGATTGTTGCCAGAGCTACGGAGTTCGTGCTTTGTGCAATACTCTCGGCAGGTGGTGTGTCATTCTGCAGAGAGGGCCGAGCCATAAGGAGTAAAACCCCGGTGCAATGAATTCAATCCTTCTGCTGTAAACCCTTTTAGTGAGCAACGTAGGCATGTGGGAAAACTGTGCACTGAAGTCAACCCTTTGCCTTTGTTGTTTAATTTCAGTAGCATTTAGGGGCCTACCAAACCAATGTGCAACATATACATGTTCTTGGCAAAGATCAAACATATCACAAAGAGGGGTTAAAATTAGTCTTAAAGACGACGCAAAGAAGAAGATTTCAGTAGCTGTTGATCAGCAGTTAGATTTTTTTTTTAAAGTCTTATCTCTGTTTAAACACTCACATGATTCTGAGATCATATTTGGTAAATATTGTATCATTGAGTAAATAGCATCAATCACTTTGTAGTAGTTTGTATAGTAATTATGCAGCAGTGCAGTGGCATCAAGTTGTTGATAAGGAAATAGTTTTGCTATTTCAGTCTGCCAGAGACCAGTCCAACCACTACAGTATGCATTTCCAGTATTTTTTCTGAGATAAGCCTGCAACATATCTCTTAGGCATTGATTATTGTCAATTTTTAAAAATATGAACTGGTATAAGAGACCATGATCCTCCACAACTTGCTATTTCAAGTGGTAGTCAGTTTTATTGTAGATTTATTGATGCCATGAGTTTATGTTGCCCACCATCTTCACTGTTTGTCCTTCTTTCATCCTTCTTTTTTTTTCCTTTAGTTTGTCTGTTGTCATAATGTGATCCAACTATCCCTTCTTCTTCTTTCTTTCGCCCGCTATGATTTCAGAAGCGCTTGGTATGGCACTACTGATTGTTTTTACTTGAAGTCCTGCTTTCATTTTTATATTAGTGTTCCTTTCCATACAGGCATGCCTTCTCCGACTTCAGAGTTAGATGTCCCTTCTCATTCACTATCATCCAGTAGCTTGTCCTATGCAGAACTTTCCATTGTCCTATGCAGAACTTTCCACCATACATGTTCTTTGGAATTTTTCATTTTCATAGGACAGGCATCCTACCCTTGTTGCTGTCATGTTCACTTCATCAGTGGTCTTTGTAGCGTAGAGGTTAGGTGCTCACCTCTTGTGCCAAAGGTAACCGGTTTGCTCCCTTGTGGAGCCATCGAAATATTTTTCCAGAGATCCCTAATCTCAGTGTAGGTGAGATCGCGTTCCTAGCCCTATCGGAGACTGATGATAAAACGTAGGTCCAGTGTTCAATTTGAACACGTAAAAGAACTCTTGGCAGTTCAAAATTGAGAAGAGCAGACTGGAAAGCAGCTGCCTGGACAAAATTCATTAGAAAAAGATTACAAACAAAATTCCTACAAAATATCTTCACCGCCTTCAAATTTCATCGGGGACCCTTGCCGGTGCTACAGAGTTCGTGCACTGCAGCTGAGATCTTCCTGTGTAAGAAAGAGATTGGAGTACACATGGTTACTCATTGAAGTGCAAGGATGATGGTTCTATCAATCAATCACTTCATCTAATACATCCCATATTCATCTTCACCATGTTCTTCCTCTTCTCACACTCTCTAGCCTGTGATGCCCCCAGCGCTTAGGGCAGCAACAAATACACACCATTCCTCTCTATTCTTGGCTGTCCTCTGTATTGTGTTACAGCTGTGATTCATTCCTCTTCTCTGCTTTATTGAAATGTCTCTTCGGGGATCTCTGTAGTTAAGTCATTTGCCTTGCGTTCTAAAATGTGTGGGTTCTAATCCGAACTGTATCTTTCTGTTCACAAGTGCATTTATTCCAGAGATCCCTAGGATTGTTGCAGGAGCTATGAAGTTCCTGATTTGTGCAGTACTTTCAGCTATTGACATGCCATTTATGCAGATAGGGGCCGAGCCATATGGGAAGGAAAACCTGGTGCAATGAATAGAGTCCTTCTCTGTGTCCAGAATTCTTCACTTTCTTCAATCTCATTTTATTATTAACCAATTTTCCCTCAATTCAGAGCTCTTGTTCGATAGATCGCTTTTTTTGGGGGTCTCCTCTCTGTTTATTGTAATTTTAAAATTCTGCTATAACATTTATATTTAAAAACACAAATATGTGTATTTCTGTAGGCCTCTGTAGCTTAAGCGGTAGTGAGCTCGATCTCACAACCCATGAATATCTGGTTCAAACTCTGCTGCTGGCAGTTTGGAAGTAAATTCATCAGAAAATAGGACACCATTATTCATGTGTTATCCAGTTATGTTATATATTAATTTTGGTTTACTGCTTTGGTTTATTTTTTCTCCTGTATATTTAACAAATATCCTAGTCTATGGCGATACTTATGGGGCCTAGCAGTAGTGAGCTCGATCACAACCCAAGAGTACCTGGTTCAAACTCTGTAGTGGGCAGTGTGGAAGCAAATTTGTTCCCTTTGATTTTACGATCAGTAAAGTAGCTCACCATTCAGAAAGCAAAAGCAAACTACTGAACGTATAAATGCTTTCTAGAAAATCGACGACCTATTTACTGTGGTTGATGCCACGATTTTCATTTTTTTCCGTATGTATTTCTGCTGATTTCCTAAATGTCCAAGTCTCATCACTATTTTATTTTGCCATTTGGAATGTGCATTCTCTGAGTACTCACATTTTTATCGCTCTATTTGCTCTACAAAAACTAAAAGAATTAACTAACCGATGGAAGGGAACTGACATAAGAACAAAAATCATGGGTTTAAGAGCCTGCGTTTTTCCTTTGACAGCATATGATTGTGAGACATGGAACATTGACAAAGTAGCAGAGAAGATCATTAACACATTTGAATGCAAATGCTGCAGAAGAGTAATTAGAATATCATGGACAGAGACAAGAACAAACGCTTTTGTTCTGCAACAGCTTGATATTAAAGAGAGTTGGCTATTACAAAGCATAAAAACTAGGAAAATTAAATATTTCGGACACATCAAACGTCATGAGTGCCTAGAGAAGATAAGTTTGGAAGGAATAGTGCCTGGAAGAAGAACAAGATGAAGACCTAGAAGATGGTGGGTACAAGATGTCATTGATGGTCTGAGATTGACTGCTACTGAGGCCGGCCAACTTGCACAGAACAGAGAGTTTTTCAGGACTGCTGTTATGGGGGCCAAGTTCCAGAAGGGACAAGCTACTTGATGATGTTGATAATTTGTTCTACTACTCCATAAAGATTTAATTGAGTTCAGTTTTTGTAGGGCAATGTTCTTGTGATTTCTCTCATGATATCTCCATTGTTTGTTATCTCAGCGAAACAAGCTATTCATTATTGGCCACTTTCTCTCTCTAACCTCTCTACACTGATAAATATTATCTGTTGGTATGTTTATTTTATCATATGTCATTATCTTTGGTTTTGTCATATTGAGATACATTCTGATGTGTGTCACAATTGTTAAGTGTGCTTGATCGTGCTTTGTACTCACCTGTAGACTCACCTGGTAATGGTCAGTAAGGTTCTACCATCAGGTGCCTGCTGGTGTAGGCAATTTGGGTCTCCACAAATATGTCTCTGATTTTTGCAATCTCAGATGCTGATGCTCTTCCGTGCCATGAAGGCAGGCTATCCAAAAATTCCCCCCTCTGTTTTCCTTCTTTCTCGTCTCCCTCGATTTACCAGTTGTTACAATGTGTTCTAACTTCCCTTCCTCATCACATGTCCGAGAAATGATGACTGCCTCTTTCTTATATTGATGATAAGCTTTCTCTGTATCTTGACCTCATTCTTCTTCTTCCAACGCTCCATATCGACCACTTGTTAACCACTCTTTGTGATTTATATGTGATCCAAGCCTAAGAGTGATTTTACATTGTTCCAGTTATGCGCCTACAAGTAGACCAGAACATCCGATTTATGCTACGCTTTTTATTTATTAGGGTAGCTTCCCTAGGCCCCTACCTCAGTCACCTCTCACGACATGTCTGTAGGTCGTAGTGCTACTATCCTCTGCTCCCCTTGAGAGTGCCGGCAACACACAGGTGAACCTCATTCAACGTCTCCACATTAGTCATTTAGCGGTCCATGGGATTCTCATCATTCTTCTGTAAAGCCACATCTCTGTGGCACTCAGAGATTTTTCAATCTGTTTGTTTAGTAAGATTCTGCCAGTATTAATTGAATGATAAGCATGACACAGACAGAAATTATCCCTCTGAAAGAAAACAAACTAACCGGTAGCACCAGGAATGAAAAATCGTGGCATATCCTCTACAGGACGTTCTCCACCAACCACAGTAAACGAGTCGTTGATTATCTAGAGCAGTGGTTCCCAAATCTTTTGCTGCCGCAGACCCCAAAAGTTTCTATATATGAAAATCTTCTAGCGATGAAGTTATTATTACACCACACCAACAGTAAAGTTGGCTCCAATTTCTGAGACTGCAGGAAGCTTCAAATGATCTTTAATTTTGTCCTTTCAGACCTTTAGAAATCAATGTCAAACTACTGAAGGTTTAAGTGGTGCCTAGAAAATCAACCGACTCGTTTACCGTGGTGGATGGCAAAGTTCTGTAAAGGGTATACCACGATTTTCATTTTTATCAGACTGTTCTGTTTATCTATGTATGTCCTGGCGTCCCACTCTGCTTCTAATGTGCTACAAAACAAGGACATCATCAGAAGCAGAGTGTGCATAGCTTTATGCATCGAATACATTGAAAGACAACAAATATAATGGTTTGGACATTTAATGAGAATGGAATACAACCAACCACCAATAACAGCATACAATAAAAATAGATCATGTACTAGAGTCAAGGAACGACTAAGAAAAAGATGGATAGACAATATCAAGACCACACTAAAAAACACGGATAAAACACGACAAGGGCGATTCATCTGGTTCTGGAACGCAAATTAAAGCTCATACCCCTACGTTTAACGGCAAGAGTGTACAACCAATTACGTCATCCACCTGGGCAAAGACAATAGACCTGGTGAAACTACCATCAAATCTTATGTCTGATAGAAATATACAGTGCTTTTTTTTACTCAGAGACATATAATAAGCAAATCTTCAAAACCAACACATTGACCGAAAGACTTTCATCAGGGTTCTCTCTCTCTCTCGCGATCACCGCCCAGACCGATATACCAGATTTTCCCATAAATTCTATTCATATGGAAACCTGATTCATGCAGCCTTAGCATTGATGAGTTTTACGTCACATCTTCAGCATCATTTAGAGCTCTGGTGCTTATCCTTCGGCGATGTGTCCGGTTTCAGCCAGCGTTTACTCGGTTCGCTCTCCGTTCTGTAGCCATCTAGTGTTTTTTACGGTGTGGGGTAGCTAGCCCCATGACCAACCTCCTTAGCCGCCTCTTACGACATGCGTGGCAGGTAACAGTTGTTCTATTCTTTACACCTCAATTTGGGTCCCGGTAACCACTCAGGCGATCAGGGTTCAATGTGTCGCCAACAGCTTTGATAACATGTTCGCGCTAGTGATCACGGACTGTGGACATTTCGGTATTCGAGACTAGCTTTGGGCACACATTTTTGGTGTGCCCTTTTGCACATGGTATGTTGTTAAACTAACAGAAAATCTTGATCATTTACTTGGGGTATCTCAATTACAAGTACATCTGAAATCAGAGTAAGACTCACCTGCATATCAAGGGATACTGGTGATATAAACAGAGTAAGACTCGCCTGAATATCAAGGGATACTGGTGATATAAACAGAGTAAGACTCGCCTGAATATCAAGGGATACTGGTGATATAATCAGAGACGCCATGACTACGCCTGCATTCATAGCGAAACCAACGAATAAAAAGGAAGACCAGCGTTCAACACAATAAATATATGTCTGTGTCTTGTCCTTTAGAATTATGTCTTGTAAAAGAAATCTTGGCAGTTCAAAAATCGAAAAGAGCAATCTGGAAAGCTGCTGCCCGGGCAAAATTCATTAGTAAAGTTTAAAAATAAAATCTCTACAAAATATCTTTACCTTCTTCTAAATGACATCGGGACACTCGCTGGTGCTACGGAGCTCGTGCACTGCACGAGAGATCTTGCTGTGTAAGAAAGAGATCGGAGCACATATGGTAATTCACCGAAGTGCAATGATGATGGTCATATCAATCAGTCTTGCTCATTTCCACTTTTTATGCATTTATTTTTCTTCATTTGTTCAACCAAATGTCAATCCCTTCTCCTTATTTCTCATTTCTCCACTGCATCTCCAATCTTCCTGCTTCTTCTTCTTCGAATGCTCTATATCGACCACTTGTTAGCCACTCTTTGTGATTTGTATGTGATCCAAGCCTGAGAGTGATTGTACGTTGTGCCAGTTATGCGCCTACAAGTAGACCAGCACATACGATTTCTGTGACGCTTTTTAATTATTGGTAGCTTCCTAGATCCCTGCCTCAGTCGCCTTTTACGACATGCCTTGTAGGTCGCAGTGTTACTATTCTTTCTCCCTTCGAGCTCCGGCAAGACACGGCGAAACCAAATATCTAATACATCCATTTTTTCTTTCTTTCTCTCCCTTTTTCTCTCTCTATGCAATCTTCAACAACATCTTTAATTACATTATTTGTGTGCTTATACTTCAGTATGTAATCTATTCATCTGACACTACCTTCATCCCTGCACCTCCTCTATTATTTCCCCCCTCATCCTGTCATGTGATATTTATTATGTATATAGGTCATATCATTTATGACAAATGTGTAACCTGACCTCCTGTCAGTCAGTGTGAGTCATCTGTGTGTTTCTGCTCATTTTCTCTCTCGTCCCGGCCCGTCATTTTCATTATATTATTTTATCTCCCTCTGTGAGTCATTCTTATTTTTCTCTCTCTCTCTCTTGTGTGAAAGTTTTATGTTTTTCTATCTATTCTCTAATCATATTTTGCCTTTCAGCGTCAGGTCGACAAACGTTTTATGTTTTTTAACTTCTTGGACAACTCTATGCCAATAAAGTGGAAGTAGGCGCAATATAGTTGTGTCTGTGGCTTAGGGGATAGTGACTCGGTCTATTAACCCCGACGTTCTGAGCTCGAATCACGCTTCGGACAGTTTGGTTGCAAATTGTTTCACGTGGAGTTTTACAAAAGAATGATGGCGTCACCCGTTCAGAAAGCAATGGCAAACTACTGAACGTAATAATGCCTAGAAAAATCACAAACAGGGTTAAAAAGCTGAGGTTGATTCGCAAAGTCCTGTAAAGGATATGCAATTAACTAAGTCGCAGTATAGTTGCTGTCAGCTGAACTTGTACACTTGACCTACGGTGTTTGATTCCCCGTATTGTTGATTCTCTTATGTTAATTGATTGATGTTGTAGCGCATTGGGCATTCCCTCCTTTCTCCGCTGCAGCAGACATCCACAAAACATAACTTGCTTACCGTACCCACGAGAAGTTGATTAGTATATCTTCTCTCTCTACAACAAATTCTACAATCTCTGACATGTCCAAACGTATCTCCCATTTCTCGCAATCGGTCCAGTGTCTGAGACTCGCTCTATAACAAATGAGATCGCATCTTGCTCAGGCCCGGCTGGCCAAGTTTTGTCCTCAGAGCATGAGCGGTGCCGCCCCGGTTTGTTGGTTGTCTGACTTTGGCTCGCCGCCGAAGGGAGAAGGTCGTTGGGGTACCTAGGCACTATTTTTTCTCTTGAATAGCGCGATAGCTCCTCTTTGGAGGCCGCGAGGCTTACGGGGGTGTTCAGTGATGAGCCTTCCCCGCCTCAGCCTTCTCTGTCCGTCGTCCAATTAAGGGATCGCGAGAGAGAGATCGTATTGATAACATCCGTTTTGTCCGTACTTCTGCCCACTTGAGTCGGGGCATTGTTTGCAAGAAAGTCAGCAAGCTCGTTACCCCCATGCACTCCATCATGTCCCGGATTCTCTAGTACCATCACCAGTCTTCATCGTGTCCAAGAGCACTCACGATACTGATAAAACAGATCTCCACTCAATTCGATTTAGTGTCGGTATCTTTACCTCAAACTTAGTCATACATGGCTTTGAGTTTTGCTTGAAATGTTCGTCTTCATGGTCCTATAAACCTTTATTTTTGTTCATGTGATGTCCACTGCATTGTATGTCTCCGCCCGTGTGTTGCCGGGGTCTACAAACGAAGCAAAGAATTGTAACACTACGATCTTCAAGACATGTCGTAAGACACTACTGAGGAAGGGACCTAGGAAAGCTACCATAGTAAATAAAAAGCGTCGCAAAAATCGAATGTGCTGGACTACTTGTAGGCCTTAACTGGACGTACAATCGCTGTTAGACTCAGATCACATACAACTCACAATGAGTGGTTTAACGAGTGGTCGATATGGAGCGTTCGAAGCTGAAAAAGAAACAGAAATTGCAATACAGTATTGAGTAAATGTTATCACCTTGAGACATCTGTCTCTTTCTCTGATATTGATATATTGTTATGAAAGTGTTATCATTTATTGACTTGCCTTACGTCTTGCGTCATCATTACACAAAGTTTGGGGTATTATGAGCTTAACGATTTCAATATTTTTATATATCTGATCCAAGCCTAAGATATATATCTAACCTTTGACTTATGTCCACAATTGGTTGTCAATGGGTGGATGTGTAGAGTGGATGTCATGTTTGACATGTGTGCACAGTCTGGTAGTCAATGAGTGGTGGAGTATAGTGGTGACAGGTAGCATCGTTAAGTGTTGTGTTGTCAATCTTGTGTCAGCCTGGGTTAGTATAAGCTTCCAAATGTAATGGATATAACACTTGGTGATATGCGTTGCATAGGTTGTGAGTTACTGTTAAGTGGCTAGAGTGTTTGCTTCATAGACGAAACAGACTGGGATATAATGTTTGATGGATAAAACAGTTCGGGACAGAGTGTTTAATAGATAAAACAGTTTGGGACAGAGTGTTTGCTTCCATAGATGAATAAAGATTGACTTGACTGGCCAGTTCAGATATGCTCATGTCAGCCCAGCAACAACCAAAAATTGTGTGTATATTCTCTGAATTAATTAAAGTAAGGAAAAGTTAGCGAGCATTAATCACAGTTAACGTTAGTTGTTAAAGCTTAGTTCTGTATGGTCTCTAACACAACAACACACATGTGATATGGGATTAGCTGGAGGTCATATAAGTCAAAAATACAAACTAAAAATCCGTTGTTATACGTCGAGGTATAATGCTGCCATAGAGACCCCGTGAAAACAGTAGCATATCCTTTACATGACTTCGCTATCAATCACAGTAAACGACTCGTCGATTTTCTAGGCACCATTTATACGTTCACTAGTTTGCCATTGCTTTCTGAACGGGGAGGTCTATTTTTGCTGTTTGTAAATATTCAAGGGAATTAATGTGCTTCCAAACTCGCCCATGTCCTCAACGGGGGCAAAGAATAGTAACACTGCTACCCACAAGGACATGGAGGTAGGGGGATGCGGTGTTAAGCACGTATTTTTCATTGAAACACGCTGGGTGATGTGGTCAACATTACGCTGGTCGCCTTTATTTCCCAGTGCTTTACCTGGTACCCAATTATGACTGGGTCGACCTGAGAGTCGTTACCGTCGGACAAATATTCCATGCCTTACCTGGTACCCAATTATGACTGGGTCGACCTGAGAGTCGTTACCGTCGGACAAATATTCCATGCCTTACCTGGTACCAATTATGACTGGTCGACCTGAAGTCGTTACCGTCGGACAAATATTCCATGCCTTACCTGGTACCTAATTATGACTGGGTCGACTTGAGAGTCGTTACCGTCGGACAAATATTCCATGCCTTACCTGGTACCTAATTATGACTGGGTCGACTTGAGAGTCGTTACCGTCGGACAAATATTCCATGCCTTACCTGGTACCCATTATGATTGATAGAGCCGTGCGGAAATTTCCGCACCTGGTACCAGAGGTCGCTGACGTTACCGTCGGACAAATATTCCATGCCTTACCTGGACCCATATGACTGGGTCGACTTGAAGTCGTTACCGTCGGACAAATATTCCATGCCTACCTGGTATATGACTGTGACCTGAGAGCCGTTACCGTCGGACAAATATTCCATGCCTTATGTACCCAATTATGACTGTCGACTGAGAGCCTTACGTGACAATATTCCATCTTATGGTACCATTATGACTTACTGAGATGTTCATGGCAAATATTCGCCCCGAATACCCGCCACTGCATAGCGTTCCTACCTGAGGTTCTGTATAGTTATTTTATTGAAATGAGTTGCATGTCTAGAGGTGACATGTATCATCCAATGATGTGTTGATTTTATTGTTTAATTATGAATGTGCACAGATGTTGTATCTGATGTTCATTATCTATGTACTAGTGAGTTCTCCTGATTAGTCATGTTTGGGCACAGATGTTTGACTCCGTCAGTTATGTTGTTTTGCCAAATCGTACTGTCATGTCACTTTATTGTACTCAGTATGTAGTGACAGGTTAGCATTCAGCATAAGGCTCCTTTCGTCTTGGTAGTCCCCTGCCTCATACTACAGGAACCATGTCGTCCGTTACCGTTTTCTCTCCAAAACGACTGGCGTTTAATGTGACCAAAATGTTGCATCTTCCAGGACATGATGTTATTTATGAACCAATGCTCCTCAATATGCAGGTCATGTAGGATATCTTTGTTTCTATCTTCTCTGTCCAGGATGTTCTACGAACTTTTCTATATGTTTGTGTTATGGTCCACGATTCACATCCAATTTGGGATATTTGACAAATCGTGGCATATCCTTTACATGACTTAGCCAGTAACATCAGTAAACGAGCTGTTGATTTTCTAGGCACCATTTATATACGTTCAGTAGTTTGCCATTGCTTTATAAACGGCGGGGTCTATTTTTACCGTTCGTAATAATCCACAGACACGAACCTGCTTCTAAACTGCCCGCGCGGAGTTTGATCCAGGTACGCTTAGGTTGTGATCGAGCTCACTATCGCTGATATTTGTACAAACAAAAAAATCCTGTAAGTTTTTTTTTTTATTATGGGACTTGTTCCATTCTCATTTGTTAAAACATTTTGTCTACTTCTCGGTGCAGGTGAGCGTCTGTAGCTCAAGCGGTAGTCAGCTCTATCACAAACCCAAGCGCACCTGGTTCAAACCCCACGGTGGACAAGTTTGGAAGCAAATTCGTTTCCGTGGGATTTTACAAAAGGTAAAAAATAGACTTCACCGTTCAGAAAGCAATGGCAAACTACTGAACGTATAAGTGGTACCTAGAAAATGGACAACTCGTTTACTGTTGTTGATGGGGACGTCCTGTGTAAATAAGATATGCCACGATTTTCACTTCACGCGCACACACTACGGTCGGTTCTTATCTCCTGCATACATACAAACTCTCCTGAGACTCAGCCTGCAAGTGGAGATTACAACGTGTTCAGAGAGTTACTAGTTTACTGAACTCAAACCATGAAACACATTATGCTCAGCTATCTAAGCTATACATCTAACGCTTACTTTGTCTGCTTGTTTAGCAACGTAACTTGAAACGGTTTGCTGCTGAACGGATCTATCTAAGTGTTTCTGAACACTTAGTGTGTGTCCTTGTGTTTGCCATTTTGTGTCGGGGTCAGTCACATGATGTTTAGAATTTTGACGAGTGCTGTAAGCTGATACTCACTTGTTATGTTTATGTATTGTACATGGTAAACGTTGCGTTTATATAGCTGTGATACTTGTTATATTTCTGTATTGTACATGGTAAACGTTGTGTTTATATAGCTGTGATACTCACTTGTTATGTTTTTGTATTGTACATGGTAAACGTTGTGTTTATATAGCTGTGATACTCACTTGTTATGTTTTTGTATTGTACATGGTAAACGTTGTGTTTATATAGCTGTGATACTCACTTGTTATGTTTTTGTATTGTACATGGTAAACGTTGTGTTTATATAGCTGTGATACTCACTTGTTTATTTTTTGTATTGTACATGGTAAACGTTGTGTTTATATAGCTGTGATACTCACTTGTTATGTTTTTGTATTGTACATGGTAAACGTTGTGTTTATATAGCTGTGATACTCACTTGTTATGTTTTTGCTATTTGTATGTAAACGTTGTGTTTATATAGCTGTGATACTCACTTATGTTTCTGTATTGTACATGGGATTTTATATTATATTACATATATTATATTAAATATATTACACACTTGTATGTGTTCTTTAAAAGGGCATAGTATGTAATGTGTTGTTTTTCATATAGTACACTTAGCATATAGTTTTGTTGTTCTAGCAGACTGACCACTGTTTTCTTGAAATAATTACATTTTGTATATAAATTATACTTTTTTGTGTGTCTCTTTCAGTCATGCTATTGAAGTGGATTGAGACGATCCAGACATCTGGATCTATGGTATCATCTAGGCCGATGAAGGATTGCTCAGGATATTCATGAGCTGCGTTACAGTTGGCACAGATACATAGTGCTGCTGTCAGTCATTTACAGACACTATTTTATTGTTTCAGTCTTGTTAGATGGTTCATGATTGGCAGAACTAAAATATAAATTATTCTTTCGGAAGTATGCATGTGTGTATGGATGGCCTTTTCTGGTGAAATTACTGGTATCGGCTCAGTGTAAGCTTGACTTCAATGTGATGGCAGCAGACCTTAAAGATGTCCTCCATTGTCCACACTTGATAAACATCCACGTTCATTCTTCAGCCAAACATCCACATCTTATCATCCCGGCTGATAACCCTGTCTTGAGTTATCAACCGCACTACCTGCATTCTGGGAAAGCCAACCCAGAAGCAGGTAAATTTGAGGTCAATGGTAACTATGCTGAGAATCCAGAACTGAGGATGCCTGGAGACCCATGCCAGTGTGAGATGAATGGGGATGTGGGGTATGAGAGTCTGGACACTGACGATCTTGAAAGGGAATCAGGGCTACCATATGTTGTGACAGATGGTGCTCTACAATCATTGACATCATGTCTTGTGTGCCAGTCTGAAAGAGTGAAATTTCAAATTGGTGGCAACAGAACTGAAGTGCCACCTCACGGTAGGTATTTTATCCGCAAAGGAGTCTAGCAGTGGAAGTTTTGAAGGTGTGTTGGAAGGAATAGAAGAAGATGAAGATTATGTCTCCAATTCAATCCCAATCTTGTCTCCTGATTTGATGGATATGAACCTGCAGCGCTCATCTATTGATAGAAATACAAGCCACGTTATTGAGGACGCTACCAACATTGATAACAAAACTAATGAAAGTTGCCTGTCATGTTCTTTAGATAGTAGCACCAACTCTAACATTGATCACTCTCAGGCTGTTATAGGGGGTACATGTTCTGACAGTGGTTACAGAGAAGAAGAAGAAGCTTCTTGTCTCAGCTCAATGCAATCATCATCATCCACATCATCCTTCACAGAATTAATGCAGCATTTACCATTGATAACTGAAACATCCATCGACGAAGAGGACCAGACAGTCAGCAACGCAGCGCAACCGACAAATTCTCATCTTTGATTACAGAAGCGCACTCATGCTTTGACAAATCTCAAAATGCTTCAGTCGATGATGTCCACAAAATGGAAGATTTAGTAACAGATAAGCAAGCACAGAAGGACACATTTACGCAGCCTGTAGATTCGGGCATTCTTCGTCTTCCGCTGTCATTCAGATTTCATAAAAGTTTCACTTCCGCATCGTCTTCAACAAAAAACAGAAAACTCCGAGACAAACCACCTGCTGGTCCAGCCTCTTCTCAGCGAGGCAAGGGTCGTCCTCCTCCCAGACAATCCTGGTTACTCAGACTGTTCGAGTCCAAGATGTTTGACATGACTATTGCTATCACCTACCTGTTTAATTCCAAGGAGCCAGGTGTACAAACGTACATAGGTAAGTAGTTTTAGTTTAGTTGTAGTTTTGTGGTCGGATCATCATCACTACACATTGAATAAATTAGTCGATAAGTGCTCCGATCGCCTCCTCAGTATGTCTCTCAGCATGTGGAGACTAAGAACACTTTTCTTTGTTTAGTATTCTTCTTTGGCTACCAGTATAGTGCTCTTGTCTAGCTACACTACATTTGACTTGGAATTCTTGTAGTCTGGTTAGTGTTGTAGATTTACCACTATTACTTGAATCATGTATACGTTCTATCTCTATCTCTCTCTCTATATATATATATATATATATATATATATATATATATATATATATATATATATATATATATATTTATATATATATCTTTAAAATTTGTCATATCAGCCTGATCCATTGATCACCGCTTTTAATTGCAGTCATACCTGCAAGCCTATCAGCACACGTATTTCCCCTTCCGCCTGCGTGACCTGGCACAAAACTAAAATTGATTTTGGTCAGCCTAGACCTCCTTTGAGACTCAACCATTGTTTTTGAGCCCAACCTGGTTCAATCTTCCTGAGCATACTTATTGAGTCATTGGGAAAACATGCATGTATAAAAGTCTGTGTCATCAGGTCAAGTGGGGTTTAACAAGTAGTCGATATGGAGTGGTTAAAGAAGAAGAATTATGTATGGATTAATAACTAAAACATAATGAATGAGATGATGGAGGTGACCGTCGCCAAACTAAAACTGATTTGTATGCACTTCCAATCAAAGATAATGATATTTAACTCAAATGTCAAGGCTGTCCTTCTATATAGAGCAGAGACATGGAGAACAACTAAGGGGAACACCAAAAGTTGCAGACATTCATCAATAGATGCCTACACAGGACACTCCATCTGCGATGGTATGACAGGACTACAAACAGGGAACTCTGGGATAGAACAGGACAACAACAAGTGGAACAAGAGATAAGGAGCAGAAGGTGGCGATGGATTGGACACAGACTGAGGAAACCACCTAACAGCATCACAAGACAGGCTCTATGATGGAGCCCCCAGGGCAACAGATGTAGGGGAAGACGCAGGAACAACTGGAGACGGGAGTTGGAGACAGAATGCAAGAAAATGGGGAGAGAGTGGAGAGATCTGGAAAGGATGGCCTTGGATAGGCGGGCTTGGAAGGCCTTGGTTGCAGACCTATGCTTCCCTAGGGCGAAGGGTGAAGAAGAATGATGAAAGTGACCGTCGCAAAACTAAAACTGATTAGTATCCACTTCCAATCCAAGAAAACTGGCTGATGCTACAAATTTGAGAGGGAGAAAAGAGATATTTTGGACATATAAAAAGACACGAATGACTGGAGAAGACCATCATGGAAGGAGGCATACCGGCAAAGAGAAGAGGAGGAAGACCATGGAAAAGATGGATTCAGGATGTAACTGATGGTTTTAGCATGGCGGCTGCAGGGCGGGACATCTGGCCTATGAGAGAGAAATTCGAAAGACTTTTGGGGTGGTAAAATTCTGAGCAGGGCAAGCTATTTAATGATGTTGATCCACTTCCAAAGGCGTCTCTTTGGTTAAGTTGTTAAAGCTTTGCTGTGCTTTCCGAAGGTCGTGGGTTCGAATCTGGACCGCGTCGTTCTGTTCACGAGTGCATGTTTTCCAGAGACCTCTAGGATTGTTGCAGAAGCTACGGAGTTTGTGCTTTTTTAAAACTCTTGTCAGGTGGCATGCCATATGTTAGGATCTGTGTGCTGAGGTCAATAAAAAATACGGGTCTAACACCGTATTATCATATAAACCACGTGGTATAATAAGGGTCTTTACCTTTTTGTTTTATTTTACACTAGTGCATAGATTCCCAAACTTTTTCGGCCCATCGCCTACTTTGCACAACATAAACTTTGTAACGTCTCCCTCCACATCATAACAGTTTGTCAACGCCCCCCCACCATATATACATGCTCTACTTTCTCTTTGTCAAATAAAAATGATATATATTTCTGTCATACATGGTCAATTTTCATATGATAATATGCATGAAATAGAAATTTGATGAAAAAAATGGATCGTGTAGGATGGGCATAAGATGAATTAAAATGCAGAATTCAAATTTTAAATGATTATTCAATCGCAAAATCACGAAAATAATTTATTTTGAAATATTTATTAATTTCTTCTTTAAGGGGTCAACGATCCCTAATCGCCTGGACACCCCCAATTTCTTCTGAACCCACTATCTCCCCATAACGCTTCAGCGCCCACTGGGGGCGTACCCACACTTTGGGCAACGCAGCACTATTGAATACTAAAAGAACATTGTAGAATACGATTTTTTCCTCGACATTATGCTATAAGTACCATACACAGAAGTTGACATCAAATGATTGAACTAGTCACGACAGAGATGAGTGTCTCTGCAGAATACTGGGAGTACCAAGAAGAGACCGGTTTAGACATGAAAACATCAGGAATAACAGTGGGTGAAACATCAATACTGAACTTCATCAAGAAACAACAAATTAAATGTTTCAGCCACACAAACAGATTACCAACTGACAGTGCACCTCAAAGAGAAATACTACCCCGATACAATGAATACAAGGCAAATGATCGTCCATGCAAAAGGTGATATATTTCAAAGGCAGTTAAAACACAATGTACGAATCGCAAACAAAAGATAGTTCTCTTTCTCCTCTTTATAGTCTGAAGCTGTGAAGCGAAATGTCATCAGAGAAAAAGAGGTATCACAGGAGAAAACGGATAAACAATGTGTTTAACCAGCGGACTACATGGCCACAGCCAACTCTAGATAACTAGGCCAGACAACTGACCGAGGAATCCCTGACCTAGATCAGAGCGGGGGGAATGGAATCTATATATGTTTGATAGAACACTGCAAGTTTTTATACAATTTTACTCATTTCTGTGTGAGTCTATGGTTATTTATTGGTGAAAAATAATTCATAATATTGATATTCCTTATTGTTAACGTTTGATAATAAAACTTCGATTTAGCATTGTGTTTTGATTTTAAATTGAATTCGTCTATATACACCAATACTGGAATGCGAGGTCACGTGGTGTAATTGTGGTCCCATAATTCTTACATGAGTCCGAAGGCCTATACGTTTATAGTTGGCTCTGACATGACCGATCGACATACATACACATCACTCATTTATTGAATAAAACTGAGCTCATATACACATTGGTTACTGAACTGACGTTACAGCATTCAGGGCAGACACATAGGTGCTCAGTCTTTCCCGTGGTCCCCAGCAGCTAGCTCACATGGGAAAATGAAAACTCCTTTTAACGGGGGCTGGTTTTTATAAGTGTTTGATAGAACACTGTAATGTTTTCTGCAATTTTACACAATTCTACGAGTCCATGGTTACTTATTGATGACAAAATATTAATAATACTTGATATTCCTTAGTGTTAAATTTAATTTGTAACATAATATAAACTAGCATGTTGTGTTGTTTTTAACATGAATTTGTCTAGATCCAACAATACTGGAATGCGAGGTCACGCGACGATTGGGGTCTGATTTCCGTTAATTTTTACATGAGCCCGCCGGTCTTCTGTTATCGGAGGCCATGGTCTCTCCCAACAGATGTGGAAGGGTATGCATACTAATTGTACATGTTGCTCGCTGGTTAAACACACTCCTCTCTCTCTGCCCCTCAAGCAACCAGCTCTACTTGGTACTATATATCTTTCTTGTCTCCAATCCTGTTTTGTCTCACAGCGTCAGGAGATTTCTAGAACAAACCGTTGTGTGCGCTTCATAGTGTCTTTCGTCACTTCTCTTATCTCTGAGGGCCACCTTTTGCGTGTCAGACCTTTTGCTTTGTATCCATTGTATCAGATCAACATTGCTCTTTGAGGTGCACTGTCTGTCGCCCGAGTGGTTACCGGGTCCAAATTTGGGATGTAAAGAATAGAACCACTGTTACCTGTCATGCATGTCGTAAGAAGCGACTAAGGATGTTTGGCTGAAATCGGATGCACGTGTCCTAAACATGTAGAAGTCTATATGTTTAGGGGCCTACCAAACCAATGTGCAACGTATGCACGTTCTTAGCAAAGATCAAACATATCACAAAGAGTGACTAAAATTGGTCGTAAAGAACGAACGCAAAGAAGAAGAAGGTGCACTGCCTATTGGTAATCTTCTTATGTGGCCGAACCATTTAATTTGTTGTTTCTTGATGAAGTTCAGTACTGATGGAACACCATCTCTGCCGTGACTAGTTTTCTTCATTCATTTGATGCCAGCGTCCAGGTTTGGCACTGATAGCATAATGCAACTATGTATACCTGGTGTCAAGTTTGTTCTGTATACCATTAGTTCCTATCTATCTCACCGTATCGACGAGATCACTGATGCTCTCTATTTGATTTGGGTCCACCAGGTAACAGGATGTTTAGTTTTGACGACAGCGAGGTGGATTCTACCTGCCCAACTACTCAATATGTACATACACATGCATGACGTGGCCGAAGCTATACACCCTACCTGTTGCAAGGTAAGTCCATATACATTCATTTCGTTTGTTTACATATGTCTTTCATGTGTCCGTTTTTCAGCCGTGATACTTTTTAATGTCACATCAGCTTTTCTAGTGGTTCCCAAACAAGCAAGTAGTTAGGGGTCTGTAACAACTTACCTAGTTGAGAAGCGCTGTTGTACCTGTAAAGTCGGAGAAGGCAAGCCTGTATGGCGGGGGACACTGATAATAAGGAAAGTAAACCTTCACGGAAAAAATAAGTCAGAAGCGCTAATGACTACACATGAGTTCATAGCAAGCGAAAGCTGAAGAAGAACAATATTTAAATGTCATCATTGATGATAATAATAATAATAAAAACCCATAGAACACTAGAATCTCACCCCGCTAGTTCAGTTGTTCTCAAACAAGTAATTACTGTGGCATAGCAGGCAATGAGAGTGCCGATGTCTTAGCTAAGGAGGGCAGTTCCAAAGAGCAAATTTACCAACCCCTGTCTTTTCAAGAGGTCAAAACTCTCATACAGAGAAAACCTGCAGTAGACTGGAAGACAAACACTGGATATGATTATTGAAAAGACTCCCTCAAAGACCTAAGCAGAAACAGACCAGGTCACATTATATTTCGACTACGCACCAGACACTGCAGACTCAACAAACACTTATATAGACTAGGAATAAGTCAAACAGCTCTCTGCCAGTGTCAGCTGGCGGAACAGACACCGGAGCATATTCTGCAAGACTTTCCTCTCCTGGGTGAGCTGAGAAGCAACATGTGGCCATACCCAGTCGTCCTGAAAACTAAGCTTTGGGGAAACCTGACAGACCTGAAACTGATCGCCCAGTTTGTAGTCCACAGTAAATTAAGCGCATGACCAGAGATCTCTGAAGAAGAAACAAGTTAGTAGTTATTGGTCTGTAACATTCTGCCTATAGTTCGGGTTCTAAAACTCCTTAGTCTCTTTTTACAATAAAACTTGAATCTACACATGAATCATGTGTGAAGGTATGTTATATGTACATATGAATCATGTATGAAGGTATGTCATATGTACATATGATTCATGTATGGAAGGTATGTTATATGTACATATGAATCATGTGTGAAGGTATGTTATATGTGTATACTTGTATGTATGTTTGCTGTTCTTTCATCTCGAATATGCAAGCACAAAAAAGCTCATCACGTGTATTTGAATTGTGCAAACGTTGTTCGATTGAATCTGACCTGATTGTTCTGTTTTCAACGTACGACGATGTTTATGAAAGACAACTACTCAGTGAAGCTTTTTGGTTTGTCTTCTTAAAAACCCTCGTCTGTAGGGCTAGGCAATGGGTGCCGTAAGAAATAAGGGTTTGTGGTTCGAATCCTTTGATCATTTCTTTTCTTCATGAAGCCCCTCTAATACTTGTTCACTGTGTACCTGTTCACTGTGTACCTGTTCACCGTGTCTGTTTATTGATCATATTCATTGACTCTGGTGCTTTGCTTATGATTATTAAAACTGCATATATTCTCTTGTGAAGTAGAGAACTATTATGTAAATGTCATCATTGATTAGTAATTATAAGATCAATAACCAACCGTGTGTTGCCGGGACTTGCGGGGGGAGCATACACTAGTAACACTGCCACCTTCAAGGCATGTCGTCAGAGGCGAATGAGATAGGGGCCTAGGAAGTTACCTAGTAAATAAAAAGCGTCGTAGAAATCGGATATGCTGGTTTTTCTTGTAGTAGGCGCATAACTGGCACAACGTACAATCGCTCGTAGGCTCAGTTTACATACAAATCACAAAGATTGGTTTAACAAGTGTTTGATATGCGGCGTTTGAAGAAGAAGAATACGAATGATGAATATTTTTCAGAGTTCCCTCTGTGTTCCCCACATCTGTCGCAATCGTCCAATTACTTGTCAACAAAAGGGAGATTTCACTTTCATGTGACAACATTAGTAATCGATTCCTAGATACGGCTGTGTACAATCTGGATGATCTAGGACGACTATTGACCCGAGGCAGAAAGAAGTAATCGATAACGAACGTCACATTTAGCATATATAAAATGTAACAGATAATGAACTGTAGGATCGTCGATGAAATCGCAATTTTTAGGGGTCATCATCATCAGGTGACGTGCCGGCTGGGTAGGCGATCATGGATCTCCACAAACCTCTATCTTTGGTGTTTGCTATCAATTCAGATGTTGACGCTCTACTGTGCCATGAAGTCAGGCTATCCACAATTTTCTATCTCTGTCTCGTCTGCCCTCGATTTTACCAGTTGTTACAATGTGTTCTAAACCTCCCTCCTCATCACATGTCCGAAAAATGATGATTGCTTCTTTCTTATATTGATAATAAGTTTCCTCTGTGTCTTGACCTCATTCAACACCTCAACATTAGTGATTTTAGCAGTCCATGAAATTCTCATCATTCTTCTGTAAAATCACATCTCTGTGACCTCCTGAGATTGGGGGGCTTTATAATAGTTTTACCGATCTAGGTTTGCTGTTGTTGTTTTCAGTATCGTTTGTTCTTCCTCTAACCAGAGCTGTGAGTCGTCACTCTTGAGCAGGCCAATGCCAAATTGTCTTCTTCTTCTTCGATCGCTCCATATCGACCACTTGTTAACCACTCTGTGTGATTTGTATGTGATCTGAACCTAAGAGCGATTGTACGCTGTGCTTCTACAAGCAGGCCAGCATATCCGATTTCTGTGAGGTTTTATTTTATTTACAAGGGTAGCTTCCCTAGGTCCTGCATCAGTCGCCTCTTACGACATGCTTTGTAGGTTGCAGTGGTACTATTCTTTGCTTCCCTTTCGGGCCCCGGCACCACACGGGCGCAGTGCCAAATTGTAGAATCGACATCTTCTTTTCTCCAATCCCGTTTTGTATCACAGCGTCAGGATAAGAAGAAATTTCTAGAACGAGCATTTGTGTGCGCTTCATAAATAGTGTCTTTCGTCGCCTCTGTTATCTATGAGGTTCACCTTTTGCGTGGTCGGCCTTTTGATTTGTATCCATTGTATCGGAACAACATTGCTCTTTGAGGTACACTGTCTGTTGGTAATCTGCTTATGTGGCCGAACCATTTAATTTGTTGTTTCTTGATAAAGTTCAGTACTGATGTTGTAAGAGGTGAATGATGTAGGACATATGAAAGCTACCCTAGTAAATAAAAAGCATCGCAGAAATCGAATGTGCTGGCCTACATGTAGGCGCATAACTGGCACAGCGTACAATCTCTTTAACGTTCAGATCACATACAGATCACACAGATAGGGTTAACAAGTAGTCGATAGGGAGCGTTCGAAGAAGAAGAAGAAGAAAGTTTCCAGATCGATTGCTGAACGTTTATACATTACACGAATTCGTCCCACATGACTGATATTTACTAAAGAAATATATTCATAGAGCCAGCCAACATGAGTGTAACTGCACTTGTGTGGATGTACCTGCCCTATATTTGTGTGGATGTACGTACCTGCCCTATATTTGTGTGGATGTACGTACCTGCCCTATATTTGTGTGTTGGACGAGCTTTACTAAAGTTCGTAAGAAGAAGTACGTTAGTACTGTTACAGCCAGTGGCGGCTCGTCATAAAGGGCCAGTGGGGCCAGGCCCCACCAAAAATAATATGTAGCATGTATTTATTATTTTATAAATTAAAATATAACCTAACCAAAACCATGATTTTTCCGAAAAATTGTGTCTGGCCCCACCAGCAAAAATGAGCACGGGCCGCCATTGGTTACAGCTATACACAACAGCTATACACAACAGCTATACACAACAGCTATACACAACAGCTATACACAACAGCTATACACAACAGCTATACACAACAGCTATACACATGAATGATCGATATCTTTTTCTTCGAACGCTCCATATCGGCCACTTGTCAACCACTCTGTGTGACTTGTATGTAATCTGAGCCTGAGAACGATTGTACATTGGGCCAGTTATGCGCCTTCAAGTAGCCAGCACATCCGATCTCTGCACTGCTTTTATTTACTAGGGTAGCATCGTAGGGCCTACATAATTCGTCTCTTACGACATGCATTGTAGGTCGCAGTGGTACTATTCTTTGCGGCCCCGGCACTACACGGCGGAATGATCAATATGAATGATATCTTTGATCTTCTTAAGTACGTAAACCGATCGCAGTAGAAAAACTTAACATTAGTAGCACACAGCAACTATTCCATACTTATCTGTACATGCGGGTGTTTACGGTAATGATAGATCAGACGGGCATCGGCCCCCTGTAGTTAAAAGTCGATCAGCTCAGACGGAAAATCGGAAATTCCCGTTGTAAGTGAGGAGGGACTGACTTTTATATACTTTTGATAAAACACAATACGCATTATTGCAACCGTACTCGATTCTATGTCCTTTGTTCATTTTTTGATAGAAAGATTATGGATTCCAATATTCGTTAGCGTTACATTTCTTTTGTGACATCTTCTTCTTTATCATCTTTGAACGCTCCACATCGACCACTTGTTTAACCACTTTTGTGATCTGAGCCTAAGAGTGATTGTACGTTGTGCCAGTTATGCGACTACAAGTCCGCTTTTTTATTTAGTAGGGTATCTTCCTTAGGCCCCAACCATAGTCGCATCTTATGGCATATCTTGTAGGTCGCAGTGTTTCTTTTCTTTGCTCTCCTTACTGGTTCCGGCAACATACGAACGAATTTGTAACATAACATAATCTTGTTTTTGCATGTTGTGTAGTTTGTAAAATGAATTCAATTTTATTGAACAATACCGAAATTCAAGTGTCACATACAATGAGGTTGAATAAGGAGTTTAAAGAATGCCAGGGCAAGCACCAGAGCCAATACATATGGTAAATAAATAGACAACAAACAAGTAAAAACTATCTGTTTACCATAGAGTGCTACATATTTACCATAGAGTGCTACATATTTACCATAGAGTGCTACATATTTACCATAGAGTGCTACATGTTTACCATAGAGTGCTACATATTTACCATAGAGTGCTACATATTTACCATAAAGTGCACACTACACGGACCTCTGTGTGAGCTACAAATGACAGTGAAGTTTATACAAGAGACAACATTGAATATATAGATACTATTTCAAGCGAACGAAAGGAAGGAAGGATACAAGAGACAACATTGAATATATAGATAATATTTCAAGCGAACGAAAGGAAGGAAGGATACAAGAGACAACATTGAATATATAGATAATATTTCAAGCGAACGAAAGGAAGGAAGGATACAAGAGACAACATTGAATATATAGATACTATTTCAAGCCAACGAAAGGAAGGAAGGATGCAAGAGACAACATTGAATATATAGATAATATTTCAAGCGAACGAAAGGAAGGAAGGATACAAGAGACAACATTGAATATATAGATACTATTTCAAGCCAACGAAAGGAAGGAAGGATGCAAGAGACAACATTGAATATATAGATAATATTTCAAGCGAACGAAGGAAGGACCTCTGTGTGAGCTATAAAAGACAGTGAAGTTTATACAAGAGACAACATTGAATATATAGATAATATTTCAAGCGAACGAAAGGAAGGACCTCTGTGTGAGCTATAAAAGACAGTGAAGTTTATAAAAGAGACAACATTGAATATATAGACAATATTTCAAGCGAACGAAGGAAGGACGTCTGTGTGAGCTACAAAAGACAGTGAAGTTTATACTAGAGACAACATTGAATATATAGACAATATTTCAAGCGAACGAAAGGAAGGACGAAAGAACCATAAAGTGTTACACATCCGATTTCTGCGACACTTTTTATTTACTAGTTTAATTTCTCCAGACCCCTACCTCAGTCGCCTCTTACGACATGCCATTTAGGTAGCAGTGTTACTATTCTTTGCTCCCCTTGAGGACTCTGCCAACACACGGGCGAGGATGTCATTCAAAAATCAGTCTGAAGCGCCATACCAGGCGTCCCGACTACGCATGAGTTCAAAGCGGACAAACGCAAGAAGAAGAAAAAGAACCGATTGCTCATCGAAACTGACTTTTCTTTCTTTCCTACTATTTCAGATAGATTTCATATGTTCAGGATATGTTCAGAGAGTTACGACGACAAGTTCCTTCGAATACATTCTTTCTCATGTGTTTCCTACTGTTCGGATATTTCAGCAGTGTTACGAGACAATCCCTTTGAAACCATTTTACATGGTAGTTTAGTCTGAATTTAGACTGTTGGGGACGGTATTATCTGATACGTGTCTTTACATAATGTGCAAAACCATTTGTTTTTTCTCTCAAATGTATACTCTAGCACTGGTGTGGTTAATACCAAGTTTCTAATAGTCTTGTTTTTGATATTATCTTTACTTGTTACTTCCACTATTTCCTGCAGGCATTGTAATTTTTCTTATATCATTTGCCGTTAGTATGTAATTTTGACACTGGTAGCTCACACAATTGAGATGAAGATCATATTGTATAAGGTTAGTCGAATGTGTGAAGATACCTATTCTGCAACAATTGAGTAATTGGTGTCATTTGGTGGATGATTTGGCTCATTAAACACTTCCTCAGAGCTGACTCATGATGCGCCCCCTCCCCTCACTTGCGCCCCAATCTCCACACAATATCATTAAATACTACATGATTATAGTTGTTATCTTGTGACCTTATCTCCACCACCTATCGTAAAATTGTCAGTGTTGAAATAATCCAATGTGAATCATTCATGGCTAGCTGTTACACACATACAGAACCGTCAGTAAATTTCATAAATATAGGCCAGGTTCACCCACACATGTTGCAGCCAGGGCTACGTTCATGTTGGCTCTTGGCCAGTGTTTAATGTTAATAGTCTCTTTATAATGGCTATAAAAGCTGAGAATGAACAAGTCGCAGGCAGGCAGTCTGTAGAGAAGGTTATAAGCTGAGACTGAACAAGTCGCAGGCAGGCAGTCTGTAGAGAAGGTTATAAGCTGAGACTGAACAAGTCGCAGGCAGTCTGTAGAGAAGGTTATAAGCTGAGACTGAACAAGTCGCAGGCAGGCAGTCTGTAGAGAAGGTTATAAGCTGAGACTGAACAAGTCCAGACAGGCAGTCTGTAGAGAAGGTTATAAGCTGAGACTGAACAAGTCGAGGCAGGCAGTCTGTAGAGAAGGTTATAAGCTGAGACTGAACAAGTCCAGACAGGCAGTCTGTAGAGAAGGTTATAAGCTGAGACTGAACAAGTCGAGGCAGGCAGTCTGTAGAGAAGGTTATAAGCTGAGACTGAACAAGTCGCAGGCAGTCTGTAGAGAAGGTTATAAGCTGAGACTGAACAAGTCGCAGGCAGGCAGTCTGTAGAGAAGGTTATAAGCTGAGACTGAACAAGTCGAGGCAGGCAGTCTGTGAGAAGGTTATAGCTGAGACTGAACGTCGCAGACAGGCAGTCTGTAGAAAGGTTATAGGATCTAAAACTGAGTATACTTTTTGCACGAAAGAAACATGGCCATGAACAAAGTTTACAGACCAAGCTGGAATCTCGAAGAACTCAACTGACATGCAGCTTCATCAGGCACCCATCTCATGGTTTAGACGAGCATACGAAACCGAACGCAAAGAAGAACTTCATTGTGCCGGGTTTAACCGCACATGGCTCGATCCATCTTCGCAGAAATGGCAGGCCACCTGCCTAGAGTATTGCACAAAGCACCAACTCCATGCTCCGGCAACAGACCTAATGGTCTCTGGAAAAAAATACTCTCTTGAACAGAACGGCTCGGTCCGGATTCGAACCCACACGTAACCACTTAGCCACAGAGAACCCACACGAAAGCCTGTATTCTTCAGCATATACGGATATAAACTGTTAAAGGGCTTGCTATAATATGCCTTGGAATTTAGTGTTGAAGTTAATATTCCTCACAACTTTCCCGTCTCTGTGTTTAAGTTTTATAGAACTCGTAGTTTGTGAGTCTGTCACAGTTGTCAAGCAGTTGACTTGTGTTTTGGTAGTCGGGGGTTCGAATCCGGACAGTTTCTTTCAGTTCACGTGTGCATTCTTTCCGGAGATCCCTAGAATTGTTGCCGGAGCTATGTGGATTTAGCTTTGTGCAGCACTCAGATAAATGTATGCTCAACCACTAGTAACAACTGTTATAAGAAGGAGAAGAGATGTCTGCTTAACCACTAGTAGTAACTGTTATAAGAAGGAGAAGAGATGTCTGCTTAACCACTAGTAGTAACTGTTATAAGAAGGAGAAGAGATGTCTGCTTAACCACTAGTAGTAACTGTTATAAGAAGGAGAAGATGGGGATATGTTGGACACATCTTGAGAAGAGATGTCTGATCAGCCACTAGTAACAACTGTTTTAAGAGAAGGAGATGTCTGATCAGCCACTAGTAACAACTGTTATAAGAAAGGAGAAGAGAGATGTCTGGTCAACCACTAGTAACAACTGTTATAAGAAGGAGAAGTCTGGTCAACCACTAGTAGCAGCTGTTATAAGAAGGAGAAGATGGAGATATGTTGGACACACCTTGAGAAGAGATGTCTGGTCAACCACTAGTAGCAGCTGTTATAAGAAGGAGAAGATGGAGATATGTTGGACACACCTTGAGAAGAGATGTCTGGTCAACCACTAGTAGCAACTGTTATAAGAAGGAGAAGATGGAGATATGTTGGACACACCTTGAGAAGAGATGTCTGGTCAACCACTAGTAGCAACTGTTATAAGAAGGAGAAGATGGAGATATGTTGGACACACCTTGAGAAGAGATGTCTGGTCAACCACTAGTAGCAACTGTTATAAGAAGGAGAAGATGGAGATATGTTGGACACATCTTGAGAAGAGATGTCTGGTCAACCACTAGTAACAACTGTTATAAGAAGGAGAAGATGGAGATATGTTACAAGAGAAGAGATGTCTGGTCAACCACTAGTAACAACTGTTATAAGAAGGAGAAGAATGTCTGTCAGCCACTAGTAACAACTGTTATAAGAAGGAGAAGAGGATGTCTGGTACCACTGTACACTGTATGAAGGAGAAGTCTGGTCAACCACTAGTAGCAGCTGTTATAAGAAGGAGAAGATGGAGATATGTTGGACACACCTTGAGAAGAGATGTCTGGTCAACCACTAGTAGCAGCTGTTATAAGAAGGAGAAGATGGAGATATGTTGAACACACCTTGAGAAGAGATGTCTGGTCAACCACTAGTAGCAACTGTTATAAGAAGGAGAAAATGGAGATAATGTGACACACCTTGAGAAGAGATGTCTAGTCAACCACTAGTAGCAACTGTTATAAGAAGGAGAAAATGGAGATATGTTGGACACACCTTGAGAAGAGATGTCTGGTCAACCACTAGTAGCAACTGTGATAAGAAGGAGAAGATGGAGATATGTTGGACACACCTTGAGAAGAGATGTCTGGTCAACCACTAGTACAACTGTTGATAAGAAGGAGAAGATGGATTGACCTGAAAGATGTCTGGTCACCACTAGTAACACTGTTAAGAAGGAGAAGATGGAGATGTTGGTCACCTGAGAGACTGGTCACCCTAGTAACAACTGTTATAAGGAGAAGATGGAGATATGTTGGACACATCTTGAGAAGAGATGTCTGGTCAACCACTAGTAGCAACTGTTATAAGAAGGAGAAGATGAGAGATGTTAAAGAAGAGAGGACGTCCTAAGGAGACCCTGAAACGAACTTTGCTGTGAGAGGCAAGAAATATCGGTCTCAGTTCCATGGAAGAGATTGAGCGAGTTACCAAGGATAGAGCGGTATGGAGAAATCACTTGCAGGCGATATGTAACGTATAACGGTACCAGAGGAATTATTATGAATACCCTGTGTAGGTGACGTGCCATTTATGCACGGAGGTATGAACGAACTGTAATGGAAAACCTGGTGCAATAAAGTCAATCTTCTCTCATTTAAACTTTACAAAACAATTTCTTTAGAACTAACTCGTAGTACTAAATCTTATAATTGAAAGTTGAGGTGGAAAGTTCACATTCCTAACAACCTTTCTCTTCTCTAAACTTAAGCTTGGTAGACTACAGTGAGAGGGCTTACACTGAGGAAAATATGCCCCTCTTTTTGTTGTCTTGTGTGCAGTTAGCGCCATAGCCACTTGACTGTATCAACGTTTGTGAAAGAGTTAGATGTGTGCTATAGACCGTTATAAATGTATTGTCTGATTCTATATGTAATGTGCTGTGTAAGAAGTGAATTTCTTCACTTCTGTTGTATCATTTGCTTGATAAAGGCCTTTTCGTTGAAACGTTGATGTGTATTGTTTTTGTATTTGGTAAAACTACAGCACTTTGTTTTTTTTTAAATGTTTAAAAGTAAAATGTAGTGATTTCGTTTCTAACAACACAGTGAGAGATAGAACACACCAACAACCCATATCAAATATTATAAGGAAATGAAGGTGGAAATATTTAGATCAGACGAAAAGAGACTAAATCGACAAGTCCTTATGTGGTCACCAGTTGGGAAAAGAAAACGTGGAAGACCTAAGACCACTATTCGAAGAACAATCCTACAAGAAAGTAAACTATTGGGATGTAAAACCATACGAGATCTCCAACTGCTAGCAACGAACCGCATTACATGGAGATCTAAAACCTCTGCCCTATGTGCCGCCTTTGGCACGAAAGGAACAAACTAACTTTTGTTTTTACGTTTTTCGCTAAAACTTTCCTCAAGAGGTAACGTCGTTGTGACTGAGATGCTGCAGTAATACCGCCCACAGACCCCATAACATTATGATACTTCAGAGCGTTCTACATTTGCACACCACGCGGACAGTTTCGTAGTCTCATGAGTATGAAAAACGCTGTAGAAATTACTTTCCCAGTGTGGACGCCGTTAGCGATGTCGATAACATCAGTTATCAGAGAACTATCATCATAGCACTCCTGATATTTCCGTAGGTGCTCCGATCTCCGCCTCAACGAATCCAGCAACGTCCATCGGCCCAACACGCCAGTTCGATGTTGATTAATCATTCTCTTTGTATATTATATATGTCGTTCTTTTCCAGCTGTACCAATATTGACACCCATCTCTCTCAGTCTGGTCAGCGAGTGGGACTCACAACCCTGAAACTCTTCTGGTCGAAAAGAATCTCTCAATACGTTAAGAATGTCATTTCGGTTCATTCCAGTCGATAACATGCTTTGTTACTAACCCACCTACCGTGGTCATTTCTTGGTTCAAGACCATCTAGGGTCCAAAATATCACCCACACGTTTGGACTATAGGTTCCCCGATCCTTTACTAGGAGATCTAAATTACAAGTCAAGTACCTCTGAAGTCAGAGTAAGGCTCGCCTGAATGTGGATGGGCCATTCTTCTTCTTTGAACGCTCCATATCGACCACATGTTAACCACTCCTTTGTGATTTGTATGTGATCTGAGCCTAAGAGCGATTATACGTTGTGCCAGTTATGCGCCTACAAGTAGCCCAGTACATCCGATTTCTACGACACTTTTTATTTACTAGGGTAGCTTCCTAGGTCCCTACCTCAGTCGCCTCTTACGACATGTCTTGTCGGTGGCTGGGCTACTATTCTTTGCTCCCAATGTGGGTCCC
Source organism: Arion vulgaris (assembly GCA_020796225.1). Classification (NCBI taxonomy): domain Eukaryota; kingdom Metazoa; phylum Mollusca; class Gastropoda; order Stylommatophora; family Arionidae; genus Arion; species Arion vulgaris. Next base: position 76,726,231 of record CM036755.1, on the reverse strand, counting down.
GGCAACACATGGGCGGCGAGGGGCACTGATGATTAGGAAAGCAATCCTTCACGTAAAAATCAGTCCGGCGTGTCATATTAGGCACACAGAGTATATCTGAATTCATAACGGGCACACAGTGACTTCTAATGCAATGAAAACCTCACCCAGTTCTGCTATGAAAAAGATTGAAAAGTCATATTTCTTGTTAGCTATCTATAAAGAAAAACAGATGTCAACACTCTCACAACCACGGCTTTGCTAAACTGAATGGATACCTTTACTATCAACGTCTCCCACATACGTCACAGTCAACCTCTTATTGACGTCAGAGCAGCGGTTCTAAACATTTATACTGTTATATACCCCTCAATAGATGTTATCCCATATCATTCTTCACAAGACTAATTGAAGCATCACCGTCACGTTTGATCTGTTAGATGCCAGTAGCAGTTTACAAAAACAACAGCAAATTCGGCCATAGCTGACCACAAGTCTGAATGAGAAATTAGAATAGTTAGGTCGCCCATGTGTTGCCGGGGCTCACAAGGGGAGCAAAGAATAGTACCGCTGCAACATACAAGGCATGTCGTAAGAGGCGACTGATGTAGGACCTAGGGAAACTACCTTAGTAAATAAAAAACATCGCAGAAATCGGATGTGCTGACCTACTTGTAGGCGCATAACTGGCACAACGCACAACGCTTGGAAGGTCTTGGTTGCGGATCTATGCTTCCCTAGTGGCGAAGGGTGAAGAAGATGGGATAGGCGGGCTTGGAAGGTCTTGGTTGCAGACCTATGCTTCCCTAGTGGCGAAAGGTGAAGAAGACAAAGGCGTAGGTTAACTCCCACATCATGTAAAAAAACAACTTATTTTTTTACAGAAGCATCAGAAATGGTTCATAAGCGTAAACCAGTCCTGGAAGAGTAAGGAACCGACACATGGACATGTGCGCCCACGTTAAGGAAGGAGGGTGGAGGGGTGTCGCAAGCCACCATACCTGGAAAATGATTAATCGTTAAATCATTGTGATTGCTGCAAACAAGATATGCTACATTTGTAAGAAGTTCATATTTCTATATATGGAGCACTCAATCGATATCTGATTCTGGTCTTCTCCATTTCCACGCAGTAATTACCAGTATATCATGGACACAGAAGAGAACAAATATATATATATATATATCACTAGAAAGAACTAAAAATCAAAGAAACCTGGCTGATGCTACAAATTAGAACGAGAAAATTGAAGTATTTTGAACATGTAAAGAGACATGAAGGGCTGGAGAAGACCATTATGGAAGGTAGCATCCCGACGAAGAGGAAAAGAGGAAGACCACGGAGAAGATGGATTCAGGATTAACTGATAATATGAGCATGGGAGCTACAGAGGCCTGACCTATGAGAGAGAGAGAAATCCCGAAGGAGTTTTAGGGTGGTAAAGTACTGCTCAGGAAAAACTATTTTATGATGAAACTACCAATTATAATTTTTGTTAAACTTATCACCCCCACCCACCTCTTCCTGTACAAATTGATGTGAGCGTCCATGCACAGTTAGAATGAGTCTGCAGTGTGGTGAAAGATATACTATGTGAAGCCATAACTAGTCAACTGACGTCACATTTTAACAATCAGAACGATCACAAACATTGCAACGTGGAACATCCTAACAACGTTTGAGACGAGTAAAACAGCACATGTGGCAAAATGTGGGGGCAAGAACTGTATATGATTTAGCTAGAAAGAGAGAACAGCTGAAGAAACATATTAATATTTATGAAATGATTTTTTAATCAGATTAGTTATATAGTAACACAGCAAGCCTCAAATACACAATGCTGGCTACAACGAGACTATAAACATAAATCAATACATTAGATATACATACACACCATATCGACGTTTAATCTGTTATTATTCTTTAGGTTAAGAGACGCCAGCCTTCCAGCGTGTTCGTACGACGTTGGACGACGGGTGACAAGCCCCCTGTGAGTGCGGCTCAATTCCGCGCGCTGGCAGAAAAGCCACATGTTCTCCAGATTTAAGGTGTTCGTGGCACCGAATGAAGGGTTACGATGTCCATGACACGAGCCGAATAGCTGAAAGCTCAAGTGCTTCTGGACCGGTAAAAAAATGTTAAGGGACAATCAAACACAAAAAACTCGTGACAAAAGTGTTCAATTGATGAGTGCCATGCCCCAGTTATTTGTTCCCATCACAGCCAACAGCCTAGGAAGAGACGTTGGCGATGGATATGACATACATTGAGAAGACCGACCGGAAGTATTGCAAGACAGGCATTGTTTTTGAACCCGCTGGGAAAGAGAAGTAGGGGAAGACCTAGACAGACCCGAAGAAGAGAGCTGGAGGCTGATATTAAAAGGATAGGTAAAACATGGAAAGAATTGGAAGGGATGGCAAGAGAGGGAAGAGCTGGAAGAAGTTTGTTGAAGACCTGTGCTTCGTTGGGAGTTGAAAGGTGAAGATCACAGCCAACTATAAACTCATACGGCCAGCGGACTCGGGGTAAAAATTCTGGGAAATAAGAACACAACCATCACGTGACCTTGCATTCCAGTATTGTTGTATTTAGACGAATTCATTTTAAAATCAACACAAAATGCTAAATCAAGGTTATATTATGTAACAAGTTAAGTTTAACAATAAGGAATATCAGTATTATTAATATATGTCATCAATAAATAATCATAGACTCATAGAATTGAGTAAAATTACAAAAAAGCCTGCAGTGTTCTATCAAACATATATAAAACCCAGCCCCCCAAATCAAACTAGGTCATGGTTTCCCGGTGAGTTATACGGTCCAATACTAGAGTTGGCTGTGGTTCCCGTCATATATCCATCTTTTCTCTCTGGTCTTCCTCTCGCTTATCATCCAGATGTTCTGTCTTAGACAGCTTTATAGACAGCGTAGTACGTCTGCATTCATACTATAGTTCATTCCAAAATTCGTAACATCTTTTCCGACCGATATAAAACCATCCACTTGACAGAAATTATTGATTTTTATAATTTTTATATAGGTAACAGTTGGTGACTTTCCTAAAGTATTTTTTGCTCACCCAAACCTTTAGTGCTGTAAGATTTTACTTATATGTTATTACTAAAATAACAGCGATGTTGATTTGGTATACATGTAGAAGTTTAGCAGTATGATAAAGTTTTTCGATAATTTCGCATTTGCGTGCTCCACATTTTCAGTGATTAGAAGTGGACGCTATCATTTGTTCACTATGTCACATTGCTTTTTATAATACGTAATAGGGATACGCCTTTGCAAACATTCGCCACCATTTTGTGTATTACCATAAATTCTAAACTTGGATTATCATTTTGTTGTGCTTATGCAAAATTATATTTAAAAAAAAACACGTTTTTGCATCAACCAAGCTACTTACCAATTAGTTAAACATGAATTCGTAAGGTCGTGAGGTATATAAGACTGCTTGCAGTAAATTACTGTTATCCATCCGGTAGATTTGGTACAAATTAAACCTTAGTGTGTTCACGAATTATGGAACGAACTATAGATGGCCAAACCATGTCATTTTCTGCATTTTAATATAATTCAAGCAGTCTTGTTCTCTCTCTCTCTCTCTCTCTCTCTCTCTCTCGCGAGTTAGCAAGCGTTATTTTTGGCCATTTTGATCATTCTTATTGGGATAAATAAACATCCTTTGCCAAGAACATATTTTTACCTCACACCATTCTGCTCCATTTGGAGCTCTGGTGCTTATCCTTCGGCGACGTGTCCGGTTTCAACCAGCGTTTACTGGGTTCGCTCTCCGTCAGCCGTTGGCTGTCCCCAGCCTACCTGCAAGGCATCATAGTCTTGTTGTAACCTTTGTGATGATGGTGTTTGTGGCTTTATCTTTTCTGGCGTTGTTGGTGCATGTCTTTCTGAGACATGACATTACACATGTAGGTGTTTTTGATGTCTGTGCTTTATTTATTGTTCATGTTTGACGTTCATGTTAGGCGATGTATGGAAACATACACATCTGAGGTGGTCAGAGCGTATCAGATCTGTTGATTGGGGACAATCAAAGGCTAGCGGAGCAAACCGTACACAAAACTGACGGTAGGCAAACCAAGCAGTCTATTAACAAGACTAGTATAGCTGGGCAGATGACGCCCATCAGGAGGGCAGGTCGTCTACGGGTCGCTGCCCTGAAAGACAATAGCAACCTACTGCCTTGTGGGTTTTGGCTGGGGACAGCAAAAGGCTAACGGAGAGCGAACCCAGTAAACGCTGGTTGAAACGAACACACCACCGAAAGATAAGCACTTGAACTCCAATTGGTACTGAAGGCTGTGCACGTACATCCTGTTCTGATGTTTGGCTGTTTATATATCACAATAGAATGATAAAAACGGCTTAAGAACGATCGCGAGAGAGAGAGATCAGATCTGGAGAAACCGAGGGGTGGCTGCTAACCAAACTTCACGGTATACATTCTTCTACAACAGAACATCAGGAAAGAAGGCGAGAAGAAACCACGGAAAACATGGACAGATGACATAACAGAATCCTGTCAAAATGTCAAAATAACTATTACCCAAGCCACTAGATTAGCGAAAAACTCTTTAAAGAAAACCACAACGCTATGCAACAACCCGGTAATAGTGTGACGACAAAAGAAGAAGAAGAAACGTTACACACGTGTTTATTTTCGATACCTGTGCTTTATTCATTGTCCATGTTTAATGTTTATTCTACTATTGACGCTTGTCAATTGGAAATCTGTTAACCCACTTGTCCCAGTTTGTTTAGATTCAACAAATCTGGTTTTGGTTAAACTGAATTCCTTGTTACAAGCATCAACATTGTCGGTTTTATGTTGCTGTAAATGTAAACGAAAATTGCAGTTCTGAGGCATTGTGGGTGCAGTCAGAGTCAACTATAAACTTATAGGCTTGCGAACTCTGGTAAGAATTATGGGACCACAACTACACCACGTGACCTCGCATTCCAGTATTGGTGTATATAGACGAATTCATTTTAAAATTAATTCAAAATGCTAAATTGAAGTTATATTATGCAACAAGTTAAGGAATATCAATATTATGAATATTTTTCACCAATTAAATAACCATAGACTCACAGAATTGAGTAAAATTACAAAAAAGCTTGCAGTGTTCTATCAAACATGTATACATTCCAGCCACCTTCTCTGATCTAGGTCAGGGATTCCCGGTCAGTTGTCTGGCCTAGTTATCTAGAATTGGCTGTGGTACAGCACACACTTGTATAGATTAATCCCATGGAGAACACGATATCACAAGTCAGTGAGAGAGGAAACAGAGAATACACACACACACACACATATATCACATATATATATATATATATCCACTATAACAACTAACATTCAAATACCACATTAGGAGAACTGGATAAGGTGCAAAACCAGGCGCTTCGTGTCATCACAGGAGCAATGAAAACAACACCAATAGTGGAGATGGAAAGAGTGGGGGAATACAAGCACTGAGAGAACGCAGAGACACAAAAGTGATGACGCAGGCAGAAAAGTTTCTGAGTATGCCAAGCCACCCAATGGAAAACAGATTCCAAAATCTAGCATTGGGGCGGCTGAAAAGAAGCAGCTTTATTCACCAGGCCAAAAGACTGAATAGGCAAACCTCAGACCTACCAAAAGTTGGCATTCCCTTAAAGTCTGTGCCAGAGCAAACCCTTGGAGAGAGGAGACTGAACCAGAAGTATGTATCCAGACAGAAGTGAAAGGAAAATTCGACAAGGATGAGCAGAACAGCATACAACGCAAAAGTCACTCTCAGTTTACTTGATGAAGAATACCCACATGACCTCTGGGTCCGGGTATACACGGATGGGTCAGCAGAAAATGCAGTGAAGAATGGAGGAGCAGGAGTGTACATAGAATACCCAAACAACGCTAGAGATGCGATTAAAGTACCAACGGGGAAATTCTGTCACAACTATGATGCAGAAATTCAGGCAATCAAGGTGGCAACTGAAAAACTGTTGAATACCAGACCCGATCCTCAACCTGTTGTATTTTTGACTGATGCAAAATCAACACTCAAAGCACTTCAGTCCAGAAAATTGCCAGATCTGCAGACCCTACTGTCTAAATTGTCCAAGAATCGCAGTGTCGTCTTGCAGTGGATACCCTCTCACTGTGGAATACCAGGAAATGAAACAGCAGACCGATTGGCCAAGGAAGGTGCTGCAGGAGAGCAGCCGGATGTGCCAGTTACCTACCACCAAAAGAAAAGGATGATTAAATCAATGAGAAAGCCACAAATACCAACACAAGACGATTACTATAATATGAGCAGATTGGAACAAGTTGTTATTCTGCGCCTTAGAACAAGACACAATCGGCTCTGCAGCCATATGTATACAAAATTCAAGATTGGCAATTCAGCCATGTGTACATGTGGACAGGCAAACCAGACTGCAGAGCACATACTTCAAGACTGCCCGAATATGATACACTGAGGCAAACTCACTGGCCTAACGAAATAACACTCGACATAAAACTACACGGACCTCTGTGTGAGCTACAAAAGACAGTGAAGTTCATACAAGAGACAACATTGAATATATAGACATATTTCAAGCGAACGAAAGGAAGGAAGGAAGGAACAACTACACTTTGGTTTCCGTGTGACACCCATTAACAGATGCCTACCGGAACGCTTAGTTTAACGTCTGGCCGAATGGATTAGAGCGCGGCTCCCATGCGGGAGACCTGGGTTCAATCCCCGGTAAGGTCAAGGAGGTTTTTTTTTCTGTCGAAGGCATAACGAAAAATTCTAATCTGAACAGTTTGCCAGCGACTGCATTAGCCGTGAGGCCATTAAATTCTACAGACTCATGTCCCTCATTTCCTACACCGTCTAAAAAGCGGTTTTACAGGGAGTAACGATCGTTTGTTTTTGTTAAAACCGGAAAGTGGTCATCCCCTTGACGTGCTGTCAACTTTGAAACAATTGTACCATTCTTTAATTCGTGTGATGATCGCGGAATTGTCGCTGAAAGCCTTTTAAATTATTCCAATAGTTTCCACTTTGGGTATCTGGAAGATTCTGACCAGATTTGATGAAATACTGATGTCTAAGTCGTCACCTCATTTGGCAACAAATGAAAATCAAGCGAGCGTTCACTAATGCACTCACCACGGTCTGATTGATATCGCTCAGCACATGAAGGTCACATACACCTCCCCACCGGAGGACACTTCTTTCGTTTCTGTTGGGACAAATTAAGGTCTGGTCCTAATGTTAAAGTTGAGCATGTAAAATAACTCTTTGCAGTTCAAAATCGAGAAGAGCAGGCTGGAAGGTCGCTGCCTGGACACAATTCCTTAGAAAGATTGCAACATAAAATTCCTACAAAATATTTCTACCATCTTCAAAATCTACATCGGTACCTTCGCCGATGCTACGAATTTCGTGCACTGTTGCTGAGATCTTCCTGTGTAAGAAAGAGATGGTAGCACACATGGTTACTCAGCGAAGTGCAATGATGATGGTCCTATCTTTCTGTGTAAGAAAGAGATGGTAGCACACATGGTTACTCAGCGAAGTACAATGATGATGGTTCAATGAATGAAACACTATACGAACACCTACTGTGCAGCATGATGTCTGTAAGAGAGTAGGCGTCTGTGTTGGTGGGGCTCCATTGTAATCAAGTAACCAGATCGATGAGAATAATTTGAAACTGCACACATGACAACACTTATTCTTGACTTGTCAAAATGCATTTTCAATAAAGCAGCACTTGACTTTATAATAATGATGACTCATAGTAGAATGTTACTAGCATGAAGGTCATAAAGTGGATTAGAGTTAATTACTTCCACTGACAATGAGAAATATTTTCCGATCAATATGTCAGATGGCTGGAATAGTAGCAGTAGATGGACACACAATGAATAACTTGAGATAAACCACAGCCAACTCTAGATAACTAGGCCAGACAACTGACGGGGAAACACCTGACCTAGATTCGGGGGCTGGAATGTATACATGTTTAATAGAACACTGCAAGCTTACTCAATTCTGTGAGTCTATGGTTATTTATTGGTGAAATATTCATAATATTGATATTCCTTATTGTTAAACTTAACTTGTTGGATAATATAACTTCGATTTAGCATTTTGTGTTGATTTTAAAATGAATTCGTCTATATACAACAATACTGGAATGCGAGGTCGCGTGGTGTAGTTGTGGTCTGATTTCCCATAATTTTACTTGAGTCCGAAGACCCATAAGTTTATAGTTGGCTCTGGATAAACTGACAGCACTGTTGCTTTTATCTTGACCGTAACGGCTCCCAAGTGGACCCAGTTATGTACAAGCGAAGCTATTTTTGTTAACTAGCTCGCTGGTTGTTTTCGTAAGAACGATTGTATTGCTAGGCTAGGTAATGGATACCGTAAGAAATAAGGGTAAAGGGTTGGAGTTCTGTGTCTGGTAATTTGTTTTTGTCGAAGCTCTAGTACTTGTTTGTACACTGTCTATTTATTGATGATATTCATTGCTTCGGTGGCTTCCTCTGACAGGTTCTTACTACAACAACAACTCTGTGTTCCCATCAGAGAAGTATTGGGAGGTAAAGGTGGCCGAACGTCATGTTGGCCACGTCACATATCCTGTATTTGTGCTCAAAGCGGCGCCTGTGTGTTGCCGGGGAGCAAAGAATAGTAACACTGCCATCTTCAAGGCATGCCGTAAGAGGCGACTGAGGTAGGGGTCTAGGAAGCTACCCTAGTAAATAAAAAGCGTCGCATAAATCGGATGTGCTGGCCTACTTGTACTTGTAGGCGCATAACAGGCGCAACGTACAATCGTCCTTTAGCTCGGATCACATACAGATCACAAAGAGTAGTCGATATGGAGCGTTCGAGGAAGAAGTTGGTCAAAGAATTATACGGGTCTAACATTGTACTGCAATAACATGACGGTATGAAACGTCTTGATTTTTACTTACTTATTCCTGTAAGGCGGGGGACACTGATAATAAGGAAAGCAAGCTCTCACGCAAAAATCAATTAGAAACGCTGTACTAGGCACCAACACTACGCCTGAATTCATAGTGGATGATACAGGGTGTTCAAGATAAAAGCAACCTGTGAATGGAGCTAATCTGGCATATATGTATGGAAATGAGAAGGTTCAGCTATGACGTAGTATAGGTCAAGGTTGTGTGACGGTATGTAATTGTAGTGCGGGAAGGGCGATGAACAAATGTGACGTAGGACGAGCTAGTCAGAACCGGTTTAAATAGTAAATAAACACCACCCACTGTGTAACTGGCAACTTTCGATTTGTCAATGGGACTGCATTTATCTTGAACACCCTGTAGAGGAAGAATAAGAATGAGAAGATGTACTTATTTATTCTTGTTGTATCTGAGTCTCTCAGTCGATGATTAGGACGGTACAGGGGGACTGCCTAGAGTAGTTGATAGTAGCTCGGCCTGCTAGCTGTGAGACGCCTCATAGCTCGGGTTCGAACCTACTGTCCGGCATTTGTTCGAGTCCCTGGTCTTACTCAGGACGATAACGTGAGTACCTCTGAAGTCGGAGAAAATCTGCCTGTATGGCGAGGAATACTAATTACGAGTACATTGAGCACACGGCTGCCAGTGTAAAGTAATTTACAATGTGCACGCTGCTGCCATTGTAAGAAATTGGAAAACGGATTTTCACGCAAAATCAGTTTCAGAGATGAAACTTCGTCTGAGTTGAAAGCGAACGAAAGAAAAAAAGGGGTCAAAAAGGCTCATGAGGTCATGGTGGTAACATGAGCCAGGGTTAGCGAGGGCGCGCGCTAACCAAGACCCTGCCCCAACCTCCACGCGGTGACCCTGAAACAGACTCTGGTTCCGGTCTGGCTAAGAAGGGCAGGGATCGGGGAGAGGAAACTACTGGTAGTGGTAGCAGTGCAATTACGGAAATACGATAAAGATACATACAAATAAAATGCACAATTCTCCTGACCGATGTCCAACAAGATATTGCCCAAGTCCCTGAACGCAAAGAAACAGCAACGAAACGACTCAGACATGGATGAGAGGTGCATCCAGTGACCAAACGTATGCCCACGTAGGGCGAAGCTCGAAGCCCTGAGGAGGGGCAAACATTGCCAGCCCGTCGGCAAGAATAAATAAGACAGGACCGTAACGAATGAAAGTCTACCCTCGTGTTGGTGCGAGAGAAGATTGCAGCTGACCCCGCATTGGTAGCCTGGTGCAGATACATGTACTGGGCAAGGTTTGCCGAACGCAAAAGAACAAGTTGCGTTTAGTGCATAACGAAACTACCCGCCCTGGGAAAACCGTGCAAGGTACTGTGCGATTAAAATTAACATCCCCGGAAGAACTGAGGTTGGTGATGCCTAACGGAACTGCCAGCCTTGGGGCAACTGGGCAGGTTCGATTGCAGTCGTAACTAACATCCCCGGAATAACTGGGGCGGGTGATGGCGGCGAGCGCAAAATCCTCAGTTACGCTTATAGTGCCCACTGAAACGACCCTCTACATTGTTTGTACTCGGCCCCATGCCAGTGCTTTCGAGGTAATTGCAAATTGCCACGTACCGATACGCGTCTAGAAAAGGCTGAGAATGTTCCTTCCCCGGATCAAACTCAAAATGTACGGTAAAGCAAGGCCGACAATGTACGGATCAAACAGGAAGCCCGGGTCCTGAACATTGGCGAAGGCCGATACTTTACACGGTGTTTTATACGAGTAAGACGCCGTCCGAGGACAAGCTGACAAGCCCGAGAAATATTTCTCAGTCAGAACGGGTAAAGCAGCGTAACTCACTGTCTTGGCGTAGATCACAAAGCCCAAATATACGGCAAAGTTGATCGAAAAGGCGTAGATCCGAAAGGATCGTACCTAGGGAAAGCTCACCCTAGTAAATCAAAAGCTGGCTGAAAACGGACGGGCGGGCCTAGTCACCATGGGCGCACAATCGTCCTGACGTAGATCACTCCGTTCTTGCCAGTGGACCAATTATACATCACAATAAGAATGATCAAATTGGCCGTGAAGAATGTTAGCAGAAGAAGAAGAAGAAAGAAAAAACAAAAAAACAAGGACGGTACAAAATGACAGGTTGCGGTATGAACAATAACAACATATAAACATGAATATGGGGAGTCCACAAAGATATGCGTCTAAAGTCGAGGAATTGACTTCATTGTATGGGATTTCCCCGTATGGCTCCGTCCCTGTCGGTAGAAATAGCGTGATATCTACCGAGAGTGTTGCACAAAGCCACAGCAACAATCATAGGATCTCATTACAAAATCGCAACTGTGACTCGGTGTGGTTTCAAACCTACAACGTACAGAACGACAGATAAACGTCTTAACCACTTCGCCATATAGACATGTGTTTGAATAACAAGAAAACTAAAGTTATGGGCATAGCTCGAGAGAAAAAAAAACAAATAGAATCCATCAAAGAAAATGGAACTTTGCTAAGATTCGCACATTAAAACAAGTCAACGACTTTCATGCATAGTGAGCATTTTGTCAGCAAACGGAAGAATAACTAATGAAATTCAACACAGATGCAACAATGCAAATCAAATGATAGGACAAATGGCGCCAATTTTAAAATGCAAGCATGTCACCATGAGCACAAAAAGAGCATTTTTCAGCACAATCTTTCTCCCAACATTATGCTGTCGGTGCAAACCTGGACGCTGACATTAAATGATAGAAGAAAACTAGTCACAACAGAGATGAAGTGTCTACGTAGAATGCTGGGGTAACAAGAAGACACCGGTTGAGAAATGAAGACATCAGGAAAAAGTGGGTACAACATCAGTACTAGACTTCATCAAGAAACAACAAATGAAATGGTTCAGCACAATAAACAGACAGTGCACCTCAAAAAGCAATGTTACTGCGATATAATGGATACAAAGCAGAAAACTGACCATGCAAAAGGTGGACCTCCGAGATAACAGAGACGACGAACGACACTATTTATGAAGCGCACACAAGGGCTCGTTTTAGAAATCATCCTAACACTGTGAGACAAAACAGGATTGAAGAAAGCCAAGTTGTCAACCAATTCAAATATCTTTCTAAAACAGACAGATTTCATGATGTCAACCAATTCAAATATCTTTCTAAAACAGACAGATTTCATGATGTCAACCAATTCAAATATCTTTCTAAAACAGACAGATTTCATGATGTCAACCAATTCAAATATCTTTCTAAAACAGACAGATTTCATGATGTCAACCAATTCAAATATCTTTCTAAAACAGACAGATTTCATGATGTCAACTAATTCAAATATCTTTCTAAAACAGACAGATTTCATGATGTCAACCAGTTCAAATATCTTTCTAAAACAGACAGATTTCATGATGTCAACCAATTCAAATATCTTTCTAAAACAGACAGATTTCATGATGTCAACCAATTCAAATATCTTTCTAAAACAGACAGATTTCATGATGTCAACCAATTCAAATATCTTTCTAAAACAGACAGATTTCATGATGTCAACCAATTCAAATATCTTTCTAAAACAGACAGATTTCATGATGTCAACCAATTCAAATATCTTTCTAAAACAGACAGATTTCATGATGTCAACCAATTCAAATATCTTTCTAAAACAGACAGATTTCATGATGTCAACCAATTCAAATATCTTTCTAAAACAGACAGATTTCATGATGTCAACCAATTCAAATATCTTTCTAAAACAGACAGATTTCATGATGTCAACCAATTCAAATATCTTTCTAAAACAGACAGATTTCATGATGTCAACCAATTCAAATATCTTTCTAAAACAGACAGATTTCATGATGTCAACCAATTCAAATATCTTTCTAAAACAGACAGATTTCATGATGTCAACCAATTCAAATATCTTTCTAAAACAGACAGATTTCATGATGTCAACTAATTCAAATATCTTTCTAAAACAGACAGATTTCATGATGTCAACCAATTCAAATATCTTTCTAAAACAGACAGATTTCATGATGTCAACCAATTCAAATATCTTTCTAAAACAGACAGATTTCATGATGTCAACCAATTCAAATATCTTTCTAAAACAGACAGATTTCATGATGTCAACCAATTCAAATATCTTTCTAAAACAGACAGATTTCATGATGTCAACCAATTCAAATATCTTTCTAAAACAGACAGATTTCATGATGTCAACCAATTCAAATATCTTTCTAAAACAGACAGATTTCATGATGTCAACCAATTCAAATATCTTTCTAAAACAGACAGATTTCATGATGTCAACCAATTCAAATATCTTTCTAAAACAGACAGATTTCATGATGTCAACCAATTCAAATATCTTTCTAAAACAGACAGATTTCATGATGTCAACCAATTCAAATATCTTTCTAAAACAGACAGATTTCATGATGTCAACTAATTCAAATATCTTACTAAAACAGACAGATTTCATGATGTCAACCAATTCAAATATCTTTCTAAAACAGACAGATTTCATGATGTCAACCAATTCAAATATCTTTCTAAAACAGACAGATTTCATGATGTCAACCAATTCAAATATCTTTCTAAAACAGACAGATTTCATGATGTCAACTAATTCAAATATCTTTCTAAAACAGACAGATTTCATGATGTCAACTAATTCAAATATCTTTCTAAAACAGACAGATTTCATGATGTCAACTAATTCAAATATCTTTCTAAAACAGACAGATTTCATGATGTCAACTAATTCAAATATCTTACTAAAACAGACAGATTTCATGATGTCAACCAATTCAAATATCTTTCTAAAACAGACAGATTTCATGATGTCAACCAATTCAAATATCTTACTAAAACAGACAGATTTCATGATGTCAACTAATTCAAATATCTTACTAAAACAGACAGATTTCATGATGTCAACTAATTCAAATATCTTACTAAAACAGACAGATTTCATGATGTCAACTAATTCAAATATCTTACCAAAAACAGACAGATTTCATGATGTCAACTAATTCAAATATATTACTAAAACAGACAGATTTCATGATGTCAACCAATTCATATATCTGACTTAAACAGACAGATTTCATGATTTACCATTTTGTTAAAACCCTGCTTTATGTGTTCTTGAGAACGATGACTACATCTACTACTGATGATGTTGATGATGACTTAACGCCGATACCAGTTAGCCCAGCTTGCAGTGGTACTCTCTTCATATTCCCTCTCTCCTTACCTAATAACAAGCTCTGGTTAGCAGTAGCACAGCAGGATATCACCTGTATGTGACTGTACTCGTCATTCATGAAGAGCATTCCTGTTAAAATATTCATTTGTTCAGAAGCATTAACTTAACTACTTTTCCAATGATTCACAACCAGCATACTACAACACTTCTTACATTTAATAGATCATGTAGAGCGAGAGAGAGAGAGAGAGAGAGAATGAAAGAGAGAGAGAAAACGAGTGTGTGTGTGTGCATAAACTGGTAACATATTGAACCCCATATATTTCTTCTTCTTCTTCGAACGCTCCATATCAACCACTTGTTAAACCATCCTTTGTGATTTGTATGTGATCTGAGCCTAAGAGTGATTGTACGTTGTGCCAGTTATACGCCCCACAAGTAGGCCAGCACATCCGATTTCTGCGATGCTTTTTACTTACGGTAGCTTCCCTAGTCCCCTACATCAGCTGCCTCGTACGACATAGATCGCAGTGTTACTATTTGTTGCCCCCTTGAAAGCCCCGACAACACACGGGTGAACCCATATATATATATATATATATACTATACACATACATGTCTGGTCAACCACTAGTGACAACTGTTATAAGAAAGAGAAGATGGAGATATGTTGGACACACCTTGAAGAGAAATGTCTGGTCAACCACTAGTGACAACTGTTATAAGAAAGAGAAGATGGAGATATGTTGGACACACCTTGAAGAGAAATGTCTGGTCAACCACTAGTGACAACTGTTATAAGAAAGAGAAGATGGAGGTATGTTGGACACACCTTGAAGAGAAATGTCTGGTCAACCACTAGTGACAACTGTTATAAGAAAGAGAAGATGGAGATATGTTGGACACACCTTGAAGAGAAATGTCTGGTCAACCACTAGTGACAACTGTTATAAGAAAGAGAAGATGGAGATATGTTGGACACACCTTGAGGAGAAATGATCAACGAATATCAAAGCAGGCATGGAAGTGGGATGCAAAGGGTTCAAGAAAGAGATGTCGACCTAAAGAGACCCTGAAACGAACTTTGCTGAGAGAGGCAGGAAATATTGGTCTCAGTTCCATGGAGGAGATTCAGCGAGTTGCCCAGGATAGAGCGGTATGGAGAAATTACTTGCAGGCCCTATGTAATGTATAACGGTACGAGAGGAATTATTATTATATATATATATATATATATAAGTTAGTGTATGTGGGTATAGCTTTCTGTTCAGAAAGCAATGACAACAAACTACTGAACGTAGTATAAGTGATGCCTAGAAAAATCGACGATTCGTTCACTGTGGTTGATAGTTAAGTCATGTAAAGGATATGCCACAGTTTTCCTTGTGACGTAGAGGTTAGGTACTCGTCCCAAAAGGGAATATAATCAATATTTATATAGTGATTGATAGGACCATCATCGTCATTGCACTCTGGTGAGTAATCATGTGTACTCCGATCTCTTTCTTGCACATGAAGATCTCAGGAGGCAGTGCACAAAACTCTAGGTGTGAAAAGAGAACTGCACAGTGAGTTAGAAATGAAACAAATGAGATATTTTTGGAGACATTAAGGGACATGATAACATGTTGAAAACCATCTTGGAATAGAAGGTAGATGATAGGAAAGCAAGGATGGAAGACAGAGAAACAAATTAGGAGGAAAACATCAGGTACAACATAGAGAAACAAATTAGGAGGAAAACATCAGGTACAACATAGGCAACATTCTGGCAGTGTATCGACCCAACTATATAAGCAGTTTGGAGTTACCCGTTGTACAGGTAGAACTGGATACCTGAGGGACAGATTGAGGAGTTTGTTTAACCAGCGAGCCACAGGGACCATCAGTATGCATACTCTTCGATATGTGTTGGGAGAGACTGAGTACCTATGGGTCTGACCGGAGGAAGTCTTGGCCTAATTGAACACCTCCAGTTTCTAGCTCAGTCTCCTCCAACAATGACTTCAGTTTAGTAACCAATAACCGTCAGGGAAAAAGACTGACTTGTTGGAGAGCCATTACTGCCAACCTTCTAAGCGGAGAAAGTACATGGTTAATTACAAGATGTTCAGCTATATGGTTCTGCATGGATTGTTCCACTGTGACCTCCTCCAACATAAGGCCGACTAGTTCAGACGGGAAAATAAAAACTCCTGCTTAATGGGGGCTGCTTTTTATAAGTGTTTGATAGAACACTGTAAGGTTTTCTGCAATTTGACACAATTCTACGAGTCCATGGTAATTTATTGATGAAAAATATTAATAATATTAATATTTCTTTAGTGTTAAACTTAATTTGTCACATAATATAACCTTGATTTAGCATGTTGTGTTAGTGTTAAACTTCATTTGTTACATAATATAACCTTGATTTAGAATGTTGTGTTAGTGTTAAACTTCATTTGTTACATAATATAACCTTGATTTAGCATGTTGTGTTAGTGTTAAACTTCATTTGTCACATAATATAACCTTGATTTAGCATGTTGTGTTAGTGTTAAACTTCATTTGTCACATAATATAACCTTGATTTAGCATGTTGTGTTAGTGTTAAACTTAATTTGTCACATAATATAACCTTGATTTAGAATGTTGTGTTAGTGTTAAATTTAATTTGTCACATAATATAAACTTGATTTAGCATGTTGTGTTAGTGTTAAACTTAATTTGTCACATAATATAACCTTGATTTAGCATGTTGTGTTAGTGTTAAACTTCATTTGTTACATAATATAAACTTGATTTAGAATGTTGTGTAAGTGTTAAACTTCATTTGTTACATAATATAACCTTGATTTAGCATGTTGTGTTAGTGTTAAACTTCATTTGTTACATAATATAACCTTGATTTAGCATGTTGTGTTAGTGTTAAACTTCATTTGTTACATAATATAACCTTGATTTAGCATATTGTGTTAGTGTTAAACTTCATTTGTTACATAATATAACCTTGATTTAGCATGTTGTGTTAGTGTTAAACTTCATTTGTTACATAATATAACCTTGATTTAGCATGTTGTGTTAGTGTTAAACTTCATTTGTTACATAATATAACCTTGATTTAGCATATTGTGTTAGTGTTAAACTTCATTTGTTACATAATATAACCTTGATTTAGCATGTTGTGTTAGTGTTAAACTTCATTTGTTACATAATATAACCTTGATTTAGCATGTTGTGTTAGTGTTAAACTTCATTTGTTACATAATATAACCTTGATTTAGCGTGTTGTGTTAGTGTTAAACTTCATTTGTTACATAATATAACCTTGATTTAGCATGTTGTGTTAGTGTTAAACTTCATTTGTTACATAATATAACCTTGATTTAGCGCGTTGTGTTGTTTTAAACATGAATTTATCTTTATCTAACAATACTGCAATACGAGGTCACACGACGGTTGTGGTCTGATTTCAAGAGAATATTTACTTGAGCCTGCCGGCCGTATGTTACCGGAGGCTACTGTTCCGTCTTAAGCCGAAGCACATATTTCAATCTAAGATCGTGTATTGATTGATGTTGTGTTATATCAATGGTTGTAGGCTCAACACTATAAATGTGTTCTTTATGTAGGCTCAAAACTATCAATTGAAAACTATGACTTTTACGTAGATCATGTTTTCTAGATAGAGGACGGTTGCTCACATTGCGTGAAAACGTGGGAGGCGAAATAATCATCCGAGTTTTTCTAATAGTCATATAAGAAATGACATATCGTTGAAGTTCAGAATTGGAGCTGATCATGCGTGCTCTGTGATACTATACAGTGTAGATCAATCGAATATGACAACTGATGCAAAATTCATATAGTATCGACCACTTGTTGAACCCCTTTGTGTGATCTGAGCCTAATAGTGGTTGTACGTTGTGCTAGTTATGCGCCTACAAGTAGGCCGGCACATCCGATTTCTGCTACGCTTTTTATTTACTAGGGTAGCTTCCCTAGGTCTCTACCCTCGTCGCCTCTTACACCATACCTTGTCGGTCGCGGTGTTACTATTCTTTGCTCCCCTTGCGAGCCCGAGCAACACACGGGTGTAGTTATTCATTGCATTATAAGTGCGTTTTGAGGTTAACAGAAAATAATAGCGTATTGAAAGGGTTAACGTAAAAAATATTTCGGTGGTTGGTTGAAAGTTTTTGTGACGCTGACAAATAATGCATTGACATCAACAACTAAACACACATCAGATTGACTGTGCTGAATTGTGTGGGGGTCACGTTAGCTATCATTGCCTCTATCACTGTCACAATAACAAGCCTTGTACTCTTCTCGGTCTATGCTAACTGCAAGGTTGCAGATTTGTTTGTTACCGAGAATTCCTTCTCTATGGTTTGTTTGTTTTATAAGGGATTACAACGCCCAGTCACGCCCTCTTTCAACATCAGAACTGAATTTTTGTTTTAGTTATATCGTCATCATCATCTGGTGCTGTCCCGGCTGGCGTAGACGATCACGGATATCCACACATCTCTCCCTGGTTGATTGATAGGACCATCATTATTGCACTTTGTTGAGTAACCATGTGTGCTCCGATCTCTTTCTTACACAGTAAGATCTCAGTAGCAGTGCACGAACTCTGTAGCACTGGCGAGGGTCCCTAATGTTATTTAGATGTTGACAATATTTGGTCTGAATGTTTTGTTTGTTTGTTGATCTGTCTAATGAATGTTACCCTGCAGCAGTTTTTCATCCTGCTCTTCTCGTTATTTGAACTACCAAGGGTT
This sequence comes from Arion vulgaris, assembly GCA_020796225.1. Lineage (NCBI taxonomy): Eukaryota > Metazoa > Mollusca > Gastropoda > Stylommatophora > Arionidae > Arion > Arion vulgaris. The sequence continues at coordinate 76,707,261 of CM036755.1, read as the reverse complement.
CTTTTACATACTCAACATCTCTTACTTTTATTGTCCGTCTCCGATAGGACTAGGAACTCGATCTCACCTACACTGAGATCAGGGATCTCTGGAAAAATATCCAGATGGCTCCATGTACTTGCTATCATCTCAGATGTTGACGCTCTTCCGTGCTCTGAAGTCAGGCTGCCTAACATTTTCTCTCTCTGCCTTCCTCTGTCTCGTCTCCCTTCGATTTTACCGGTTGTCACAATGTCTTCTAAACCTTTCCTTCTCATCACATGACTGAGACTAAACCTTTCCTTCTCATCACATGCCCGAGACTAAACCTTTCCTTCTCATCACATGCCAGAGACTAAACCTTTCCTTCTCATCACATGCCTGAGACTAAACCTTTCCTTCTCATCACATGCCCGAGACTAAACCTTTCCTTCTCATCACATGACCGAGACTAAACCTTTCCTTCTCATCACATGCCGAGACTAAACCTTTCCTTCTCATCACATGCCTGAACTAAACCTTTCCTTCTCATCACATGCCCGAGACTAAACCTTTCCTTCTCATCACATGCCCGAGACTAAACCTTTCCTTCTCATCACATGCCTGAGACTAAACCTTTCCTTCTCATCACATGCCCGAGACTAAACCTTTCCTTCTCATCACATGCCAGAGACTAAACCTTTCCTTCTCATCACATGACCGAGACTAAACCTTTCCTTCTCATCACATGACCGAGACTAAACCTTTCCTTCTCATCACATGCCTGAAACTAAACCTTTCCTTCTCATCACATTGCCGAGACTAAACCTTTCCTTCTCATCACATGCCGAGACTAAACCTTTCCTTCTCATCACATGCCGAGACTAAACCTTTCCTTCTCATCACATGCCTGAGACTAAACCTTTCCTTCTCATCACATGCCTGAGACTAAACCTTTCCTTCTCATCACATGCCAGAGACTAAACCTTTCCTTCTCATCACATGCCTGAAATAAGATTCTTTCCTTCTCATCACATGCCTGAATAAATTTCTTCTGTCCATGCCTATGACTAAACCTTCCTTCTCACATGACCAGACTAAACTTTCCTTATCATCCTCCTGAGACTAAACCTTTCCTTCTTCATCATGCCGAGACTAAACTTCCTCCCATCACACCTGAGACAAACCTTTCCTTCTCATCACATGCCTGAGACTAAACCTTTCCTTCTCATCACATGCCTGAGACTAAACCTTTCCTTCTCATCACATGACCGAGACTAAACCTTTCCTTCTCATCACATGACCGAGACTAAACCTTTCCTTCTCATCACATGACCGAGACTAAACCTTTCCTTCTCATCACATGCCCGAGACTAAACCTTTCCTTCTCATCACATGCCTGAGACTAAACCTTTCCTTCTCATCACATGCCTGAGACTAAACCTTTCCTTCTCATCACATGACCGAGACTAAACCTTTCCTTCTCATCACATGCCGAGACTAAACCTTTCCTTCTCATCACATGACCGAGACTAAACCTTTCCTTCTCATCACATGCCCGAGACTAAACCTTTCCTTCTCATCACATGCCCGAGACTAAACCTTTCCTTCTCATCACATGCCCGAGACTAAACCTTTCCTTCTCATCACATGACCGAGACTAAACCTTTCCTTCTCATCACATGCCCGAGACTAAACCTTTCCTTCTCATCACATGCCTGAGACTAAACCTTTCCTTCTCATCACATGCCCGAGACTAAACCTTTCCTTCTCATCACATGCCCGAGAAAAGAAGATTGCTTCTTTCTTATATTGACAATAAGTTTTCTCTGTGTCTTGGCCTCATGCAACACCTTCCTATTCTAGCAGTCCATGGAATTCTTGTCATTATTCTGTAAAATCACATCTGTGTCTTCGATATCACGATGTATGATTCATGCAAACAAGACAAAGTCAGAATGACGCTCTTGCTGAGAATAAACAGTTTTTGTAGTGACTATTTATACCTCATAACTTCAACCATTAAAGTTGGTTTATGCAATATTACAACATATTTGCCACTTTCAGTCAAGCACATCCGATTTTATCCTGCGTTTTTGCTCGTGTTCGCTCTCCTAGTTGTATCATAATAGAATTGTTAGAAATAAAATGAAACGGGTTTAAAAAAAAAAAAATCTAAAATAGGGCACAGTAAAGTCTACTATATTTTAGTTTTCAACAGCAACCAGTTTTTAAATATTTTTTAAATAAACATGTTGAATTTGAACTCTCGATCTGTATTTTGTCGCCGTCTACGATATGACTGGACACTTGATTTCACATGGCTCTGCAACAATCCTACCATACACATTAGCCAAGAAACCCCAGCCTGAAATAAAGACATTGAAAACATAATGCGAGAACAAAATGTGAACTGTTGACCTTTGTCACACACACAGAGATCGAGTTGACATACAGCTACAGATATATTTAGACAAGAACAAACATCTTGTGTTGATGGCATATTTAACTAGACTGTGTCCAACCAGACAGACCATGTTGTCATTTAAATGGACGTGAGAGAGAGAGGGAGAGGGAGGGTATATTTGCATTATAAAAGAAATGGCTATTTGAAATGTGTAAATAGCTTAGCTGTCTGGGTAAACAACCGACATGTTTGCACTGAAATGGAGAGCAGACAAGATATGTCACGTGTCATGCCTACCGGCGTTGACCCTTAATCCTTTTAGCAATTTGATCATTTCTATACTGGCTTTGTTTCTCTCTCAGGCATTGTCATCGTATTCTTCTCTTAGTTTCTTTTGTTTGAGCTCTTTTCTTATTGTAATGTTTTGTAGGTGTTCATTACTGAGATTATATTTGTCTATATATCTTATTCTGCGATCAACATCTGCTATGCGGACCGACTACTCCGATATGTGTCATAAACAGGGCGGTGCACTTGAGGTCTTCACCGGTCTCCCATAGTTTGTTTTCAAGGGTTGTTTCTGTTGACCAGATTTCCATTCTCACATTGCTCAGGCTGAGGCAGGATGTGCTCTGGGGACTGCTTTGGGTCTCCACAGAGTTCCTGAGGCCCATTCTATGGAGGTATGCTCTGAGACTGCAGTATCCCCTTCTAAGTCTGAAGACTGTGGTCTGTGCTTTTATGTTTAGGGTATTTATACTGTAATTTCTCAATCTCAACTTGAACCTATATCTTCCTAACTTCTTCGAACGCTCCCTATCGACCACTTGTTAAACCACTCTTTATGATTTGTATGTGATCTGAGCCTAAGAGCAATTGTACGTTGTGTTGTGCCAGTTATGCGCTTACAAGTAGGCCAGCATATCCGCTGTCTGCAGAATGTAAGAGGATCAATTTCTTTCCTCACGTTAGAGTGTCAAGTGTTTTGTTGAACCCATAACCCTCTTGTGCCCGAGTCAATAGACGAACGCGTTCGCATTATAAGCATAGTGGTTAGTGCACATATTTCATTGGCCTTGATCCCAGGCTCAAATACCTTAGTTGGAGTAGGATTTTCCCCCAACAGATCTCAAATTAACCCAACCTCAATTGAGTACCAGAGAAACACTAGGTAGTAAAGACGGATGTTGACCACATTACATTTTATATTCTGTTGGTCAAAGAAAAATGATTATGTAACACTATATTCCCCAATATGAATGAAAATCAGGGTGTCAGGACATTGCCACCAACCACAGTAAACTAGTAGTGGATTTTCTATGTACCACTTATATGTTCGGACCTACTAAACGGATCAAATATCAACGCTGCGTATCATAGAGCAGTGCATCGAGTGGAACTCATCCCTCTATGTCAACTTTGTCGATTATGAAAAGGTATTTGATAGCCTAGACAGGGAAACACTTTGGAAACTGCTATGGCATTATGGCGTCCCACAGAAGCTAGCCAACATAATAAAGAAAATGTATGAGGAGACAATGGGTAGAGTACTGCATGAAGGAAAACTGACAGAGGCCTTTGAAATAAAGACAGATGTGAGACAGGACTGCCTTCTATCACCCTTCCTTTTCCTGTTGGCTATTGACTGGATAATGAGATCAACAACAGCCAGGGGAGAAATGGAATACAGTGGATCATGATGAGTCAATTGTAGGATTTAGATTTTGCAGACGATCTAGCACTCCTCTCCCACAACCATCAACAGATACAAGAGAAAACAACTAAACTGGAAACAATCTCACACTAATTGGGTCTGACTATTCATGGGGAAAAACAAAGATCATGAGATTAAATGCTAATTCCAGAGACCCGATCATACTGAGAGGATCACCATTAAAGGAGGTGGACACATTTACATATCTGGGAAGTGTTATCAACATTCAAGGTGGCTCAGATGAAGATGTTAGGGTTAGAATACAAAAGGCAAGATCAGCCTTTGCAATTCTGAAGAACATATGGAGTTCAGGAATAAAATTAAGATAATGATATTTAACTCAAATGTCAAGGCTGTCCTTCTATATGGAGCGGAGACATGGAGAACAACTAAGGGAACACCAAAACGTTGCAGACATTCATCAATAGATGCCTGCGCAGGATACTCCATCTGCGATGGTATGACAGGACTACAAACAGGGAACTCTGGGATAGAACAGGACAACGACAGGTGGAACAAGAGATAAGGAGCAGAAGGTGGCAATGGATAGGACACACACTGAGGAAACCCCTAACAGCATCACAAGACAGGCTCTCCGATGGAATCCCCAGGGCAATAGAGGTAGGGGAAGACCCAGGAACACATGGAGATGGGAGCTAGAGATGAAATGCAAGAAAATGCGGATAGATCTGGAAAGGATGGCCTTGGATAGATGGGCTTGGAAGGCTTTGGTTGCGGACCTATGCTTCCCTAGGGGCAAAGGGTGAAGAAGAAGAAGCTTTCAGTAGTTTGCCATTGCTTTCTGAACGGTTAAGGTATAGTTTTTTACCATTCGTAAAAATCCAAAGGAACACATTTGCGTCCAAACTGCCTGCAGCAGACTTTGAACCAGGTACTCTTAGGTTGAGAGCGCGGCAGCGTAGTTGTTAGTGAACTCGCTTCTCAAGGCTGGTGGTCCGGGTTCAGCTCCCATAGTGGGCGTGGAATTTTTCCCGGACCGCGACGGCTCTCAGGTCGACCCAGCCTCAACTGGGTACCAGACATGCTCTGGGAAGTAAAGGCGGCCGGTGTGATGCTGACACATAACCCATCGCGTGCCGACGGTCAATGAAAATACAGGCCTAACACTGTATTGCCCTATATACCCCAAGGTATGAAAGGGTTCCTTTACATTTTTTTTTTACTTTCTCTTAAGTTGTGATCGAGCTCACTACCGCTAAGCCACAGATGCCCAATATACCACATAGTATAAAAGCAGGTTATTTCCTTTTTTAAAATTAACTGACCACTAGATCATGCACCGACCACTAGATCATGCGCCGACCACTAGATCATGCGCCGACCACTAGATCATGAGCAGACCACTAGATCATGAGCAGACCGCTAGATCATGCGCCGACCGCAGATCATGCGCCACCGCAGATCATGCGCCACCGCAGATCATGCGCGACCGCTAGATCATGCGCCACGCTAGATCATGCGCCGACCGCTAGATCATGCGCCGACCGCTAGATCATGCGCCACGCAGATCATGCGCCACCACTAGATCATGCATCGACCACTAGATCATGCATCGACCACTAGATCATGCATCGACCACTAGATCATGCATCGACCACTAGATCATGCATCGACCACAGATCATCGCCACTACTAGATCATGCGCCGACTACAATATCAAGCACTGTTTTTAAGCATCTATTACCAGCATCTCACTCTCTTATTACAATTGACTTGTTGTTCTACTCCAGGTGTAGAAACTCGGTGGAGTTCTCCGTCAATGTGGCTTGGTTGCTTAATGCCTACTCATCAGACACACTTAAACCTAACTGGAAAAATTCTCAAGGAATCAAGTTGAGGGATATGATTTTGAATGAGGAACTCAGGTAGGACAAAACTATTGTTGCTTGTAGATTAGTATTTAACTCACAGCATCACCAAAACTGTTTGTTGTCTTTCAGATTATTGCAAGTATCAGGAGAGGAGATCCATCCACATTAGTCTATCTTATCAACATTCCTAACATCAGATGGAAGATGTAAAACAGAGATTAGGAGTAGAATAGCTCAAGCAAAAGCAGCTTTTATGAAAATGAAGAACACACTATGCGTGTATTCACTACCAATAACATTGTGAAAATTAGTACTCCAGTGCTATATTGAACAAATACTTATATTCGTGGACAATGAACAAACAATCAATAAGATCATTGGAATCCACAGAGATGTGTTTTTACAGAAGAATGCTGAATATTCCATCGATATCGAAGAAACAGATGATGAGGTTTTAAATCAAGCCTGCACACAAAGATACCTTATCAAAAGAATAAGAATCAAACAATAAAGGTTCTTCGGGAATATAACGCGAAGAGGTTTAGAACATTTGGTGACTACCATCGGCAGGTATGGCCCTTGATTGATTGATTATGGTTCGAGGTTTTGTGTCTTTAGGATCCTTCAGGCTATGTCGGCGGGAGTCTTTAACACCTGGCAGGCCTAACCAAGTGAACAGACTGAAAGTGAAAGGCCAGACCAAAGAGCAGTGAGCAGGATGGGGCCTCAAGGTGACAGCGCAGAACCCACCGGCGCTGGTAAATGCTGTGGCTGCAACCAACCCATCCCTCAGCTATGGGACAAATAGCAGTCATCCTTTCTCTCTCTTGAGGAGGACATCCTTTTTCTTGTCTTCTACTTCTGTGACACTTTCCCTCAAGTATATGGGATTCAACTATAGTGTCCAGGGAGCACACCCTGCATAAAAGCATGATTTGGTGATCCAGGTGACAGAAAACTGAAGTCCCCTAGAGTAGGATGACTCCAGACAAACTCGGGAAGACAGATCTTGTCATCAGGGGATTGTCACGGTCTAATCGAACAAACTCATTAAAAAAAAATTCCTCAGAAACGGAATGTGTCAGCCATTATTGGCAGGGAGAAATTGACACATATAATGACTCAATAGACATGACAAATAGAGATCTTACACAGTGGTTCTGACCATCATCAAATACCTTGTCCTGAGCAGAACTTTGCCACATTAACAGTTCTTCTGAATTTCTCTCTCTCATAGCCAGATGTCCCACCTCTGTAGCCGTCATGCTCAAACTTTCAGTTATATCCTGAATCCATCTCCTCTGTTGCCCTCATCTTTGCCAGGATGCCTCCTTCCATGATTGTCTTCTCCAACTCTTCGCTTCTCCTTAAATGTCCAAAATACTTCCATTTTCTTACTTGTAGAATAAACCAGTTTACTTTGATTTTGAGTTCTTTCTGGATAGATCTATTTGTTTCACTTCTCTGTCCATGATATACAGAGAACTATAATATATAATTCAGACTATGATTGTTAATTAGCACTCAACCAAGATAGTTTGGTTAACCCATTGTGTGTGTTTGGTGACTGGGGAATTGACTGTACTGAGATAGAAAACTTGTGGAAGTAGTACTGTTACTGCTTTAAAGGCCAAATTGATAAGTCCACAATAATTATACTTCAAGGTGGAAGAAGAACATGGATATGGGGGAACAAATTTGATCAAGTTTGTACTCGGTGCTAGTCTATGTCCGATGCTAGCTACGCTTGGTGCTAGTCTGCACTCTGTGCTAGTATTGCGCTTGGGGCTAGCCTGCGCTCGGTGCAACTATTGCATCCGGTGCTAGTCTACACTCTGTGCTAGTATTGCGCTTGGGGCTAGCCTGCGCTTGGTGCTAGTCTATGTCCGGTGCTAGTCTGCGCTCTGTGCTAGTCTATACTCTGTGATAGTCTACACTCTGTGCTAGTCTACACTCTGTGCTAGTATTGCGCTTTGGTGCAACCCATTGCATCCGAAGTGCTAGTCTACACTCTGTGCTAGCTCTACACTCTGTGCTAGTATTGCGCTTGGGGCTTGAGCCATGCGCTATCGGTGCAACTATTGCATTCTGCATAGTCTACACTCTGTGCTAGTCTACACTTGGTGCTAGTATTGCGCTGGAGCTCGGAACCTGGCGCTCGGTGCAACTATTGCATCGGTGCTAGTCTACACTCTGTGTTAATCTACACTTGTGCTAGTATTGCACTCGGGGCCTAGCTCTGTTCAACTAACTAATTGCTAGTTCCGCTATTGCATATCCGCTCAATGCAACTATTGCATCCGGTGCTTAGTCTGTACCCAGTATATATGTTTGCACATAATATGAAACTTGTTTTGAAATCAAACATTTTCTCTCGCCAGGCCTCAGTTTACAGGTCAGCCAGTCAGAAATCATCAAATCAAACCTCATACCATTCACAGTCACAAACAGTTCATACCATCTGGTACTGAGCTCAGTAGCTTGAGCAGTCCCATCCATCACTCACCTCCTGTCCAGGTGAGTGCCAGTAATCAGGCATCCACCGCCCTTGTTCCATCCTCCTTCCAGGATGTTCAGACTGCTGCTGGCTCCACATCAAAGAAAACTCATCACAGATCACTCTCAGAAGCTACAGGTGTGTGCCATTCTTTTCTTGTTTTGTAATAATAATAATAATAATTCCTCTAGTACCGTTATACGTCACATAGGGTCTGCGAGCAATTTCTCCATACCGCTCTATCTTGGGCAACTCGCTCAATCTCTTCTATGGAACTGAGACCGAAATTTCTTGCCTCTCTCAGCAAAGTTTATTTCAGGGTCTCCTTAGGTCGTCCTCTCTTTCTTGAACCCTTTGCACTCCACTTCATGCCTTGCTTTGTAAACAAAATAAATTAGAATTCTCGTTTAAAATGTTTATATTTCCTTAGTTTTTTTCAAGAAAGTTTGGTTATATTATTTGTCTGATAATGAAACTTGAAGTAGTAGCGTTGCGGAAGATCACTTTCATCACAGCCTGCCTGAAAAACTCTCTCTAGCAAGTTCTCCTGCCTTCTCCAGCATCATGTTCAAGGTTTCTTTGATGTCCTGCTGCCACCTTTGTCTTGTACTCCAGAAATCATGCCTTCCATTACCATTTTCTCCAAACAACTGTGACCTTTAATGTGGCCAAAATATGTCATCTTCCAGGACATGGTGTTATTTATGAGCCAATGCTTCTGTATATGCAGGACTTGTAGGATGTTTTTATTTTGTTAACAGAATCCTCCTCCCTCCTTCCCTTATTCCAGGCAGACACTTAGGGTCAGTTGCTGTCATCAGATTGGGGGAGGGGCGGAATAGGTAATAATTTAAAATAATAGAGTGCCTGTGTGTCGACAGGGCTCGCTAGGGGAGCAAAGAATAGTAACACTGGGACTTGCAAGGCATTTGATAAAAAACGACTAAGGTAGGGGCCTAGGAAAAAAACCAGTAAATAAAAATTGTTGCAGAAATCGGTTGTGCGTGACTTGTAGGTGCATAACTGGCACAACATGCAATCATTCTTAGGCTCATATCATATACAAATGACAAAGAGTTGTTTAACAAGTGGTTGATATGGAGCGTTGGAAGAAGAAGAAGATTTGTTTCTAATTGTGTGTTGTATCTGTTGTCAGGTTACTCAATGAAACATAGTGAGACAGTACCCACCATCAGCATTAGTAGTGCACCTGTGGTAGGTGATCTTTCATCTGGAAGAGCTTTCAACAATGGGTGCCTATGCTACCTCAAGTCTGAGGCAATGTTGAATGATCTCAAGGGACTAGAAACTGTTTGTCATTGTGAGGTCAGTCTGTTTGTCATTGTGAGGTCAGTCTGTTTGTCTGCCAGGTCTGTTAGTATGTTATGTTAGTGTGTTACGTTAGTGTGTTACGTTAGTGTGTTATGTTAGTGTGTTATGTTAGTGTGTTATGTTAGTATGTTATGTTTGTGTGTTATGTTAGTGTGTTAGTGTGGATATAGAAAGAGAGATTGTTATTATATTTGTTTCTTAATTTGTATGAAATCTACCTGATGCATACCAGTGCTTTTTTGCAAGCAGTCTTATATACATTACGATCTCACCATTACATGGTTAACTAATTGGTAGGTAGCTTGGTTGATGCAAAATGTGTTAAACGGTTTTAAAAAAATATAATTTTGCATAAGCACAACAAAATGATAATCCAAGTTTAGAATTAACATTAATACACAAAATGGTAGCGAATGTTTGCAAAGGCGTATCCCTATTACATATTATAAAAACAATGTGATATAGTGAACAAATGATACCTTCCACTTATATCAATCAAAATAGTGTGGGCATACGCCAATGACAGTTGGTGGGATACATTGTGAACTGATTAATTCCACACGATTCCCGATTTTTACTTACGCTGAATTGAGTGTGGAGCACGGAAATGCTTAATTATAGACAAACTTGGCAATCATACTGCTAAACTTCTAAAGATATACCAAATCAACATCGCTGTTATTTTAGTAATAATATATAATGAAAATCTTACAGCACTAAAGGTTTGGGTGGGCAAAAATACTTTAGGAAGGCTGCCACTGTTACCTATAGAAAAATGTAAAAATCAATAATTTCGGTCAAGTGGATGAATTTCTATTGGTCGGTAAAGATGTTCACGAATTTTGGAACAGAGTATAGTTCAAGTAGTAGCATTTCATTTGCGAATCGTCACTTTCATCACATGCCTGCTTGAAAAACTCTCTGTCTCTAGAAAGTTCTCCTACCTCCTCCAGTTCAAGGTTTCTTTGATGTCTAGGTCGTCCCCTGCCTCATACTCCAGGAACCATGCCTTCCATTACGTTCTCTCCAAACCACTGACGTTTAATATGGCTAAATTATTTCATCTTCCAGGATATGATGTTATTTATGAGCCAATGCTCCTCAATATGCAAGTCTTGTATGATATATGTTTTTCTCTTCTCTGTTCAGGATGTTCTAAGAACTTTTCTGTAACACCTTGTTTCAAAATCTTCAATTTTGTTCTTTAATGTTTGTGTTATGGTCCACGATTCACATCCGTTTATTAGTTCAAAAGAAAAAACCAAACTAGATGGATAACAGTGAGAAAGTTCAGTAGAATGAGAAGGTTGGGGGAGTTAAGTAGAACGAGGAGAGAACAAGAATGAAGAAAGAGGTAGAGATGAATAAGAGAGAAAATGTTCAAAGGAAGAGAAAATAGATAAGAGGAAGAAATTTGTAACAGAAGAAGGTGAAAGTTACAAAAGAAAGAGAAGGTGAGAGGGATAAGGGAGAATGGTATAGTAGACAAAAATAATAATGAGAAAGATTTGACAGAATAACAAAACACTTTCGTTACAGCCTGTAGTACCGCTTTTTAGGGCAGTGTAGGACAGGTGGGACGAGAGCCTGAGGAATTTAATGGCGCAGGTAGTGCAGTCAGGTTAGGATTTTTCTGTTGTGTGCACGAGTGAAAAATCCTAACCTGACTGCACTACCTGCGACTATCCTGGTGGATTTTTCACTTATACACAACAGAAAAAATCCTTGGCCTTACTGTGAATTAAACACAGGTCTCCCTCATGGGAGCCGCACTCTAATCCATTCGCTCATAAACCAGACGCTCCTCATAATAGAGGAGGGGGAGCCTATATTCCAGTCAGTCATTGATATTTTCTGTGTTCACTGTATATGTTAGCTCATGATTGTATAATGTTGTCTCTTCATTATCTACCAGGCTCCAAGACTTTTACCAGAGAATGAGTTTATCAAATCTCTTCTGAATATTGGCAAGAAGTTACAGTCATTGCCAACTAAAGAACACAGAAGTAAGTTCAGTGGAAGTTGAAGAAGTGGAATCTCATTAGACAAATCTTGTGACGAGGAAGAGAATTATATATGACATTTTTGAACATACGTTATGTTGCATTTATTTAGATCTTCTTATATGTTTACTCCGCCTGTGTGGTGCCGGGTCCTGCAAGGGGAGCAAAGAATAGTAACACTGCGACCTACAAGGTATGTCATACAGGCGACTGAGGTAGGGCCTAGAAAAGCTACCCTAGTAAATAAAAAAACATTGCGGAAATCGGATATGCTGACCTACTTGTAGGCTCGTAACTGGTACAATGTACAATCGCTCTTATGCTCAGATCACGTATAAATCACAGAGTGGTAAACAAGTGGTCGATATGGAGCGTTCAAAGAAGAATATGTTTACCCTGTGGCGTAGAGGCTAGGTGCTCACCTCTCGTTCCTGAAGTTCTCGGTTTGCTCTTTCGTGGAGCCATCAAGATATTTGTTCAGAGATTCCATGAGCTCAGTGTAGGTGAGATCAAGTTCCTAGTCATATTGGAGATGCATGATAAACCATAGGTCCTGTGTTCAAGTTGAGCACATAAAAGAACCATTGGCAGTTCAAAATCGAGAAGTCACTACCCAAGCAAAATTCATCAACATTTTAACAAAAATATAATTCCTACAAATATTCCTTCGATCCCTACTTACTTTGCCAGACTACAGAACAGCAATCTGTTTCCAGGTCCACCATGTGGTGGTGATGTATGGTCTTTGTAATTTCCAGCTCACTGGTAACCTGACAAAATTGATTAGAAAAAAATGTAATTCATACAAAATATTTTCACCATCTTCAAAATTACATTTGGCGACCCTCGTCGGTGCTATGAAGTTCACGCACAGTCGTTGAGATCTTTCGGTGTAAGAAAGGGATCAGAGCACACATGGCGATTCACCAAAGTGCAATGATGTTTACTCTCAGACAGCAATTTGAATATGTTAATAAAGAAAGCATAGAAAACCTGAGGTTTTAGACATCTTTAAACGTCTTACGAACACCATAAATCTGGAGAACCTGTGGCTTTTCTACCAGCCCGTGGAATTGAACCACACTCACAGGGGGCTTATCACACCGTTGTCCAACAAGCTACGAACACGCTGGGCAGGCAGGGGATGTCCTTCGGCTTTAAAACCCTTTATACTTGTGATGAACAACAGTGTTCTTTGAGGATATAATTTTGTGATTCATGATTAAGTTACTGAAATATACATATTGGTTGCTTCTAATTAAGATAATTTGTTTGATTTATATAGCATCTCAGTTGATAGCAGAATTAGCCTTCCTTAACTTGAATTTGCCAGCAAGGGTGTGGTTGCCAACTTCTCACTTCAGGAATCATCATGTTGTCAGAATACCTCATACACAAGCAGTGGTACTCAACTCAAAGGAGAAAGTGAGTATGTTATGTTATGCGATCGACATCATGGCACTCCCATGTGTGCTGTGCTCTCAACTGCAGCAGCCATTCCATTGCAAGACAATCTGTTTAGTGATCTTGACAACCTGAGACAGGTCATTGTTTTCTTTCAACAAATTGACGTTGACATCTAACAGTCAACAAAGAAGACTGACTGTTGCTTTCTATATTGCTTTCTGACTTTTGAAAAGTATAAGCAGACTTTGTCATTGTTGTTTTAAAAAATATTATTTTTCTTTATTTTGGTTACTCGTGATGAATTCAGGTGTTGTCATGGCACCTTTGACTGATTTTTGTGTGGAGATTTGCTTTCCTTATCACCAGTGTCTCTTGCCATTCAGGCCAGTTTTATTTATTTGTTTGTTAGGTTATGGATTAAACCTCTATGTGGCCAAGGCATGCCCTGTCAACCTCAGATGGATGCCTTTTATTTTTGTTTTATCAAAGCATGTTGGCCTTTATTCTTGGTCAGACCTTGTGACCTGGGACTTGTCCTTAAAAGGACTGTTTATTGAGTATTGTCTTCTGTTATATGTGTGTAGTCCTGTGAAGCACTGTTGGTGTTGATATGGGTACAGCCCTGAGGACTGTTGTGTTGATGTGGGTGTAGCCCTGAGAAGGACTATTTTGTTGATGTTGGTGTAGCCCTGAGCAGGACTGTTGTGTTGATCTGGGTGTAGCCCTGAGAAGGACTGTTGTGTTGATCTGGGTGCAGTCCTGAGAAGGACTTGTGTTGTTTGGGTGCAGTCCTGAGAAGGACTTGTGTTGATGTGGGTGTAGCCCTGAGAAGGACTATTTTGTTGATGTTGGTGTAGCCCTGAGCAGGACTGTTGTGTTGATCTGGGTGTAGCCCTGAGAAGGACTGTTGTGTTGATCTGGGTGTAGCCCTGAGAAGGACTGTTGTGTTGATCTGGGTGTAGCCCTGAGAAGGACTTGTGTTGATGTGGTGCAGTCCTGAGAAGGACTGTTGTGTTGATCTGGGTGTAGCCCTGAGAAGGACTTGTGTTGATATGGGTGCAGTCCTGAGAAGGACTGTTGTGTTGATCTGGGTGTAGCCCTGAGAAGGACTGTTGTGTTGATCTGGGTGTAGCCCTGAGAAGGACTTGTGTTGATATGGGTGCAGTCCTGAGAAGGACTGTTGTGTTGATATGGGTGCAGCCCTGAGAAGGACTGTTGTGTTGATCTGGGTGTAGTCCTGAGAAGGACTGTTGTGTTGATCTGGGTGTAGCCCTGAGAAGGACTATTTTGTTGATGTTGGTGTAGCCCTGAGCAGGACTGTTGTGTTGATCTGGGTGTAGCCCTGAGAAGGACTGTTGTGTTGATGTGGGTGAGCCTGAGAAGGACTATTTTGTTGATGTTGGTGTAGCCTGAGCAGGACTGTTGTGTTGATCTGGGTGTAGCCCTGAGAAGGATTGTTGTGTTGATCTGGGTGTAGCCCTGAGAAGGACTTGTGTTGATATGGGTGCAGTCCTGAGAAGGATTGTTGTGTTGATATGGGTGCAGTCCTGAGGAGGATTGTTGTGTTGATCTGGGTGTAGTCCTGAGAAGGACTGTTGTGTTGATCTGGGTGTAGCCCTGAGAAGGATTGTTGTGTTGATCTGGGTGTAGTCCTGAGAAGGACTGTTGTGTTGATATGGGTGCAGTCCTGAGAAGGACTGTTGTGTTGATATGGGTGCAGCCCTGAGAAGGATTGTTGTGTTGATCTGGGTGTAGTCCTGAGGACTGTTGTGTTGATATGAGTGCAGCCCTGAGGACTGTTGTGTTGATCTGGGTGTAGCCCTGAGCAGGACTTTATGCTCAGACTTCAGAGGTACCTGTAATTTAGATCCTTAAGTAAAGGATCATAGTCCCTTGTAGTTCAACCTCATGCCGTGTGCAAACTGGCCTCGAACCCTGAAATCTCCATGACACATGTTCACTATTGCTTAGTGCTATCAACTTTGATATCAGTGACCGCGTTTATTGTGATATCTGTAGTTTTGCTGAAGAAAATATGTACTGAAATAAATATTTATTGATTTTTCCAATCTCCACAGGCACCATTCATGATCTATGTTGAAGTTTTAAATTGTGAGAACACCACTACTAGCCAGGTGCCCCACAAGATCTTAGAGAACACCCTACGGTTTACCCGTTCAGAGGAAGACCTGACCCAGTTTGCTCAGCCATCAACTGGATCTCCGAGACCCGAGTTTAGTGTGTATGGATCATGCCATGATTTTGATGATGCAGATTGTTGGTCTCAAGAGGATGATGATATTATTGCTGTAAGTTGTTGTTGGTGATGATGATGTTCTTGTGGGATGGTTGTCATTCTTTGTTAGTGATGATGATGTTCTTGAGGGATTGTTGTCGTTCTATGCTGGTGGTTGTTTCTCATTGTTTGTATTGGTTGTTGGCTATTAAAGAGCATAACATCAAGGAAAAATAAATATTTTGGATAAATATATCAAATGACATGAGTGCCTAAACCACTTCCACGCAAGCTGTCTACGCAGACTACTAAAAATAAAGTGGCAGGATAAAATTCCAGATACCGAAGTTCTCATAAGAACAAAGATCCCAAGCGTCAACACACTGTTACAGAAGACCCAAATGAGATGGGCCGGTCACGTTGCTCGGATGCCTGATAAACGCATCCCAAAACAGTTGATGCATGGCGAGCTTGAAGGGGGCAGAAGGTGGACAGAAAAAAGCTTTAAGGACCATCTTAAAGTGTCTCTGAAATGGAAATGCTTAGATATAGACACCACATGCTGGGAAACCCTGGCGCAGGATCGCCAAATGTGGCGCTGTAACAACACAAGAGGAACTCGCATGGCTGAGAATCGTCGTGCCTATGAGGCACAGAATAAAGGGCTGTGTGAAAAGACAGAATACACAACATCCACATGTCTAACCTTGATCATGTATACCCCACCTGTGGTAGTGGATTGTGTTCTAGGATTGCACTCAACAGTCACCTCCGCACATACCAGCAAGGTGCAGCAGCACATGTCTGAGGCTGTCATATTATCGCTTCGATGGACGGCTATTAGTTACCATCTCATTCCACAGAGACTGAGCATGAAAAATATTGTGTAATATTTTTGTTTCCAATATTTCATTGTTGATAATCTTACCATATGCTATTGTTTCTCTCATTGAAGCTTGCTAACCGCTGCCGATCCAGTGACACCATCTCTCAGTTATCTACAGAGAGTTCTACAAGTGCAGATAGTAAAGACCCAGTTTATATAGCAGCCGGGGATATTAGAAGGCGTTTATCTGAGAACATTGCGGCACCAAAGAAAAAGTTTGAGGTACATATTTCACCTCATGAACTATGAATTTTGTGTTTATGATAAATATTTTTTGATTTATTTCTTTGAAAAAATTCTCTGATATGAAGTTTGATGCATTTAATGACTATTTATAACTGACAACATATAACATGGCAGACAGTCAAACTTGAATGACTTTTATATGACTGACAACATACAACATGATAGAACTACAGTCAAACATTGAATGACTATATATGACTGACAACATGACAAACCAGTACAGACATTGAATGACTAATATGACTGACAACATGACAGAACTACAGGTCAAGGTTAATGACTATATGACTGAAACATACATACGATGGCAGAACTAAGTCAAACATGAATGACTATATAACTGACAATATACAACATTGCAGATAAGCATCAAACATCGAATGACTATATAACTGACAACATACAACAATGACAGAACTACAGTCAACATTGAATGACTATATATAACTGGAACATGACAGAACTACAGTCAAACATTGAATGACATATAAACCTGACAACATGACAGAACTACAATCAAACATTGAATAATATCAGACTGACAAAGCTGAGAACTACAATCAAACATTTTATAGACTATATATAATCGCTGCAGAAGAACCAGTCAAACATTGAATGACTATAATAACTGACAACTGACAAACTCATGTCAAACATTAATGACTATATATAACTGACAAATGAGCAGAACTACAGTCAAACATTGAATGACTTATATGATTGACAAATGACAGAACTACATCAAAAATTATGCTTATATAACTGACAACATGACAGAACTACATAAACATTAATGACATATATAACTGACAAATGACAAACTAATGTCAAACATTGAATGACCTATATAACTGACAAATGACAGAACTACAGTCCAACATTGAATGCTAATATAACTGACAACATGACAGAACTACGTGAAACATTGAATGACTATATATAACTGACAACATGAAGAACTACAGTCAAACATGAATGACTATATATAACTGACAACATGACAGAACTACAGTCAAACATTGAATGACTATATATAACTGACAACATGACAGAACTACAGTCAAACATTGAATGACTATATATAACTGACAACATGACAGAACTACAGTGAAACATTGAATGACTATAACTGACAACATGACAGAACTACAGTCAAACATTGAATGACTATATATAACTGACAACATGACAGAACTACAATCAAACATTGAATGACTATATATAACTGACAACATAACAGAACTACAGTCAAACATTGAATGACTATATATAACTGACAACATGACAGAACTACAGTCAAACATTGAATGACTATATATAACTGACAACATGACAGAACTACAATCAAACATTGAATGACTATATATAACTGACAACATGACAGAACTACAGTCAAACATTGAATGACTATATATAACTGACAACATGACAGAACTACAGTCAAACATTGAATGACTATATATTCTTCTTCTTCTTTGCGTTCGTTCTTTACGACCAATCTTAATCACTCTGTGATATGTTTGATCTTTGTCAAGAATGTGTATACGTTGCACATTGGTTTGGTAAGCCCTAAATGATGACTATATATGACTGACAACATACAACATGACAGAACTACAGTCATGTCGTAAGAGGCGACTAAGGGTTGGGCGTAGGGCTAGCTACCCCACACCGTAAAAAACACTAGATGGCTACAGAGCGGAGAGCGAACTGAGTAAATGCTGGCTGAAATCGGACACATTGCTGAAGGATAAGCACCAGAGCTCCAAATGGTGCTGAAAGTGGGATGTAAAACACACCAATGCTAAGGCTGCATGAATCAGATTTCCACATGAATATAATTTATGGAGAGATCTGGTACATCGGTCTGGCGGTTGAGAGAGAGAAACCTACAATTCATGAGGGATTAAATGAGTTTCCTTAATTTGTCCAAGACAACAATAGTCTGTATAATGATTCTCTTGTTCTTCCTCAGCGTGATCCTGATGACCCATCAGCTGCTGCTCTGAAGGAACCATGGCAGGACAAAGTTGCCAGAATACGAGAATCTTCCCCCTATGGTCACATACCAAATTGGCAACTCATTTCTGCTATTGTGAAAGTGGGAGATGATTTGCGACAAGAACTCCTGGTCTATCAGGTGTTAAAAGGTTAAGGTGAGAATTAAGTTCTTCATCTGGGCTGCTCATCATCATCACCACCAATCCTCGTCATGCCCAAGAGCATATAATGCAGATAGAAACTATTTCTGCTTAATTCAATCTTGTGCCTTATTTTCTACCTCAAACCTATTCATATGTATGTATGGCTCGTCCTGTATTACCAGGGGCTGCAGGGGAGCAAAGAATAGTAAACTGCAACCTAAAAGGTACGACGTAAGAGCAGACTGAGGTATGGGCCTGTACAACGTAAGAGCAGACTGAGGTAGGGGACTGTACAACGTAAGAGCAGACTGAGGTAGGGGCCTGTACGGCGTAAGAGCAGACTGAGGTAGTGGCCTGTACGCGTAGAGCAGACTGAGAGTAGGCATGTACATCCAGTAGAAGCAGACTGAGGTAAGGCCTCGGCGTAGAGCAGACTGAGGTAGGGGCCTGTACTATGTAGAGCAGACTGAGGTAGTGGCCTGTACAACGTAAGAGCAGACTGAGGTAGGGGCCTGTACAACGTAAGAGCAGACTGTGGTAGGGGCCTGTACACGTAGGCAGACTAGGTAGGGCCTGTACAACATAGAGCAGACTGAGGTAGGGGCCTGTACACGTAGAGCAGACTGAGGTAGGGCCTGTCGCGTAGAGCAGACTGAGGTAGGGCCTGTCCGTAACAGACTGAGGAGGGCCTGACACGAGAGCAGACTGAGGTAGGGCTGTCCGTAGAGCAGACTGAGGTAGGGCCTGTACACGTAAGACAGACTGAGATAGGGCCTAGAAGCTACCTAGTGAATAAAGCATCAGAAATTTGATGTGCTGGCCTACTTGTAGACACATAACTGGCACACGTAATCTCAGTTGAACTATCAGTTAACCCATCCAGGTCAGAGGAAAGTTTATGTGGAGATAGCTTAATTACCTGGACCACAATTGGGCAGTCGCTTCAGGTCTGTCAGGTTTCCTCAAGCGAGCTTAGTCGACTGGGTGTGACCACATGTTTCTTCTCAGCTCACACAGGAGAGGGCAGTCTTTCAGGCATGCTCTGGAGTCTGTTCCGCCTGCTGACATTGGCAGAGAGCTGTTTAACTTATTCCTAGTCTATATAAGTGTTTGTTGAGTCTGCAGTGTCCAGTATGTAGTCGAAATATAATGGCCTGGTCTGTTCTACTTTAGTCTTTGGGGAAGTCTTTTCCATAATCATATCCAGTGTTTGTCTTCCAGTCTACTGCAGATTTTTCTCTTTATGAGGGTTTTGACCTCCTGAACAGACATGGGTTGGTAAATTTGCTCTTTGGCACTGCCCTCCTTGCATGGGATAACTAAAGTCACAGAAGTTTATGTAAACAGGATAGCTAAAGTAACAAGTTGAAATGTATAGACAACTAAAGCAACACATATGTATAACTTTAGTAAACATGCACTTAACTTTGTAGATATTTTGGGCTGAAGAGCACCTGCCACTGTGGATAAAGCCATACAAGATTGTGGTAACGTCTCGAGACAGTGGTATGATTGAGCCAGTCCTGAATGCTGTGTCCCTCCATCAGATCAAGAAACATAGCAAGCTTTCACTCCGAGATTATTTTCTGCTTGAGTTTGGTCCTGCTACCAGTGAAGAGTTTCTCACAGCCCAGAAAAACTTTGTGGAGAGTTGTGCTGGATACTGTTTAGTTTGTTATCTGCTGCAGCTCAAAGACAGGTAGGGATTTTCTCATCATTTATGTTGTATTTTTTAATCTTCTTAGCTGAAAGACAGGTAGTGGTTTGCTCTTCATTTATTTTGTGTTTTTTTAGTTTGTTACCAGCTGCAGCTCAGTGACAGGTAGGACTTTTGTCTTCTTTTATGTTGTGTTTTTAGGTTTGCAGTCAGTGACAGGTAGGCTTTGTTCTTTATGTTATTTGTTTACTGTTCACAGCTCAAAGACAAGTAGAGCTTTTATCTTCTTTTATTTGGTATGTTTAGCATGTTTGGTTTAAAGATTTTTAATGGCCGGCTCTCTACTTAGAGAGAAAAGTCTTAGATAGGATCTGACTGGTTCTCAACCTGGGGAAAGAAGTAAGATGGATGTAACTTAAGCCCTACAGTCAACAAGTAAGGATTAACAATGACAATTTGCAATGACAACTGATGTGTTTGATTGAAAGACACAGACATCGCAATCGCAATGTAAACTGTGAGACAACAGAAGAAACACATAGTTTTTTAGTATGAACAACAAGGAAGTGTACCCTGCCACACAAAAACAGCTGTCCATAAGAAATTCAAAGCTCTATTCTAATATATCCTGAAGAAAAAGAAAATCGTGGCATATCCTTTTCAGGACGTTTCCATCAATCACAGTAAATGAGTTGTTGATTTTCTAGTCACCACTTAAGTGTTGAGTAGTTTGCCATTGCTTTCTGGTTGAACCAGATACTCTTGGGTTGTGATCAAGCTCACTACCACTAAGCCACAGCTGTTTAATATATTCTACTAGAGAAAAATCACACTTCAACATCGGTTACTGAACTTCATCAAAGCAAATAACAATTTAAATAGTTCAGCTGCATAAGAAGATTACCAACAACTGCCCTCAAAGAGCAATACTAATTCGATACAGTGGATAAACATCGGTACTGAACTTCATCAAGCAATAACAATTTAAATAGTTTGGCCGCATAAGCAGATTACCAACAGACAGTGCGCCTCAAAGAGCAATATTAATTTGAAACAGTGGATACAAAGCAAAAGGACATCCACGCAAAGATGCACACAAATAAAACCAACCATCTAGAAATCTCTTCTTATCTTGAAGCTGCGAGAACCTCTGAGTCGAAGGTCCCTGCATGGAGGGACACCAGTCAAATGGTAAAGCAGACTTTCAAGCAAAAATCAGTCAGAAGCGACATACCAGGTGTCATGGCTAATGCCAGACTTCACAGCGGGCGGATGCAATAGAAGAAGCTGTGAGACAAAACAGGATTAGAAAAGAATAAGAAGCATGAAAAATTGATTGCATAAGAAGAATTATCTTAGTTTGTATTTAGTCCTGTCATCAGTTTTTGTGTGTGTCTCAGTAGGAAATGTTAAAGAATTGGTAAAGTTGTATTATATATCATGGTGTGTTGCAGACATAACGGTAACATCTTGCTGGACTCTGAGGGACATATTATTCACATTGACTTTGGCTTCATCTTGTCGATCTCACCTGGCAAGAACTTGGGATTTGAGAATTCTCCTTTCAAGCTGACCCATGAGTTTGTGGAGGTTGGTATTCACAAAATAGAGCGGTGTCAATATGTGTGTAGTCTAGACTTGTGTGTTTTAAATATGTAGTGAGATGTGTGTTTGTAAGTGTGTTGTCAATAAGTCTGTTAGTGTGTAGTCAAACTTATGTTTGTAAATGGGAAAATAGTCTTATGACTATAAATGTGTAGTGAGACCTATGTCAGAAAGTGTGTAATGGAACCTGTGTTTGTGAGTAAAGTGACATGTGTTTGTAAGTGTGTAGTCAAAACTTAAGTCTGTTAGTGTGTAGTCAAACTTATGTTTGTAAATGGGAAAATGGTCTTATGACTATAAATGTGTAGTGAGACCTGTGTCTGAAAGTGTGTAATGGAACCTGTGTTTGTGAGTAAAGTGACATGTGTAAGTAAGTGTGTAGTCAAAACTTAAGTCTGTTAGTGTGTAGTCAGACTTATGTTTGTGTGAAACTGGTGTTATGACTAAATGTGTAATGGGACCTGTGTTTGTAAGTGTGTGACAGGACCCGAGTCTTAATGTGTGTTGTGAGAGCTGTGTTAGAAAGTGTGTAATGGGACCTGTGTTTGTAAGTGTGTGATGAATCTTATAAGTATGAAGACATATTTTTGTGTGTTCTCCTGCTGTTGTTAAACATGTAGAAAATTCTATTGTTGCCTTCTTCAGGTGATGGGAGGTCTTGGAAGCGACATGTTTGAGTACTTCAAGATTCTCATGCTTCAAGGAATCGTTGCCTCCCGCAAACACATGGACAAGATCTTGCCCCTTGTTGAGATTATGCAAACAGGTAAGTAGATGGGCTGGTGCTTATTCTTCTTCGTCGTCACACTGCTACCGGATTGTTGCACAATGTTGTGGTTTTCTGTAATTGTCTTGCACTGTTCTGGTGGCTTGGGTGATTGTTATTTTTACTCTTTCACAGGATTCTGCTATACCATCTAACCATCTTTTCGTGGTCTTCCTCTCGCCTTCTTCCTGATGTTCTGTTGTAGAAGACTCTGTATACTGTGGAGTTTGGATGCATTCTTATTAAGTGGCCAAACCACTGCATTCTTTATTTCTCAATGTAATTCATGGAAGGTTCTGTGCCAGCTTTCTTTCTTATGCTGATGTTGGTGACTCTTGTCTTTTCTGGTGTTGTTGGTAACTTTTCGCAGGCAGCGTATTTCACATGTAGTTATTTTTTGTGACTGCGCTTTGCTCATTGTCCATGTTTGGCTCTGGTGCAGTAGTTTGATATAAATGCTTTACCTTTTCTATTCTAGCTTTATTCACTTAGCTAGCTGCAACCTGTGCCCTTTGTTGAGATTATGCAAACAGGTAAGAAGTTGGGCTGGTACAGTAGTTTCAGATAGATACTCTGCCTTTTTCTCTTCTATCCCTATTCATTTAGCCAGACTGTAGCCTGTTGCCAGAGCCACCACTTGTACTTGTGAAGTAAGGTCTTGGTTTGATTTGCTGACCTCTTGTCTTTTTATTCACTGTATCTTAGAGCTATGTTAGTATTCTATAGCTTTTCATCTCCAGTTTATGTTGTGATGTTCATATTCAGATCATTAAATAGCTTGTCATCTCCAGTTGATGTTGTTCATATTCAGATCATTAAATAGCTTGTCATCTCCAGTTGATGTTGTGATGTTGTTCATATTCAGATCAATAAATAGCTTGTCATCTCCAGTTGATGTTGTTCATATTCAGATCAATAAATAGCTTGTCATCTCCAGTTGATGTTGTTCATATTCAGATCAATAAATAGCTTGTCATCTCCAGTTGATATTGTGATGTTGTTCATATTCAGATCAATAAATAGCTTGTCATCTCCAGTTGATGTTGTTCATATTCAGATCACTAAATAGACAGTGAACAAATATTATGAGCTCCCGGTACAAACAAATTATCAAACACATGATTTGAACCACAAACCCTTATATCTTATGGCACTCATTGTCTAGCCCTACAGTTGAGAACAAGTAGTTTTTTTTTTGCAAGAACCCCAGAGGAAGCAACGGAAGCAAAGAATATGATCAGTGTACAAGTATTAAGAGCTTCTGAAAAAATAAATAGACAAACACAGGATTTGAACCACTTACACCCATCACCTAGCCTAGCAATATGAGCATCCTTACGAACACAACCAGCAAGCCATTCTATATATATTAGAATAGAATAGAATTGAATAGGATAGATTAGAATTGAATAGAATTTAGCCTACTTTGAATGGCTCGCTGGTTGTGTTCGGACAGTGCACCTCAAAGAGCAATATTACTCTGATACAGTGGCTACAAATCAAAAGGTGGACGTCAGAGATGAGAGATAATGCAAAACACTTTTTATGAAGCATACACAAAAGACCATTCTAGAAATCTCTTATTCTGACGCTGTGAGACAAAACAGGATTCAAGAAAAGAAGAAAATCATTGTTTATTTGTGTCTTTCATAAACCTTTTGATTGAATAGAAATTTCTTTGATCCTCATGACAGGTTCCCAGTTGCCATGTTTCAGTAAAGGTGTCAGTGCTATCCGAGCCTTCAAGGACAGGTTTCACATGTCATCTACAGAGGAGCAGCTACAACTGATAGTGGATGGCTTGGTAGAGTCTAGTCTTCATTCCCTGACAACTAAACTCTATGATGGATTCCAATACTTCACCAATGGAATTTTGTGAAGAACTGACTTCTTCCTCTTCCTGTGTGTCTTCTCATTCTCAACTTCCTGTCAGCTGTTCTTGTGTCATGTAATCCAGAATCAGTTGTGAGTGGCTAATAAACATTGATATATAATAGGGCATCTGTAGCTTAAGCGGTAGTGAGCTCGATCCCAACCCAAGTGTACCTGGTTCAAATTTTGCTGCAGACAGTTTGAAAGCAAATTTGTCCGTGGGGAATTTTATGAGCAGTAAACCCCCCCTCTCCTGCTCAGAAAGCAATAGAAAACTACTGAAAGTATAAGTGGTGCCTAGGAAATAAAACGACTTGTTTACTGTGGTTAATGGTGATGTCCTGTGAAGGATATGCCAGGATTTTCATTTTTCTCTCTATATAATAGGACGTCTGTAGCATAAGCGGTAGTCAGCTTGATCATATAATAGGACGTCTGTAGAAATAAGCTGTAGTCAGCTTGATCAAATAATAGGACGTCTGTAGCAAAGCGTAGTCAGCTTGATCAATATGACGCTGTAGCATAAGTGGTAGTCAGCTGTCAAATAATAGGACGTCTGTAGCATAGCGTAGTCAGCGTCAAATATAGCATGTCGTAGGCATAAGCTGTAGTCAGTTGATCAAATAATAGCATGTCTGTAGCAGCATAAGCTGTAGTCAGCTTGATCAAAACCCAATTCAAACTCTGTGGCATGGCAGTTTGGAAGCAAATTTATCCACATGGAATTTTATGAACGGTAAAAACAGACCTCACTGCTCAGAAAGCAAAGTCAATGACATCTTGCACCCATCGTCTTTTAGGTCTTCCTCTCATTCTTCTTCCAAGCACCATTCCCTCCAAAATTAGCTTCTCTAGGCACTCATGTCGTTTGATGTGTCCAAAATATTTTATTTTCCTTGATGTTATGCTCTTTAATATCAAGCTGTTGCAGAACAGAAGCATTTGTTCTTTTCTCTGTCCATGATGTTCTAAGTACTCTTCTGTAGCATTTCCATTCAAAGGCATTAACGATCTTATTCGTGGCTTTGTCAGTGTTCCATGTCTCACAATCATATGTTGCCAAGGGATAAACGCAGGCTCTTAAATAGAAACATACTATCGTAATAAAGGGGGTTAATTAATAAACTGATGAAAACTTAATCCTGACTAACCGTTTAATTTTTTTTGTTAATTCTACTTATGAAAAAAAACGGAAACATTCTGTTATTCAGAAATCCATAAAAAAAAAAAATTCTGATTATCATTAAAACCAACGAGGTCAAATTCTTCTTCTTCTTCTTACTCCCAAGAAGCATGAAGGCATCAACAAATTTTCTTCAACCAGATCTGTCTTGGCGAGATTAGTTTATTCAGTCTTTCCTGTCTTTTCTGTCTACAGTTAGTCTCCTTGTCTTTCTAGGTCATCAATTATCTCTCTTGCCTTTAAGATTCTATTTCAAAGCCACATGTGGTTGCCTAGTCTTCTGCAGTCTTAATGTTGGACATCATTGATATTGTCATTTATTTATTTATCTATATATATATATATATATATCTTGTACTGGTCACATTCTGTCAGTTGTTGATGTTTTAAGCTAAGAAAGAATGTGTCAACGTCAACTTTTTTAAAACTTGCTTGTATGTTTTACATTTTAATTTGATATAGAGACCAGAGTCGTTACCATGAAAACGGACCTATCTATATATATATAGATAGATAGATATGGCTGTTTTTGTCGTTACAGACGGTCAATTGGCAAGTGTTTTACTGTGACAACTTCTGAGTTTTTGCTTTTCTCTCTTGACTGTCAGCTCACTCCAAGTCTCTTTTCAAAATATTCTGCAACTTTGCGTAATTTGTGTGTGGGTTACATGTTCAACTTTGATTTCTCTCCCTCAAGTATACTCTGGAGTTAGAATTTGCATCCCTCAAGACTGAGATGTATGCCCTGACCACTCAGCCACCTACTCCTTGTGCTGATTCAAATATGCAAATATATCTTCCATCATTGAGTCTTTGTCTACCAAATGATTATTTGAATGTGACCATGTCATCAATTTCGTGTACCTCTCATAAACCAGGCTAATGAGAGACTACCAATCAACCACTTACCTTTTTTTTGTGTAAATATATCTAACACTGCAACAAAGTAATGCATTTGTATATGCTCCATTCTGTAGAAAGCTTTGCATGTTGAGTTTGATAGCTATCACTTATTGAACAAGAGTTTGTCTGATGAATGAACAAACGAGAGAATGAAGTTTTCAATGTACTATTGAGAAATTAGATATGCTCCTTTCTGTACAAAGCTACTTATGTTGAATTTGATAGTTCATATGTACGGTTCCAACTTCACCACAACAGTTCACCCATAATTGCTCCATTCCTGTGTAACTATTTCCAGAATGAAATGTCGTCCTGGACACAAAAAAAACAACCTGCACCGCATAAATGCATATGGCGTCACTAAAGTGTCAACACAAAACTGTTCATCACTTGAATTGCAATTCATGTCGAAGGAACATCAATCACGACAAAATCCAGCTTTCTGCACACACAATATCACTGCATACGGCAGATTGAGTCGGTTCGTCATAACCGCTGTCCGCCATTTTCTGAATATCCACAACAAACGCACGGTTGACGCAGCAAAAAGCATTCCATGTAACATTCATAGCTTACAGCGTTGCTCAAGCACTAACTTAGCTCGGCAAACGAAACCGGAAAATACCTTACCAAACATGGTGGAAATGCGCTGAATTTGATAACTATGACTTATTGAACACAAGTTTGACTGATGAACGAATGAATGAAATTTTGGATGTACTATAGAGAAACATTGTATGCAACAAGTCATTGTTCATTGATATCAGAATGAGATTTATACAGTGCTATATAGAACTAATAATGACATACAGTTGCGAGTCATGCATAACAAACAAACGGATCAAAAATTTCTTGAAGGCCACAGAGATGTGGTTTTACAGAAGAATGATGAGAATCCCATGGACTGCTAAAATAACTAATGTTGAATGGGGTCAAGACACAGAGAAAGCTTTTCATCAGTATTAGAAAGCAACAGTCATCATTTTTCGGACATATGATGAGAAAAGAAGGTTTAGAACACAATTGTAACAAATGGTAAAATCTAGGGGAGACAAGACAGAGTTTGACTGATGAACTAATGAGACAATTAACTTTTGGATGTACTATTGAGAAATTATACATGGTGTTTGTTAAGTCTCACTACACTTTATATGTAGAACAACTAAGAAAAATGAAGGACGTGACCTTCATCAGAAAATGTGCTCTATTGTGATGCAATATGCAAGTGAATGACTGTTGTCTGCTGGAGTAATTCTTTTCACTCAAAACGTAATGGTGTTTTCAATGAAAGAAATATCAACATACATGTTGCAGAAGGTATTTGACAATATGAAGAAACAGGTACAGACATGTTTTGAAGTCTGTAGTGGATATTTCCAACATCTGTTATAATGAATATTTCGTTAGTTCTTTCCAAGTTAGCAAAAACAACGGTAGATTATATCAGTAACTATTTTAGCATATTTTTGGATGACATCATGTACTTCCATTTTCAAGTTCGCATATAAAGTGTAGTGAGACTTTAAAAACAGCCTGTATATGCTCCTTCTGTACTAAGTTATTCATGTTGAGTTTGAATAATAATTGCTATCACTTATTGAACAAAGAGTTTGATTGAAGTACAAACAAGAGAATGAACGATTGAGAAATTATTGACTGCATTGAAGATTTGATTTAAATTATACATTTTTCTTCACTACACTAGCCACTTGTTAAACCACTGTTTGTGAGCTGTGTGTGATTTGCGTATTAGAGTGTGAATTTGTTGTGTTTATTAGATGCATGCAGACCTGTAGGCCAGTACAACTGGTTTCTGCATGATTTTTATTCGGGTTCACCTTCCCAAGTAGGATCACAAAAAAAAAACTATCTAGGAAACCCATCTCCCTAAAAGAGACAGAGCCTCGTTAGCCTTGAACTGTGTGGTCAAAGTTTCCCAGTCTATAACACCAGTTCTTCCATTTGCTGAAAATAAATGCTCCTAGGTGTGTAAAATCTTTGACTTGTTCTAATTGATGTTTATCGATGGAGTTGATAAAATTTTAATTGATGTTTGTCAATAGAGTTGATAAAAATAACGTGATTATAGAGCTAACAATGGATAGAGCCTACATGATTTTGCATAGTCATGAGTTAGCTAATGATATTAAGACTTCAATCTACTGCCAGTGATGTGTTTTACAGAAGACAAAACATTTTCAGATTCACTATTGTAAAGTGTACCCCCAAAAAAAATCCAAGTTTGCACACCGTAGATGATTTGCTGCAACAAAAGCAGCAATATTTTTGTGCAAATTACTTATTCTCTCATTCTTTATATAATGTTCTTTTTATTGCGTTTGTCCTATCAGACGTAGTCAGGGCGACTGGTATGTCACTTCTGATGCTTGCCTTCTCTCACTTTACAAGTTTATATACTGTTATAGTGTGGTTTAGCTTTTAATCCGAGGGCGTGAATATGAAGAAGAAAACTTTATGATTTTTGTCTTGACAGTTTTTAAGGTTTTTTTACATGACCTTCAGAAGGAAAATCCAATACAAAAGAATTTTTTTAAAAGCAAACAATATTTGATTAAAGATATGGATATCAGTTAACTGCCCAGATACCAGCCGCCGCTCAGATATCAGCCGCTGTCCAGATATCGGCAACTGCCCAGATACCAGCCGCCGCCCACATATCAGCCGCTGTCCAGATATCGGCAACTGCCCAGATACCAGCCGCCGCCCACATATCGGACTTTCTGTCAAAGGGCTGTAAACTTATAATATATCACTACATATGATGTTATGTGTGGGATTATTTCCCTTAGTAGTGGTAGAAGTGTTAGATTTCAATAACAATTTTATACAAATATAAACACTGGCACTGTCAATTCTCCAGTCAATCCGTCTGAAAATGAGACTTTCTGAGTTACAGGAAACTTTGAGCTAGCACTACGAACACGCTGAGTTATATTAAGCATCTATTTCTGTGTGAGAGACAGTGTGCCTTAAAGAGCAATGTTACTCCAATACAGTGGATACAAGGCAAAAGTTTGTCCACACAAAAGGTGGACCTCAGAGATAACAGAGGTGATGAAAACACTGTTTATGAAGCGCATACAAAAGCTTGTTCTATAAATCTTCTTATCCAGACGCTGTGAGGCTAAACAGGATTAGAGAAAAGCCAGATGAGTTGTTTTCTTTCATTGTGTAAATATTCGTAAGTTAGACCTGCATGTGTGTACTTTAGCCATACCTTCATACCTCATCAAAATAACTGGGGCCATGTTACTCTAAGAATTTTCTAGTGAGAATCTCAGATGATATCTAATGTTTTACAATGTATGACTTCATGAAGAGTTAGTCCTGTCTGAATAATGCTGTATGGAATATGATGTGCTTTTTAATGTTTACATCTACGTCTTATGTGGATTTTTCTTTCCTGAGCATGTACATATTTGTTCTAACAGAGAGCAGACAGGCTTGCATGAAAAGATCAATAACTTTCCTGGGTATATACATCTTTGTTCTAACAAGAGAGCAGACAGGCTTGCATGAAAAGTATCTATAACTTTCCTGGGCATGTACATCTTTGTTCTAACAAGAGAGCAGACAGGCTTGCATGAAAAGTATCTATAACTTTCCTGGGCATGTACATCTTTGTTCTAACAAGAGAGCAGACAGGCTTGCATGAAAAGTATCAATAACTTTCCTGGGTATGTACATCTTTGTTCTAACAAGAGAGCAGACAGGCTTGCATGAAAAGTATAACTTTCCTGGGCATGTAC
The DNA here is from genome assembly GCA_020796225.1 of Arion vulgaris. Taxonomy (NCBI): domain Eukaryota; kingdom Metazoa; phylum Mollusca; class Gastropoda; order Stylommatophora; family Arionidae; genus Arion; species Arion vulgaris. Next base: position 76,676,843 of record CM036755.1, on the reverse strand, counting down.
ATCTTTGTTCTAACAAGAGAGCAGACAGGCTTGCATGAAAAGTATCAATAACTTTCCTGGGCATGTACATCTTTGTTCTAACAAGAGAGCAGACAGGCTTGCATGAAAAGTATAACTTTCCTGGGCATGTACATCTTTGTTCTAACAAGAGAGCAGACAGGCTTGCATGAAAAGTATCAATAACTTTCCTGGGCATGTACATCTTGTTCTAACAAGAGAGCAGACAGGCTTGCATGAAAAGTATCAATAACTTTCCTGGGCATGTACATCTTTGTTCTAACAAGAGAGCAGACAGGCTTGCATGAAAAGTATCAATAACTTTCCTGGGCATGTACATCTTTGTTCTAACAAGAGAGCAGACAGGCTTGCATGAAAAGTATCAATAACTTTCCTGGGCATGTACATCTTTGTTCTAACAAGAGAGCAGACAGGCTTGCATGAAAAGTTTTATTTTATAAGGTTTTAAGCAAGGATTGATTCATTGCTGGTTTACCTATTGACTTGTACCTCTCTGCAGAAAGAGTGACTAGAGGTACTAAACACAATTATTGAATGTACAATGGTATATGAGATCAGCTCAGTAACAATATTTTGGAAGTCTGGAGCTCTGTGGTAGTGAGTTTGATTTTTAGCATCAGTGTACACTGTTCAATCCCTGATAGTTAATTCTTCAGTTACCCCAGCTGAAAGTATATATCCCTGTTGGGGATCAATTCTTTAGTTACTCCAGCTGAAAGTATATATCCCTGTTGGGGATCAATTCTTCAGTTACTCCAGCTGAAAGTATATATATCCCTGTTGGGGAAAAATTATAAATCATGCTGAATTATGGTTTAAGCGCTATACCAATGTGGCACGTCTGCAGCCTGATGTAGATTCTACTTAATTTTTCAGTTACGATACGACTGGTTAGTGTTTACTAAACCGACATCATAGCACTCCGGACAGACCTATAGGTACTCAGTCTCACACAGCAGATATCAAAGGGTATTCATGCTTATGGTTCCCATACACTCTTTATTATTCCCCTGAAGTGTCCACTCCTGCTTATTATTCGACACATGATTCCAAACTCCTTAAAACCGCATCCAACATCACTGTCGTTACAATTTTCCCATGATGATTTTGATCACTTTCCAAGTCTCTTTGTTGTAAATACCAATTGTTTTTCTATCAATATTTTTGTTAGTGAACATTTATCACACATCTTTTGTTTAATGCATTCATTCAATCTCTCATGGTGTGGTCATGTATGTGGGTGTGTATGTTGTATGCAAGCATTCATTCAATCTCACATGGTGTGGCCATGTCAATTTGTGTATATGGGTGTGTTGTATGCAAGCATTCATTAACTGATTGGCTTATATAAGCTGATGGGAGCATCACTATTGATTTGTTTTAGACCAATATTAAAGAAAATTCATTTACCTACAAAATGGTATATTACTCATAAAAATCTGTTAATAATAAAGAAAACTGCAGCTGAATTTGTACATACACCTGTAATGGGAAAATAGCACATAAATACAGGGTGTTCACGATAAGAGTAGCCCGACTGACAAATCAAAGCTTGCCAATCGGGCTACTTTTATGTTGAACACCTTGTATAATTCAGCCACAACCTGTTTTTAATTCAGTAGCTAATCAGTTAGAGATGTCATGTTGTGGACATGTTATTTTGTGTATGTGGGTGTGTTGTGTACATGTGTTTGTTTGTCTAGTGTGTCGACGCTCACACAATTATATCATTCTCATCATCGTTGTCTTATCAAAATCATTTGTTCATCATCATCATACAGATCTTGTCCAGATGAGCACTGTATTTGAATAAGCTCAATGAATGATTTATTGACAATAAAAGTTTTATTTCTTCAAGTATAATTTCTGTGTGTCAAGTAACTATTTCTATGTAAGAGTTCAAGTATAATTTCTGTGTGTCAAGTAACTATTTCTATGTAAGAGTTCAAGTATAATTTCTGTGTGTCAAGTAACTATTTCTATGTAAGAGTTCAAGTATAATTTCTGTGTGTCAAGTAACTATTTCTATGTAAGAGTTCAAGTATAATTTCTGTGTCAAGTAACTATTTCTATGTAAGAGTTCAAGTATAATTTCTGTGTGTCAAGTAACTATTTCTATGTAAGAGTTCAAGTATAATTTCTGTGTGTCAAGTAACTATTTCTATGTAGAGTTCAGATAATTTTGTGTTCAATAACTATTTCTATGTAAGGTTCATATATTTATTGACAATAATATTTCTATGTAGGTTCAAGTATAATTTCTGTGTGTCAAGTAACTATTTCTATGTAAGAGTTCAAGTATAATTTCTGTGTGCCAAGTAACTATTTCTATGTAAGAGTTCAAGTATAATTTCTGTGTGTCAAGTAACTATTTCTATGTAAGAGTTCAAGTATAATTTCTGTGTCAAGTAACTATTTATAAGGTTCATATATCTGTGTAATACTATTTTAGTAAGAGTTCAATTAATTTCTGTGTGCCAAGTTTTATCCCTTATGACTAGGTCCCTTTCTGCAGAAATGGCATGTCACTTGCTGAGAGTATTGTACAAAGTGCAAATGCCATAGCTCCAACAATCTCATGAAAAAATGTACCCGTGAACATAATGGCACAATCTGGATTCGACCTCACCACCTTCCCAACACAAGGCAATGGTTTAATTGCAAAAATCTAAACACCAAATGATAGAAGAGAATTGGTCACAAAAGGGATGAGGTGTCTATGCGGAGTGCTGGGAGTATCAAGAAAAAACCTGTCACAGGCTGGATGCAAAATTATGCAGCGGGTTGCAGGTCAAACTAAACAAAAATGAATGCTAAATATGACATATTAAAACAAAAGTGCAATTTCTCATGTAAGAGACTAACATTATACTGCAAAATAAAAGTACAATTTCTCATTAAGAGACTAACATTACACTGCAAAATAATGCTCTGTTTGTCATTAAGATAACAAGAAAAGATCACGTCATTCTGAGTTCTGGCAACTATGAAGTATCAAAGAATAGCTGTCGATAGCCAAGTTGATAACATGCTTTGCTAGTAACCATGTGCAGTGATAATTCAAGGGTTTGGGTCCAAAATATTTCAGATGTGCACATGGTATGCGGTTGACTACAGGTTTCTGATCCACGATATCTAAATTACAAGTACATCGAGTTGAGTCAGGTTTGCCTGAATTTGATGATACTGGTTATAGAAAGCTAGCCTTCACAAAAATCTGTCAGAGGTGCTATATTAACTGATTCAGTACCAGGTTTTTTTCACCTCTGGACAATTATTTTTAGCTTCAAAATATTGCACATACTTTGTTAAATTAAAATATTGTTTCTAAATATGATTTAAGTTGAACTTATATATATCAAATTAAAGATAAATGATTGTACTTTCATAAAATATTTATTGTATGCAAAAATATAATGTTGTGTTGACTGTGCATGACAAATATTAGCATGTAATAAAATTAATTGAAATGTGAGAACAAAATCCAACTACAAGGGCCTTGAGAACAATATGGTAATAAGTCATGTAACTGCTCTCTTTATATAAGTAATCCATTTATGAATACAAAAAAATTAAGAAAATATTGATGGAATATATGTTTACTAACTGTTGCAAATTACAATACCATCTTTGAAGAAATTCCCATTAAAAATTGCAAATTGAAGATTTCACATACTAACATTCATGTCTCATAATATATAATCACATGCAGTGAAATTATAGCAATATTTACAGGAATAAAGAACTAAAACTAACATAGCAACTATATACTTCTCTCCAAGTGAGACTGTGTAGTTCTGTCTGAATCCTTCTTCTTTTGTTCAATCCTACTGGAACCTGACTGGGCAACGCCCTCTCGCAGCTGGTTGGGAAACACTACTAGTATTATTTAAATTATTAATAATCGACGTATTTAAATCACAAACTTCTGTGTCATCAGAAGCTTCACTATCTTCACTATCAGTATCTACATCTTCATGCAACCAATCTCGCCCTTCTGCAGCTGTAAAACGTGCAGAACGAGCTGATAACAAACCATTTCTAGACTCTGAATTGTTAGACATTATTTTTTAATCACAGGGTAACTTGAAAACGAAAATTAAACTTGGTTTCACTTCTGATTCTAGTCAATACCACGATGTTGTGATTTGGTTATCGTTAGTACTTCCTTTCTACTTAGTTTCCGGTTGATATAAAACTACAATCGGAGTGAAAATTAATAAAACTCAACGAAATAGTAGCCGTCTTTTAAAAGGACGCTTGGGACACGAGATAAGAAATATGTGCACTACAGTGTTCCACGGACTGAATCAGTTAAGCACCATAATTATGCATGAATTCATAGCAGACGATTGAAAACAACAAAATAGCTGCAGATACAAACAGATTAACAACAAAAACAATGCACTACAGAACCAATATATATTTGTACTGCCATCAAATAAAGAAGACAAAATAGAGCCGATAGTGTTTCTTAAGAATGGTTGTATCTTGCCTCGAACACAGTTTGGAGAGATGTTGTAGTTTATTTTAAAATTAAATAGTTCCTCTGAAATTAGTGTTTCAAGTAAATTTGGTGTAGACTTGATCACATTTTAAAATCTTTAGGAATGTATGGAAGGTAAGGATAAATTATTTCCTTTGCCGGAAAGTATTTTAAACTTCAAGCATTATCGGTGGAACAGATAAAAGACTGTTATGACCGGGGGTTGCTCACCCCCTGGTCTACTGCTTATATCGTTTCTTGCTCACTTGATCTTCCCATGACACTACGGTTAATTAGCACAAGTTTTAATGGATTTGAAATTAACAAACTGTGCATCGTTGGAGACCGTTATTAAAAGAAAAAGATAGTTCTTCAATGGACAGCGGATGGGAAAAGAAGGAATGGACGCACAAAAGAAATATAGAGAAGAACAATGGACAGCGGATGGGAAAAGAAGGAATGGACGCACAAAAGAAATATAGAGAAGAACAATGGACAGCGGATGGGAAAAGAAGGAATGGACGCACAAAAGAAATATAGAGAAGAACAATGGACAGCGGATGGGAAAAGATGGAATGGACGCACAAAAGAAACATAGAGAAGAACAATGGACAGCGGATGGAAAAAGAAGGAATGCACGCACAAAAGAAACGTAGATGTAGTAGGGGCAGTACTTTCTAAGGGCCCTACAGAATATACCAACAAACAAGGTGGAATCGTTTCATTTACATTTATTATTATTACTATGGACAATGCATGAACACATCTGGTCGTGCCAATGTTTATGTCATCTCTCCCTATCGTTACTAACACGTCACTATTTTACTACACAAAAACGTTGTGTCTTGTAGTTATGTGTTGCACTTCTGCATAGAGAGTACAACACAAAGTCTCAACTATTAAATAATCTAATTATACTACTCTAACTATCTCAACTGTCCATTCTCCGCTGCCATCTGGGGAACTAGACCTCTGAGACTCGCGTCACCCTGATCTACGAGCTAATCAAATCGCACAGAGTAGTTCCAATAGGGATTAGAGTGGTGAGGCTATACATAGAAGAACAATGGACAGCGGATGGGAAAAGAAGGAATGGACGCACAAAAGAAACATAGAGAAGAACAATGGACAGCGGATGGGAAAAGATGGAATGGACGCACAAAAGAAATATAGAGAAGAACAATGGACAGCGGATGGGAAAAGAAGGAATGGACGCACAAAAGAAATATAGAGAAGAACAATGGACAGCGGATGGGAAAAGAAGGAATGGACGCACAAAAGAAACATAGAGAAGAACAATGGACAGCGGATGGGAAAAGATGGAATGGACACAAAGAAATATAGAGAAGAACAATGGACACGGATGGAAAAGAGAATCATGACAAAGAAACATAGAAAGAACAATGGACAGCGGATGGAAAAGATGGAATGGACGACAAAAGAAATATAGAGAAGAACAATGGACAGCGGATGGAAAAAGAAGGAATGCACGCACAAAAGAAACATAGAGAAGAACAATGGACAGCGGATGGGAAAAGAAGGAATGGACGCTTTCAAAGAAACATAGAGAAGAACAATGGACAGCGGATGGAAAAAGATGGAATGGACGCACAAAAATATATAGAGAAGAACAATGGACAGCGGATGGGAAAGAAGGAATAGACACACAAAACATAGAAAGAACAATGATAGTTGAAGATTGTGACCTGACATGGAAACAATTAGTAGAGTGATGGCAGAATGACAACAATGAAACCTCTTTAGAAGCCTTATGTGTCAACGGAACACAAGAGGATATAGAAAGACATACACGTATCAGCTACAGTAACAAGTATGTGCAAACATGGTGTGTACATACATGGTAACTAAATATAAAAATGTGTACATGATAACATTTTATAAAATAATTGAAATTTATGTGCACTTGGTGACTAAAATAAAATAATATTATATGTACATGATAACTAAAATAAATGTATATGTACATGGTAAGAAAAATAACAGACATAGATGTATACATGGTAACTAAAATAACAAATACATGAAATGAAAATCATGGCATATCCTTTACAGGACATCAACCTCAGTAAACGAGTCGTTGATTTTCTAGGCATCACTTATACGTTCAGTAGTTGCCATTGCTTTCAGAACAATAAGGTCTATTTTGGACCGTTTGTAAAAATCCACGGAAACACATTAGCTTCCAAATTGCCTGCCATGGTGTTTGAACCAGGTACGCTTGGGTTGTGATCGAGCTCACTATCTCTAAGCCACAGACGCCCACATACAAATGCATACAGGTTACAATATATTATTTACTATACATTAAGACTAGTGACAAACTTGTAATAAACTTGTAAAAAATGAACTTAATGAAAAAAAGGGAACTGTCTGGATGGGAATCAGTCAAACAGTCCTGAGGAAAGAAAATATAAATAGTATATTAAAAATAATTTGTTGAATTTTAAATATCTAAAATTATGACTTTGGTAACTAAATTACTCATTACCAAACACCCACAGTAATTAGAAACTTCTTTGAATGCTCCACATTGACCACTTGTTAAACCATTCTTTGTGATTTGTATGTGATCTGAGCCTAAGAGCAATTGTACGTTGTGCCAGTTATGCACCTACAAGCGCACATCCGATTTCTGTGATACTTTATTTACTAGGTAGCTTCCTAAGCCCCTACCTCAGCTGCCTCTTACTACATGCCTTGTAGGTCACAGTGTTACTATTATTTACTCCCCTTGCGAGCCCGGGGAACACATTGGCGGTAATTGGAATGAAATTATCCATCCTAAAATGATAACTTGACTGGGTAGTCAATATGGTGAAACACATAATAACAAAGTACTGTAGTTTTACAAAATACAAAAACAATGACAATACAGCAACATTTCGACCAAAAAAACCTTTATCAAGCAAACGATATAACAGGAGTGACGAATTTCACAGCACACTACATATAAACTACAACAGAGATGTATTTCAACAGGTAAAAAATGAAAATCTGTGACATTTGGGTAGTCAATAGTGAAGTTGGTAACTTTGCAGCACTAGTGACCAAGTGCAATGAAGGTTTCATGGTTCAAGGCTAGCTTGGACCAAATAAATGTCGCTTTGCACACGGTAGACAGTTGAACTACAGGTTTCCTGATCCTTTACTTGGGGATCTAAATTACAAATACTTCTGAATGTCAAATACCACATCAATGTTTTCTTCTTCTTGATCGTTCTTATTGTGATATATAAACAGCCTACACCAAGAACGGTTGTGAACGTCACATCTTCAGCGCCATTTGGACAACTGGTGCTTATCCTTCAGTGATGTGTCCGATTTCTGCCAGCGTTTACTGGGTTCGCTCTCCATCAGTCTTTGGCTGTCCCTAGCTGACCTGCAAGGCAGCAGGTTATCAATGTTTTGTCTCACAATATTAAGATAAGAAGCGATTTCTAGTGCCCACAAAAGCTTGTTCTATGAATCTCTTCTTATCCTGACGCAGTGAAACAAAACAGGATTGGAGAAAACTAAATGAAACCAAACAAAACTACACCATGACATTCTTAGACCCACCGGTTCAAATCACAAAAAGTAGTTTATAAGTGGTTACTCTAGAACAAACACAGAAAAAAGACAAGAAACAAATGTTAATTGTCCTCACCAAAACCCATGTCTTCATCAGACTCTGAATCCTCTTTCTTTTTCTCCTCTTTCTTTGTATGTTCAGCTGAAAAAACAGTTATCAATTTTTATTAGTAAGAACTATTTTTGGTACAAGTAGATCACTCTACAAAGGTATCTTACACATGAACAACCGAAGTTTATATATAAATCATCGTTGTTATTTCTCTCAGCTCTTGGTGGAGCATATGGCTTCAACAGTTGTTGGCCACTTTTTCCGGCCTCAGGGTGTTTTCATTATGCTTCCCAAGATAGTCCAGCATACTTCACTTCCTCAAGAAGACTGTCTCCAGTTCCGTTTAGGATGTCCTCTTTTCTGCCTCCCTTGCTGGTTCCACTTAAGTGACACTCGATTGTGTCTTCCGCAAGGTATACCCGAGCCATCGCCATTTTCTTCTAGTAACCTAGGTCATCATAAGTTCCTTTTCTTATCCACAGATCTGTGTTTCCATCTCAGTCTGAGAATATGCCAAAGGCATCTGTTGACAAAGGTCTGAATCTTAATCATTGGGGCATGTATAGACAACGCCCGTGTGTTGTCGAGATCGAAGGGGAGCAAAGAGTAGCGGCACTGCGACCTACAAGGCATGTCATAAGAGGCGACTAAGGTGGGGTTTGGCGTAGGGCTGACTACCCTATCCAGTAGAAAATTTTAGCCACAAAATCCAACCAACCAGAACAAGACAGATTCCAGGAACGAACAGGTTAAAAGACGCTGGCGCTGGATAGACACACTTTGAAACCGAGGAATATAACAAGAAGGGTCCTTGCCTGGAACCCGAGGGACAGCGAAAGAAGGAGGCCAGAATACATGGAGACGAGATTTGAAGGCGAGATCAACAATATAAAGAAGAGCTGGAGGGAGCTGCAGGAGATAGCTAGAGATAGGAAGATTGGCATGAGTTGGTTGAGGGCCTATTCCCAACCGGGTAAAAGGCAAAGAGAGAGATGATATACAACCTCCTCAGCTGTCAAGCGCCAGATAATGTCAAGATCTTTCTTCCTCCAAGGTCAGAAAAATGGAACACATTATATGAAACAAAGCAATAGCTTGAAACACATGCAGATAAAACATTGGACAAAAGCCCGAGCAACATTACATCATTGAAGAAGAAAGAAGGTGCATATATTTTTTTAATTTAAAATCTCCACGGTTATTTGATAACTTCTTTCCCTCCATGAATCTTTAGAGGATCCACAATGGTGGTCCTATTCTGTGTAAGATATCTGAGCATAGTCATTAACTGCATGATACATACTTGCCCCATTTCCATTGCTGGGCATACAAGCTTGTCAGGTCGTATATGTCCAATCTTCAGTTAGGAAAGTTATGAGTTCTTTCTTGCCCATGTTGGGGTCTCTATGGTGAAGTGGTTAAGATGTGTGCCTGCCGCTCTGACGGTTGTGGGTTCAAATCCGGAAATAGTCACATGTGCAAAAACATGGGCTAACAGTTTTATCTTCAGTTTGGAAAATTACGGATTCTTTCTTGTCTATGTTCTTACGTGTCCTAAACACTGCCTAAGCAACATTGAAGGATTTAACAATAGCTTCATCCGTGCTTCTTTTGGGGCCCGGATGTGCTCGCTGAGCAAATCTTAAAGAGGCTCGGCACATAACAAAGTATCAGTGGACCCAGAATTGACCGCATCTACTTGAAGAGTTGTCTGTCCTAGGTTTCTGTGTAATTCAGCCACCCAAACTATAAAAATGGCTTCATTACAGGGTTGGGTTCTTCGAAAGAAGTTTACTCTACCTTCATGTTTCTTTGCCTACACGCTCTGATATAATCAATAAAGGGTTCATCCTTAGGTTGGAGAGCGTGCCTTGATTTACTTTCATGTTCTTGGCCTCACACTCTGATATAATCAATAAAGGGTTCATCCTTAGGTTGAAAGGAGCGTGCCTTGACTTACTCTTCATGTTTCTTGGCCTACAAGCTCTGATATAACCAATAAAAAGTTCAACCGTAGGTTGAAATAAGCGTGCCTTGATTTAAATAGGCTGTAATCCCCTACATAACAAATAACTGCAATGAAAAATGTTACATAATGTTAAGAACAATTTTAGCGTTATGTTTCCTTAGGAATACTAAATTGAACAACTAATATACATGTTAGTGTTAAGTTGAAACTCTTATGTTTCACTGAGAATTGAAAGGAGTAAGAGAGAGAGATGCAGTGAAAGTAACATGAAATGATGAGAGTCTTACCAACAGCTTTATCACCGCCTGCGGCAGCTTTACCACCACCTGCAGCAGCATCACCATCTGCAGGAGCAATAGGAACACCAACAACAGCAGCAAGTGGTACATTACAAGGTGAGATTTCTATATTACTGATAATATCCATTAGATTCATGCCGTCCAGAGCTTTGGCAAAGAGACCTGCAGAGAGAGAAACAGAACATCATACTAGGATCCAGGCTTGTAAACAAACTGATACAGACACGATATTTTTATGTCCGAGATGTTGAATTAACATGGGGCATCACAGGAGAGAGAGATGTTGAATTAACATGTGGCATCACAGGAGAGAGAGATGTTGAATTAACATGTGGCATCACAGGAGAGAGAGATGTTGAATTAACATGGGGCATCACAGGAGAGAGAGATGTTGAATTAACATGGGGCATCACAGGAGAGATAGATGTTGAATTAATATGTGGCATCACAGGAGAGAGAGATGTTGAATTAACATGGGGCATCACAGGAGAGATAGATGTTGAATTAATATGTGGCATCACAGGAGAGAGAGATGTTGAATTAACATGGGGCATCACAGGAGAGATAGATGTTGAATTAATATGTGGCATCACAGGAGAGAGAGATGTTGAATTAACATGTGGCATCACAGGAGAGAGAGATGTTGAATTAACATGGGGCATCACAGGAGAGAGAGATGTTGAATTAATATGTGGCATCACAGGAGAGATGTTGAATTAACATGTGGCATCACAGGAGAGATAGATGTTGAATTAATATGTGGCATCACAGGAGAGAGAGATGTTGAATTAACATGTGGCATCACAGGAGAGATGTTGAATTAACATGGGGCATCACAGGAGAGAGAGAGATGTTGAATTAATATGTGGCATCACAGGAGAGATAGATGTTGAATTAACATGGGGCATCAAAGGTGGAAGAGTTATTAAGATAGAGCATCACAGGAGAGAGAGGTGTTGAATTAATAAGAGGCATCACAGGAGAGAGAGAGAGAGAGAGGGATGTTGAAATAACAGGGCATCACAGGAGAGAGAGAGAAAGAGGGATGTTGAAATAACAGGGCATCACAGGAGAGAGAATGAGAGAGGGATGTTGAAATAACAGGGCATCACAGGAGAGAGAGAGGGATGTTGAATTAACATAGGGCATCACAGGAGAGATAGGGATGTTGAATTAATAAGATGCATCACAGGAGAGAGAGAGGGATGTTGACTTAACATAGGGCATCATAGGAGACAGAGAGAGAGGGTGAATTAAATAGGAAAACTCTTAAAAGGTGAAGCGGTACAAATATCTTTAAAACTGTCATAAAATCTGATGAAAGATGCCTTAAAAAGACTAAATATGAAAGATTGACTTCATCGCACAAGTTTCTCCATAAGGTTCAGCTACTGTCTGCAGACATGGCCTGCCACCTGCCAAAATTATTGCAAAAAGTATGAACTCTGTTATTCCAGAACCTAAGTGATCGCAGAGAAAATAAAATTCACTTGTGAACCGAATGATGATGCAGCCCAAATTCGAAAACCAACTACCTTCAGAACACAATTCAAACTGCTTAACCACTTTGCCACAGAGGTGCCAGTTATGCGGCCAGTAAATCCGATTTCTGGACGCTTTTATTTACTAGGTAGCTTCCTAGGCCTATCTCAGTTGCTCTTATGACATCCCTTGTAGGTTAAGTGTTACTATTCTTTGTTCCCTATGGGCCCGCAACACACGGCAACTTAATCTCTTGAAGTTTTCTTACGCTACTTCTGATGAACAGTGTTAATGTGTTTTCCCTCATAAAAATTTGCAATGTGGTAGCCATACATCTGAGAAACAGAGTTTTGGTAATGGTTGCCTCTGATTCGTGAAAAATGCAATGTGGGTCCGCTTCATCTCACATTCTGATGAAACAGAGTGTTTGTAAAGTCTCACAACACTTCATATAAGAACAAATGTGAAAAAATACATGACATCATCAAAATGTGTTCCATAGTCAATCGTAAGCAATATGCAGTGAATGACTGTTGTCTACTGGGGAAATTCTTTCCACTCAAACCATAATGGTGTTTTCAACTGAAGAAAGAATATTTGACAATATGAAGAAACGTGTACAGACATATCTTGAAGCCTGTGGTACATATTTCCAACATCTGCTATAATGAATATTTAATTTGTTCTTTCCAGTTTACCAAGAACAACAGTAGACCACTGCAGTAACTACTGTGAATAATTTCACTACTTTGTTTTTGCACATTTTTTATGACATCATGGACTACATTTTTCAAGCTGACCTACATAAGAAGTGATGTGAGACTTTTCAAACACCCTGTACAATACTTATAAGCAGTGCTAGCTAGACCTACCTTCATTTAGCTATTGGTTTACACAACCATCTCTGTGGGGAAGTTGCAGTGGCGTGGAGTCGAGGTGTTTGTCTCTCGCTCCAAAGGTATTCGATTCACTTCCCGCAAGGAGCGATCATTATATTTTTTCAGAGATCCCTGATCTTAATGTAGCTCAGATTAAGTTCCTAGTCCTATCGGAGATGGATGATAAAATGTATGTCCTATGTTTAAGCTTAGCACATAACAGAACCCTTGAAAATTGACAAGGCACTTGAGTAGGGTACTGCCCAGACATAATTCTTTAAATAGATTAAAACAAAATGCCCCCACCCAAATAAAATATTTTACCTGCTAAGCCGCTGCCCAGTAAATATGTTTACAGAAAAGCTGTAAATATGTGCTGCCTCCATTCTAGCACATCCAAATTCATAATGTGCTTTTTGTTTGGGTTCGCTCTCCTGGCTCTTTCATAATGACAAAGTTAGTTGGAATTGAATTGAACTTTTTAAGTCTGAAATTTTTTCTCAGGCAATGACCCACAGTCTGCTCTTATTCAGATTTGTAACTACCAAGAGATCATTTATATGCACAACTTGCACATATATATATCCTTTTGTGTTCTGTTTGACAGATAAAGATTCCACAAGAGTTCCATTGTTGTCGTTCTACCTCCTTCCTACTAATTGTTTCCCATGTCAGGCCACAATCTTTCAACTTTCTTCAGTAGTTTTTTCTCTATGTTTCCTTTGAAAGCTCATGCTTTTTTCCCATTAACTGTTTATCAAAGAGATATCCTAGTCTTCTTATCTTCTTCTGAACGCTCCATATCGACCAATTGCTAACCACTCTTAATAATTTGTATGTGATCTGAGCCTTAGAGCGATTGTACGTTGTGCCAGTTATGCAACCTACAAGTAGGCCAAGCACATCCGATTTCTGAGATGCTTTTTATTTACTAGGATAGTTTCCCTAGGTCCTACATCAGTTGCCTCTTATGACATGCCTTGTAGGTCGCAGTGGTACTATAGGTTACAGTGGTAGTATTCTTTGCTTCTTGCGGCCCAGGCATCACACGGGCGGCTGTCCTAGCCAATTGTACTGGCATAAGCCATATTTGGCCATTCCACTTTAAGCTCCTATGGATGATCTTCAGTGATGTACAGTTACAAACTGAACACAGATCTCTGTATTATCCACCCATCCCCCATAGGACTAGCTGCTTAACTTCACCTAACCATCAATTATGTAATAGCAATCTAGTAGCCCAAATTCTAGTTCAGATCACTGGTCATGCAAGTTTATCATGCTTGTCAACAGGTAAGCTCAGATCACTGGTTGTGTAAGATTATCATGCTTGTCAACAGGTAAGCTCAGATCACTGGTTGTGTAAGATTATCATGCTCGTAAACAACAGGTAAGCTCAGATCACTGGTTGTATAAGATTATCATGTTTGTCAACAGGTAAGTTCAGATCACTGGTTGTGTAAGATTATCATGCTTGTCAACAGGTAAGTTCAGATCACTGGTTGTGTAAGATTATCATGTTTGTCAACAGGTAAGTTCAGATCACTGGTTGTGTAAGATTATCATGCTTGTCAACAGGTAAGTTCAGATCACTGGTTGTGTAAGATTATCATGTTTGTCAACAGGTAAGTTCAGATCACTGGTTGTGTAAGATTATCATGCTTGTCAACAGGTAAGTTCAGATCACTGGTTGTGTAAGATTATCATGCTTGTCAACAGGTAAGTTCAGATCACTGGTTGTGTAAGATTATCATGCTTGTCAACAGGTAAGTTCAGATCACTGGTTGTGTAAGATTATCATGCTTGTCAACAGGTAAGCTCAGATCACTGGTTGTGTAAGTTTATCATGTTTGTCAACAGGTAAGTTCAGATCACTGGTTGTGTAAGATTATCATGCTTGTCAACAGGTAAGCTCAGATCACTGGTTGTGTAAGTTTATCATGTTTGTCAACAGGTAAGTTCAGATCTCTGGTTATGCAAGATTATCATGCTTGTCACCAGGTAAGGAGAACAGAGACAGACAAATTACACAGTGGAAGCAACATGTGTTGTCTACATCCCTACAGAAATATGCTCATTTGAAATTTAAATCTGAACAATGGAAAGAAAATAATATTAAAATTATTTATGAAGACCAATGATTTAACAAATCAAATGTGGATGACTGATGAAATCTTAGAAAAATGACAGAACGAAAGAAAGCCAAGAACACCCCAAAGTATACAATTTTAGACAACGAAATACGCAACATGTGCAGAACCACAAAAGTAAACTGGTTAGAAACAAAATGCAAGGAAATAGAAGATATGGCAGAAAAACACAGGATTAGAGATATGCACAGAGAAATAAGACAAATGACAAGTAAGAAAAATACTATAAAAAGTGGAGGATGTATCAAAAACAACAACAACCAACTTTTGTTTGATAAAACAGAAATATTGACAAGATGGACAGAATATGTAACGGCTCTATTTGATGATCAAAGAAGCAGTAAACACAGTATAAAGTTCAATGACAGCCCAAGAATATTAAAATCTGAAGTTGTAAGAGCAATCGAAACAATGAAGCGAGGAAAGGCTGCAGGATTGGACAATATTACTGTGGAAATGTTAACCTCCTTAGAGGATTTTGGTATTTCAACCATTACAGATTTGTGCAATGATATATATATAACACAGGATATATACCAAGAGACTTGAAGACATCAGTATTCATACCACTACCCAAAAGCCCAAAGCACAGGAGTGCACAGACTATAGGACAATTAGCCTGATGAGCCACATAACAAAAATACTACTCAAGATCATACATGAAAGAATTAAAACAAGATAGACATAGAAGTAGGAAAAGAACAGTTTGGCTTTAGAAAGAACAGAGGAACAAGAGAGGCAATACTTTGTATAAGACTACTCGCTGACAAGTATATAGAAGTGCAAAAAGTATCTACTTGTGTTTCATCGATTATAGCAAAGCTTTGACAGAGTCCAACATGAAAAGCTAATCATATGTCTACAAGAAATAGGCCTAGATGGGGATGATATCAGACTAAGTAACATATACTGGGAACAGACAGCAATAATAAAACATGAAAATAGCTACTCTCCATACATAGTCATAAAGAGAGGAGTGAGACAAGGATGCATTCTGTCACCAAGCCTATTTAACATCTACACAGAGAAAATCTTCAAACAACTAGAGGGAATGCAAGGACTCAAGATCAATGGAAAAATAATAAATAACTTAAGATATGCAGATGACACAGTATTGGTAGCAGAAAATGAACAAGATCTACAAGAATTAGTGGACCAATTGGACAGAACTAGCAAGGAATATGGATTAGACATTAACATACAGAAAACAAAAACTATGGTAATCAACAAGGAAATGGAAAACCTAAAATGAATATAAAAATACATGGAGAATTACTACATCAAGTAAAAGCTTCTCATATCTCGGTCAGATGATAACAGATGATGGCAGATGTATAACAGAAATTAAAAGAGAATAGGAATGGCCAAGGATAATTTCAATAGTATGAGAAAGTTACTGGCATCCAAACAAATCACAAACAGGTTAAAAATTAGAATTACCAAATGCTATATATATCCTATATTAATATATGGCTCGGAAACATGGACAATGAACAAGCAGTTAGAAGACAGAATTGATGCATTTGAGATGTGGATATATAGAAGAATAGGCAGAGTTTCATGGACAGAAAAACAGACAAATAAACAAGTTTTAGGAAAACTAGGCATGAAGAAACAATTATTAAGAGAAATAAAATTCAGACAAGTAAAGTATTTTGGGCATAAAAAGGCATGACACCATGATAAAACATTTACTAGAGGGGAAAATTGAGGGGGAAGAGCAAGAGGAAGACCGAGAGATAAGTGGGAGGAAACTTTAAGAAATGGACAGGTTACAGTCTGGCAGTGTGCAACACCAAGGCGAAAGACAGAGGATGCTGGAGATTCATTGCAGCCAACCTTCGATGTGAGACGGCACCTGATGATGATGATGATGAATGATTTAACAGATGCTCTGCTCAATTATCGTGAAACCATTACAACCTTTAAAGGGGGTTTCCGTATTAAAGTGGTCATGCCGTTGACTTGAATTCTGAAGGTCACAGGTATTGATTTCAAGCAGCATCATTTGGCTCAAGACTGCACTTTTCCCAGAGATCTCTAGGATTGTTGCAAGAGTTACAGTTCATGCTTTGTGCAATAACTCTAGGGAAGGGGGCACGCATTTCTCAGAGAGGACCAAGTCATAAGGAAAACCGTGCAATGAAATGACAATCATATGCCTTTTAAACTACTTTCATAAAAGCAATACAAATTTCATTTCTTTCAAGAATCTTACAAATACAAGAGAATATGAACTACAATTGTGAAGAAACATCTTTCTATAGCCTCTTCGTGTCCCAATTGACACATAATGCTTACACAAGAGACTTTCACTGTTGCCATTCTGCTGCCTTTCTACCAACCATCTCCCATGTCAGGCCACACTCTTCGACTCTCTCTCACTGTTCTTCTCCATGTTTGCTTTGGAGTCCAGGCCTCTCTTCCCATCCACTGTCCCTTTGTGAGCGTCTTAGCCAATGCCCCCACTGGCATACAACATACATGTCCTAACCACCTCCATCTTCGTCTCTTAATGATGGTCTCCAAGGAATGAAAAGCTCCTCATTTGTTATGGTATTTGGCAAGAAAATTTGCAGGATATTTCTGAAACATTTATTCTGAAATGTCTCCAACTTGTGAAGAAACATCTAAGCGTGTACAAATATATAACAGAGAAATAAATGCTGGTCACATAGCTCGCTGGAAACATATACAACAAACAAAATAAAAGAAACCAATTGAAGTTAAGTTAGAATTGAGCCTATTAGCATATTAGAATGAACTGCATCCAAGTTCTTTAGTTGTGGAAGTGACATATTTAAACAACTAATGACTGCACATTTTTAGGGTACTTAACTACTAAAATTTGCATGTACTTTTCACATGTAAAGGCCATTCCGACTAGACAAATTTTAATTGAATTGTTTTCTTTCTGAATTGTTTTCTTGTTATTTGGTGTTTCTATATTTCCTGAGAGTTTCACAATTCTGTCCAGCATTTGCTTGACTATTATATAACTAAAAATACAAGAACCCAAAATTTCTGTAATTACAATTTTGTCACAGAACTACAATAACTGAACATGAAACTACAAATATTTGATTTAACAAATCATTTGGTTTATCTCGCAGCACAACAGTTCAGACGAAGATATACAATAGTATTAGTTATTTTATAAAAGTAAACAAACCTGGCCAATATGGTTCAACTGAGACACCAGCAGCTTTGAGAATGGTTGCAATCTTGTCACTCTGTGAAACCAATTGTTTGAGATTAACGAATCCGTGGGTGGTTAATAAAAATGAAATTATGGACAGGTAGAGTTAATTTTCACTGTGTGACTTCTAGGGTAGCAACAAACATAACCACTTTTTCCTCGCGGTTCGACACACCACACCAAAGAAATCAGTGTATGATAATGACACCATGCTACAAAATCAGCATGTGGTCATGACCATAAAAACAAAAATCAGTGTATGGTCACGACTACACACTGGAAAAACCCAAACTGCCCATGAAGATCAGGATGCCTTAATAAAAGTACAAGATTAACTTAGGTTGCAAGTTTTGGTAGCATGTGTCCTTGAGCATGATGATGGACTAACGATAATGACTGGTAAATGACAGGTGCTATCTCTGTGCTATCTTTGTATGTAAGGGGGAGGGAGGTTAAAAACCTCTTTGAGTTTATAATAATCAAGATCCAGAATGTATATATTGTTCATCCTCCATCTCGCCAAATTTACAATCAGAAATGAAGGTTGTCTAGGTTAGATATGCTATATATAAAATCAGGAGGAAACTGTGAAGAAAGAGCCTGATATTCAAATTAATCAGAAAGCCACCAATTCAAACACAAAACGACTACTTTAATATTAGTAAAACAAGTTATCATTCTGAGCATGTTTTGTAAGACTGTCCCCTGTATGTCCTCCACAGAAAGGAATGATGGCCCTACAACACACTACTCAAAACTACAAGGCACCAGATATGAGCTCCAGAAAACAGTGGACTGCATCATAAGTACGTGCCTGACGGTATAATCATCAAAATAGCAATCGCAAAGGAATAAGTGTGTTTAACCATCTTACCTATCTACTTATCCTCATCATTTCTTGTGGCACATTAGATTTCAGTAAGAGTTTTTTTCATGCTCTCTTGTCCTTTAAAACCTTCTGCGCAGTATTTACCGTCAGAGGTTTTTCTTCATCCACTTCATCTTCATAGGACATACAAGTGACACTCAAGTACACAGGTTTTTCTTCTCTATCATTCTCTATGTTGTTGGTCTTTCTTTCTTCTTGCCTCTAGTGTCCATGTGTGGGTGAGCTGTTTTCATTAGTATAACTGCATTAATTCATATAACATGCCCAACCTATTTCCATATCTCGTCTTTTCTGATCGTATCCATTGTTTAGTTGTCTAAATAAGACTGCCGTTACATATTCTTTCATGCCAGAATATTATTATGATGCTGCCTCTTCATCTTATCTATGTAGATTTACATATATATATATAACTATCTGACATATCTAAGTGCATCTAAATAACTAGTAACTACTATCTTTATACATAAGTATAAAAAACAAGGTTATGTAAACTAGCGAATTAGTTAACTAATTGCGCACTCAACACTTAGTCACTTACAGTGATAGCAATTTTATCGTCGGTTAGTATGAGAGCGGCATAAACACAGGCGAAATCGTCAGTTTCTGCCATTGTATTAATATATCTGGTAATATTACAAGCCTTGTGTGTTTAATAGCAATACGTGTCGCTGGATTAGCCTTAGCCCGGAGCGAACGATCAACTTTAACATCAACCTTACATTAAACGTTACTATAACACTACAAGCTGCGTAGTTAAGTTGTTATTCGTTACCGGGAACTACGGATCTACTTCCGGGTCATATTCATCATCCGAAACTTACGGATTGCCAACTTAACTAATTATTTCTTGTTAAGAGTTTATCAAGTCGCTAAATTAACATTTATATCTAACTAGAGACTCTCAGTCAAAGGGATGCATTTTCCGAAGGAAGGGTGTACATTATAATCGAAGCAAATTCATATTTTTTATTTTGCTTGTAACGCGATCTGTTTGTCGAATAATTTGGGGAAATGATAAAAAAACATTAAGTTTGATGTAAACGTCAAACGAAGATGTTAGGAAGATGTTACGGTGAAAATGAAAATCGTGGCATATCCTTCACAGGACGTCGCCATCAAGCACAGTAAACGAGTGGTCGATTTTCTAGACATCACTTATACGTTCAGTAGTTTGCCATGCAAGTAAAATCTTATTAAAAGTTATTATGGGAAGACTGTATAGGAATTCCTGCAGAAGTCCTCAAATACAATAGGGATGTCCTGCTGCCCCACCTCTACAATCTCCTTATTCAGTGCTGGAGAGAGGGAACACTTCCTCAGGACATGAGGGATGCAAAGATAGTGACACTCTATAAAAACAAAGGGGATAAGGGGATTGTAACAACTACAGAGGCATCTCCCTTCTAAGCGTAACAGGCAAAGCTTTTGCACTAGTCCTTTCAAAACGACTACAGAAACTGGCGGAGCGTGTTCTTCCAGAGTCACAATGTGGATTCAGAGCTAGACGGTCAACAACTGACATGATATTTACCCTTCGACACCTACAAGAGAAGTGCAGAGAGCAGAGCAAGCCTCTATGTATTGCTTTCGTGGATCTGACTAAGGCATTTGACACAGTCAGCAGGCCAAGTCTTTATAAAATATTGAAGTATATTGGTTGTCCCCAAAGTTGCTCCAATTGATTGTTTCCTTCCATGAGGGCATGAAAGCCAGCATACAGTTCGATGGCAGCACATCTGATAGTTTTGAGGTTAAGAGTGGAGTCAAGCAGGGCTGTGTCCTTGCCCCCACTCTCTTTGGTATCTTCTTCGCAGTCCTTTGAACCACGCCTTAGGGGACGCTGATAGTGATGTTTTCATCCGCACTAGATCTGATGGTTCACTGTTTAACTTGGCTCGCTTAAGAGCCAAGACAAAAACGACGGAAATACTTCTCAAGGACCTCCTTTTCGCTGACGATGCTGCCTTAGTCGCCCACAGTGAGACTACACTGCAATGTCTAATTAATAATTTGTCAAAGGCATGCGACCTCTTTCTCTGACAATAAGTGTCTCCAAAACAGTTGTATTATGTCAGGGAGGTAAGACATCAAATATCACTTTAAATGGTAACCATCTAACACCAGTGCAAAAATTCTGCTATCTTGGGTCCACGGTCACTGCCAGCCTTTCTCTTGATGAAGAAATCAACGCTCGTATAGGAGTATATATGGCCCTTTTCATCTTTACAGACGGTCAATAGGCAAGTGTTTTACTGTGACAACTCTGAGTTTTCGCTTTTCTCTCTTGTTGTCGTCTCTCTTTGTGCCTAGCCTGGGCAGCTGATATGGAGAATGTGCCTTGCCCATTTTGCACAAACCCCTCTCTACCCTACTGTTTTTCCAAAGGAAAGACAAAGTCTATACGTTTGGAATCCAGCAGGGTTTGCAGGAGATGCCAGAAGATAGCAAGGAATACACACTTAACCATCAACTGCCTTAGGGAGTGCGGCTACTACATTCGGCATACTATCAAAGCGAGCGTGGGACAACAAAAAATTGACATTGCAGACGAAAACTCAAATATATCGAGCCTGTGTAATTAGTTCTTTACTATATGGCTCAGAAACATGGACAGCCTACTCAAGACACGAGAGGAGACTTAACATCTTTCACCTTCGATGTCTCCGCAAGATTATGAACATCAGGTGGTACGACAAGATAACCAACTCTGAAGTACTACAACGTGCAAATCTGCCTTCCATCATGGGCATGCTCAGCAGTAGACGACTAAGATGGTTGGGACATGTGAGAAGAATGGAAACTTATCGCATACCAAAACAAATGTTGTTCTGTGAACTTTCGGAGGAAGAGGCACCAGGGCAGACCACTGCTCAGATATAAAGATGTCTGCAAAACCTCAATGAAAACTTTTCTATAGATCCCAGCACATGGGAGGGACTAGCTGATGACAGAGTTGTGTGGAAAGCCAAATTACGGAAGGGCGCAGAGTCTTTGAGAAGAGACTTATGTACGAGCTGAACGACAAGAGAGAAAAGCGAAAACTCAGAAGTTGTCACAGTAAAACACTTGCCTACTGACCGTCTGTAAAGATGAAAAGGACCATATACATATATAGGAAAATGAAAGAAAACATCAACAAAAAACAAGCTGGGTTTAGACGGAGCAGAGGTACACGTGACCATATAGAACAATCATAGAAAAATCTAGAGAGTATAATATACTTTAAGCTTTATTAACTACTCAAAGGCATTTGATTGTGTAGAACATCAGGAATTGTGCAAAATAATGGAGAAAATGGTACTTCCATTACATTTAATACAGATCATAAGATAACTTTATAGGAATCAAATGGCGACTGTAAGAACACGTGATGATGCATCAGATTGGGTTGACATATGGCAGGGATTCTGACAAGGTTGCATTTTGTCGTCTTGTCTGTTTAACATAAATGCCAAAAACATCATGAGGAATGTTACAGAAGATAGCGGAAAAGAACAATACGATCTTTTTATAATCGGAGGAAGAGAAATACCTGAACTAAGATATGTGGACGATGCAGCGATACATCACAAAAAGGGATTGAGACATTATAAGGGGAAGTGCAAGATAAAAGCGAAAAACAAAATCTATATCTCAATGTGGCAAAAACAAAATAATGACAACAGATAAAACGAACATGGCAAAAGATTTTTTTTTATAAACGGAGAGAAAGTAGAAAATGTGAACAGTTTTGAATATCTTGGTTCACTGCTAACAACAGATGGAAATGGGATGAAGGAAGTTAAAAGAAGAACAATCATGGCTTTACAAAAAATTAAACAGCCAAAAACAGTATGGAACGGAACTGATAGGAAAATAAAGATCAGAATACTAAGAGCATGCATATTCCCAGTGACAACGTATGGCTGTGAAGTATGGACATTTAATAAGGACGTGAAAAAATATATATGTGCTTTCAAATATAAGTGTTACAGAAGAGTCCTACGTATATCTTGGACAGAGAAGAGAACAAATAGATCTATTCAGAAAGAACTTGGAATCAAAGAAAACAAGCTGATGCTGCAAATAAGGAAGAGAAAACTGAGATATTTTGGACACATAAAAAGACACCAAGGACTGGAGAAGACTATCATGGAAGGAGGCATACCGGCAAAGAGAAAAAGTGGAAGACCACGGAGAGGATGGATTCAGGATGTAACTGATGGTTTGAACATGTCGGCTGCAGAGGCGGGACATTTGGCATATGAAAGAGAAATTCCGGAGAACTGTTGGGGTGGCAAAGTTCTGCTCAGGACAAGCTATTTAATGATGAGTTTGCTATATCTTTCTGAACGGTGAGATCTATTTTTAACGTTTATAAAAATCCAAGGGCTTCCAAACATGCCACGGAGTTTGAACCAGGTACTCTTGGGTATTGATTGAGCTCATTACAGCTTAAGCTACATGCTCTCACGTGGTTAAAATAGCATAGCTAGACAAGGACTAAATTCAGTTTTACTGGATTTTCAAGAATTCGACAAATTTGGCAAGACGTTTTGTAAGGTCTATAACAGAAGAAAGGCCATTCGACTATTTATCCTGTACTTTTTCATGTCATCAGTAAATATCCTGACACCATTACCAGAACTGGAAGGTCAACACCCATTGGCAGACGAAATAAAGTCTTGTTAGAATTGCCGAATCAAATAAAAACATCGAACCAGTTGTGAGAAGCTTTCTCTTTCTCTCTCTGTCTCTGTCCCTCTCTCGATCGTTCTTTTTGGCGATTTTTATCATTCTTATTGTGTTATATAAACAGCCTTTTCCAAGAACGTAGTTTTACATCACAATCTTTAGTACCATTTGGAGCTCTGGTGATTGTCCTTCAGTGATGTGTCCGATTTCAACCAGCATTTATTGGGTTCGCTCTCCGTCAGCCTTTGACTGTCCCCAGTCGTCCTGCAAGGCAGCAGGTTTGAGAAGCTCTAAAACAGATAGTCACAGATAGAATAAAGTGGAGAGGGTTTGTTGCTATAAGATGACAGCTGACGTTATGATCACTGACTGTTTCATCAGTGAATAGTCAATGATAGTAGAAAGATTAACACTATGGACGCGCACACAAATATAAACATTGCATGATAACTACCAACAGGTAAAACTAATGGTTTCATTGATTGATCGTCTGTGTGTTTCCGGAGCCCGCAATGGGAGTAAAGAATAGTAACACTGTCACCTACACGATATATTGTAAGAGGCGATTGAAGTAGGAGCCTAGAGAAGCTACATTAGTAAATAAAAAGTGGCACAAAAAATGGATGTGCTGGCCTACTTGTAGGCGCATAACCGGCACAACGTACAATCGCTCTTAGGCTCAGATCACATTCAATTCACAAAGAGTGGTTCCACAAGTGATAGATATTGAGCGTCTGAAGAAGAAGAAGAATAATAAGACCATCATCAATGCACTTCGGTGAGTAACCATGTGTGCTTCCATCTCTTTCTTACATTGCACTTCGGTGAGTAACCATGTGTGCTTCCATCTCTTTCTTACATTGCACTTCGGTGAGTAACCATGTGTGCTTCCATCTCTTTCTTACAATGCACTTCGGTGAGTAAACATGTGTGCTTCCATCTCTTTCTTACAATGCACTTCGGTGAGTAAACATGTGTGCTTCCATCTCTTTCTTACAATGCACTTCGGTGAGTAACCATGTGTGCTCCCATCTCTTTCGTACAATGCACTTCGGTGAGTAAACATGTGTGCTTCCATCTCTTTCTTACAATGCACTTCGGTGAGTAACCATGTGTGCTCCCATCTCTTTCTTACAATGCACTTCGGTGAGTAAACATGTGTGCTTCCATCTCTTTCTTACAATGCACTTCGGTGAGTAAACATGTGTGCTTCCATCTCTTTCTTACAATGCACTTCGGTGAGTAAACATGTGTGCTTCCATCTCTTTCTTACAATGCACTTCGGTGAGTAACCATGTGTGCTCCCATCTCTTTCTTACAATGCACTTCGGTGAGTAAACATGTGTGCTTCCATCTCTTTCTTACATTGCACTTCGGTGAGTAACCATGTGTGCTCCATCTCTTTCTACAATGCACTTCGGTGAGTAACCATGTGCTCCCATCTCTTTCTTACAATGCACTTCGGTGAGTAACCATGTGTGCTTCCATCTCTTTCTTACATTGCACTTCGGTGAGTAAACATGTGTGCTTCCATCTCTTTCTTACATTGCACTTCGGTGAGTAACCATGTGTGCTCCAATCTCTCTTTCTTACAATGCACTTCGGTGAGTAAACATGTGTGCTTCCATCTCTTTCTTGCAATGCACTTCGGTGAGTAACCATGTGTGCTCCCATCTCTTTCGTACAATGCACTTCGGTGAGTAAACATGTGTGCTTCCATCTCTTTCTTACAATGCACTTCGGTGAGTAACCATGTGTGCTTACATCTCTTTCTTACAATGCACTTCGGTGAGTAAACATGTGTGCTTCCATCTCTTTCTTACAATGCACTTCGGTGAGTAAACATGTGTGCTTCCATCTCTTTCTTACAATGCACTTCGGTGAGTAAACATGTGTGCTTCCATCTCTTTCTTACAATGCACTTCGGTGAGTAACCATGTGTGCTCCCATCTCTTTCTTACAATGCACTTCGGTGAGTAACCATGTGTGCTCCATCTCTTTCTTACAATGCACGTAGGTGAGTAAACATGTGTGCTTCCATCTCTTTCTTACATTGCACTTCGGTGAGTAAACATGTGTGCTTCCATCTCTTTCTTATATTGCACTTCGGTGAGTAACCATGTGTGCTCCCATCTCTTTCTTACAATGCACTTCGGTGAGTAAACATGTGTGCTTCCATCTCTTTCTTACATTGCACTTCGGTGAGTAAACATGTGTGCTTCCATCTCTTTCTTACATTGCACTTCGGTGAGTAAACATGTGTGCTTCCATCTCTTTCTTACATTGCACTTCGGTGAGTAAACATGTGTGCTTCCATCTCTTTCTTACATTGCACTTCGGTGAGTAACCATGTGTGCTTCCATCTCTTTCTTACATTGCACTTCGGTGAGTAAACATGTGTGCTTCCATCTCTTTCTTACATTGCACTTCGGTGAGTAAACATGTGTGCTTCCATCTCTTTCTTACATTGCACTTCGGTGAGTAAACATGTGTGCTTCCATCTCTTTCTTACATTGCACTTCGGTGAGTAAACATGTGTGCTTCCATCTCTTTCTTACATTGCACTTCGGTGAGTAAACATGTGTGCTTCCATCTCTTTCTTACATTGCACTTCGGTGAGTAAACATGTGTGCTTCCATCTCTTTCTTACAATGCACTTCGGTGAGTAAACATGTGTGCTTCCATCTCTTTCTTACATTGCACTTCGGTAAGTAAACATGTGTGCTTCCATCTCTTTCTTACATTGCACTTCGGTGAGTAAACATGTGTGCTTCCATCTCTTTCTTACATTGCACTTCGGTGAGTATACATGTGTGCTTCCATCTCTTTCTTACATTGTACTTCGGTGAGTAAACATGTGTGCTTCCATCTCTTTCTTGCGCTGAAAGATCTCAGCGGCAGTGCACGAACTCAGTAGCACTGGCGAGGGTCCCCGACGTAATTTAGAAGATGATGAAAATATATTATAGCAATTCTATTTTTTAATCTTTCTAATGAATTTTGCCTGCAGTAGCATCTATCCAACCTGTTCTTCTTGATTTTGAGCTATTAATTGTGCGTTTATGTGCTCAACTTGAACATGAAACAAGAAAATACAACAACAAAAGAAACCACAAGAAAACTACAGACCTTCATAAATGTATGTTTACGTAGAATAGCGAGACTGAGATGGTATGAACGATGAACTCAAGAGAAAGAACTAAGCAGGTACCAGTGGAGAAAGAGCTAAGGAGAGACGCCGGAGATGGATAGGACACACATTGAGAAGACTGACCTGAAGCATTGCAAGACAGGCACTGTTTTGGAACCCGCAGAGAAAGAGAAATAAGGAAGGCCTAGAAGTACCTGAAGAAGAGAGCTGTAGACTGATATTAAAAGGTTAGGCAAGACGGGGAAAGAATTAGAAGGGATGGCAAGAGAGAAATAAAGAGCTGGAAGAAGTTTGTTGAAGACCTGTGGCAAGAGAGAGAAAGAAAGGGCTGGAAGAAGGTTGTTGAAGAACTGTGGCAAGAGAGAAAAAGAAAGGGCTGGAAGAAGTTTGTTGAAGACCTGTGGCAGAGAGAGAGAGAGAAAGAGCTGGAAGAAGTTTGTTGAAGACCTGTGGCAAGAGAGAGAGAGAAAGAGCTGGAAAAAGGTTGTTGAAGACCTGTGGCAAGAGAGAGAGAGAAAGAGCTGGAAGAAGTTTGTTGAAGACCTGTGGCAATGTGGGCGATCACTCTCTCCGCTAATATTAATCACGCCGTAATTAACCTTTCATATAAATATATGAAACCCAATTCTGTATTTCAATCTTTATTATATGCATATATTTCACCTATATAGCACCTTTACATCTACAACACATATATCATATTCATACATATATATATAACATACAATATAGTCCCAACATGATTACCTCACTCTGAAAATGATATATCACCTTACAATATAAAATGCTAAACTATAACCACTTGATTATATAAGCACAAATCTTCACTATTCAAGACCTACACTCTATTGAATCTCTAATACCAGTTCATCACATAATTGTGTTGTACAGGTTAGTCTGAAGTCCTTAGAATGCCTCTGTCTATTTTAAAATGTTAATAGTTTTCTGTGGAACAGCTGTTCGGTTGAGTGTTCCATGGGTCTGTTACTTGTGACTTCAAAGATATATATTTCTTCAAAATGTCTATTTTTCTGTCTCTTGATGAAAGTTTGCTTTTATACATTAAGATCATATCTGTAAAACGAGGCTCTGATAACTTGGTCACTTTTCTACAAATGGCAATTTAGAAGATATATATTTCCAGTTGAACAGGTAAGGCTTTCTCTAGTGCTGTCTGTCTCTATAAGATGCTACTTCTATTCTCTATCAGATTTGTCTATAGGTCTGATCGTGGCTACTCTGCTGTGTGGATCTATTTATGAATCTGCTGTCCACACTACACATGTCTAGTTATACTCACATATCCGAAGTCAGCGTTGGTCGTCTCTTCAACTCAGCACACTGGGCCATTTCGTCTGCCCTTTTGGGAGTTTTGCAAGACTCTCTCCATGTTCGGCAAATCTCTATCCAAGCTCTAAAAGTCTTTCTGCTAAGTCTCTTCTGCTAAGTTGCTACTGCTAAGTTGTTTCTCTCTCTATGTGTCCTATCGGCTGTCGGAGTGTCTAGCCATACTCACATATTCGAACTCAATTTCAGTCTCTTCAACGCAGCACACTGGGCCATTCCGTCTGCCCTTTGCGAGCTCTGCAAGTTTCTCTACGTTCTGCACGTCTCTTCTCTAGCTCTCCTCTGAATTTCCGTCACCGTCTATTTATATGGGACTAAAACCCACCTTTGTCTTGCCCCAAAATATCTCCATTTCGTTTCATTATCATACTAATGATTACTGACTCTACCGGTGTCTATCTTCCTGAGAAATCGTCCATAAATCTGTCCGGCATCCCTGCTTAAATTTCCAATCTCAGTCTTTAACAAATGAGGTCATCCTACTTATCTTTCGGAAATTCATGTAGTATTTCCATAATGGCTTCGTCTGCCTAATTTATTTTGGGGAAACCTAGCCGTTGCATTTTTAAACAGCTTCGTGGGGTCGCCCTACTTAATTAAACTTTTGAACTTTTGACTTGTTTTTCTGTGGCCTATTGGAATTTGATACATTTTTGTCCTGCTCAACCACGAACACTATTACAGCAAGAGAGAGAGAAAGAAAGGGCTGGAAGAAGTTTGTTGAAGACCTGTGGCAAGAGAGAGAAAGAAAGAGCTGGAAGAAGTTTGTTGAAGACCTGTGGCAAGAGAGAGAGAAAGAGCTGGAAGAAGTTTGTTGAAGAACTGTGGCAAGAGAAAGAGAGAAAGGGCTGGAAGAAGGTTGTTGAAGACCTGTGGCAAGAGAGAGAAAGAAAGAGCTGGAAAAAGATTGTTGAAGACCTGTGGCAAGAGAGAGAAAGAAAGAGCTGGAAAAAGTTTGTTGAAGACCTGTGGCAAGAGAGAGAAAGAAAGGGCTGGAAGAAGTTTGTTGAAGACCTGTGGCAAGAGAGAGAAAGAAAGGGCTGGAAGAAGTTTGTTGAAGACCTGTGGCAAGAGAAAGAGAGAGAAAGGGCTGGAAGAAGGTTGTTGAAGACCTGTGCTCCATTGGGAGTTGCAAGTTGAAGAAGAAAACTGACGCTCTTGATCTTTAAAAAAAATCTTTGACCTCGGCTTTTTTGCTGGTTTTCTCAGATAATTGACTCTGAGATTTTGAACGTTTTATCGAATTACTTGTTTTCTGACACTTGCCATTTAAGTCAGTCTAAATCACGTGCTTCAGCACTTAAAAGAAAAAGTTTAAGAAAAACGTACCTGCTGACTAACAGAAATAAAATTTCAACAAGACATTGCCTTCACATTTTTAATGATTCATGTTTTTGTTTTCGTATAGTTATATAGTTTTTCTGTCTTTGCAAGCCGTTCAGTGTATCATCATTATCAAGTAGCTTGTTCTGAGCAGAACTTTGCTATCCTTACAGGTCTTAGACATTTTTTTCTCTCATATACCTCCGCCTCTGCAGCCGTCATTTTCAAATCACCAGTAACACCATGAATCCATCTTCTCCGTGGTTTTTCTCTTCTTCTCTTGCCCGGATGCCTCCTTCCATGATGGTCTTCAACTCTTCGTGTCTTTTTAAATGTCCAATATACTTCAATTTTTCTCATTCTTATTTGTAGCATCAGCAAGTTTTCTTTGATTTTAAGTTCTTTCTAGATATATCTATTTGTTCTCTTCTCTGTTCACTGTATACGTTTATCATTTTGTTGCTGTTAAGGAAGCCATAACTCCATTACATGACGTTAGGTTTCAAAAGGTTCACCCTGGGCAGATGATGCTCATCAACCCGGGAGGGCAGGTCGTCTACGGGTCGCTGCCCTGAAAGACAATAGCAACCTGCTGCCTTGTGGGTTTTGGCTGGGGACAGCAAAAGGCTAGCGGAGAGCGAACCGTACACAAACTCTGGTTGAAATCGAACACACCACCGAAAGATAAGCACTTGAGCTCCAATTGGTACCGAAGGCTGTGCACGTACATCCGTTCTGATGTTTGGCTGTTTATATATCACAATAGAATGATAAAAACGGCTTAAGAACGATCGCGAGAGAGAGAGAAAAGGTTCACTATCAATACATCATTATGTCTATGTTATGTTATGCGATCAACGTCACGACATATTGGGCATCCCCATGCGTGCTCTGTCCTCCTCTGTAGCAGCCATCCCAAAGTCCATTTGCTCACCGTACCCATGAGAAGTTGATTAGTATACCTTCTCTCTCTACCACAAAGACAACACTGTCTGGCATGTACAAACTTAAAGCCTAATTCTCGCAATCGTTCCAGTGTCTGAGACTCGCCCATATCACATAAATGAGAGCGTACCACATTTATGACATCGGATCTGTTCATATTTCTGCCCGCTTGAATCGGGGCATTGTTTACAAGAAAGTCAGCACGCTCGTTACCCTGCACTACAGCATGTCCAAATGTGTACAGCCAAGTCATTTTCTTGAGATGTGATTCTCGTGAGTACATCATTTCATGACGTGAGATTGTGAAAGGTTCACTTCTAATACATCATTACATGACGTGAGATTTTCAAAGGTTCACTTCTAATACATCATTACATGACTGGTCGATATAGTAGCATTTTAACTTGTTATTTCTAAGTAAAACAAAATAATAATACTAATAAAAGTTGCTTGGGAGAAAAGACTCATATGCTTCAGTGTGTCACGACTGACGCTCACTGACTTTCACACACAAAGAATATGTTAGCTTTCAGAGCACACACAATAACCTCGTTGACGTTTCGGTTTAATTCGACTGTACTTAAGACATTAATACCATCACCTGAAGCTGAATTTACCATCCTAGCAGTGAATCCATAAATTCACTTGGTGGTACCAGTTGTCACAATATATTCTAAGCCATATATATATATATATATATATATATATATATATATATATATATAGAGAGAGAGAGAGAGAGAGAGACAATAAAGGAAAGAAGAAAAGAAATGGGGAAGTATACAATATGATTAGTCATAAATATATGTGGGCATTTTGAAGAAAATAAAAATACAGGATGCAGAGATAACAAACGGAACACACGATACTGCTGAATTTTCTTGTTGACATATTTTTAGTTTGGACGTTTTGAGTATGTGAAACTTATCGTAGAAGCATACCTAGAGAATAAATGCGCTATAGGAAAACCCGATGAGAAGTTCTGGGAAAACTGATTCGTACTATTATTCAGAAACTCACTTTTTTCTTGAAATTTGATCAGCCGTAAATATAACGTATGAATGTATCGCAAGGGCACAGAGCTGATGTAACTGATGATTTGAACAGAACTTTGTCCCTCAACAGTCCATCATAATATATATATATATATATATATATATATATATATATATATATATCCCCCTCTCTCTCTCCTCTCATAGGACTCAGCTTTCGTTATGTTGAAAATGGCCTCCGATAACATACGGCCGGCGGGCTCAGGTAAAAATTATAGGAAATAATACGATAACCGTCGGTGACCTCGTATTCCAGTGTTGTTGTATAAAGACGAATTCATGTTAAAAACAACACAACATGCTAAATCAAGGTTATATTATATTACAAGTTAAGTTTAACAATAAGGAATATCAGTATTATGAATATCATTATTATGAATATCAGTATTATGAATATCAGTATTATGAATATCATTATTATGAATATCAGTATTATGAATATCAGTATTATGAATATCAGTATTATGAATATCAGTATTATGAATATCAGTATTATGAATATCAGTATTATGAATATTTTTCTGCAATAAATAACCATAGACTCATAGAATTGAGTAATATTACAAAAAGCAAACAGTTTTCTATCAAACATCTACACAAACCAGCCCACATTAAACATGAATTTTGGTTTTCCCGTCTGAGCTAGTCGGTCTTATGTTGTCAGGGGTCAACGTACACATCATCAGTTACATACTGAATCCATCTCCTGGATGCCTTCATCCAACGTACACATCATCAGTTACATCTTGAATCCATCTACCTGGGATGCCTTCACCCAACGTACAAATCATCAGTTACATATTGAATCCATCTACCTGGGATGTCTTCACCCAACGTACACATCATCAGTTACATCCTGAATCCATCTCCCTGGGATGCCTTCACCCAACGTACAAATCATCAGTTACATCCTGAATCCATCTACCTGGGATGCCTTCACCCAACGTACAAATCATCAGTTACATCCTGAATCCATCTACCTGGGATGCCTTGACCCAACGTACACATCATCAGTTACATCCTGAATCCATCTACCTGGGATGTCTTCACCCAACGTACAAATCATCAGTTACATCCTGAATCCATCTACCTGGGATGCCTTCACCCAACGTACAAATCATCAGTTACATCCTGAATCCATCTACCTGGGATGTCTTCACCCAACGTACAAATCATCAGTTACATCCTGAATCCATCTACCTGGGATGTCTTCACCCAACGTACAAATCATCAGTTACATCCTGAATCCATCTACCTGGGATGTCTTCACCCAACGTACAAATCATCAGTTACATCCTGAATCCATCTACCTGGGATGTCTTCACCCAACGTACAAATCATCAGTTACATCCTGAATCCATCTACCTGGGATGTCTTCACCCAACGTACAAATCATCAGTTACATCCTGAATCCATCTACCTGGGATGTCTTCACCCAACGTACAAATCATCAGTTACATCCTGAATCCATCTACCTGGGATGTCTTCACCCAACGTACAAATCATCAGTTACATCCTGAATCCATCTACCTGGATGTCTTCACCAACGTACATCATCATTAATCGAATCATCTCCTGGGATGCCAATATCTCATCTGAATCATCTACTGGATCTCACCCAACGTACATCATCGTTACATCCTAAAATCTCCTGGGATGTCTTCGTAATCATCTACATCCGATATCTACTATGTCTACCAGTCTTTATCATCCTAATCCATCTACCTGGATGTCTTCACCCAACGTACAAATCATCATTACATCCTGAATCCATCTACCTGGATGTCTTCACCCAACTACAAATCTCATTCATATCTCTGAATCCATCTCCGATGTCTTACAACTTATATCATCGTTAATACTGAATCCATTCCTGATGTCTTCACCCAACTACAATCTGTTCTTGATCATCTCATGCCTTACACATTGTTATAATCATCTATATCACTCTGCTTGATTTCTTCTGTTCTTTTATATCTCATATCTGCTTCGTGTCTTGTTATATCTCTATATCTGACTTCGTGTCTTGTTGATTCATTCCACAGTGTCTTGTTATATCTCTATATTGCATCGTATTGTAATTCTATATCACTTCGTTCTGTTAATGTTATAACCAGTTGCTGTTTGTTATATTCATATCATTATGAAATCCGTTTGTATACGTTACAGAGATTATCCATGTGTCGTTCTGATTGCAGTTCTGAAACCAATGTTTGCATGGCAAATTTGAAACTCTTTTCCAGTTCGTTGATGGTTATGAAACCAGTTGCATGATTGACAGGTTATGAAACCAGTTGCATGATTGACATGTTATGAAACCAGTTGCATGATTGACAGGTTATGAAACCAGTTGCATGATTGACAGGTTATGAAACCAGTTGCATGATTGACAGGTTATAAAACCAGTTGCATGATTGACATGTTATGAAACCAGTTGCATGATTGACAGGTTATGAAACCAGTTGCATGATTGACAGGTTATGAAACCAGTTGCATGATTGACATGTTATGAAACCAGTTGCATGATTGACAGGTTATGAAACCAGTTGCATGATTGACAGGTTATGAAACCAGTTGCATGATTGACAGGTTATAAAACCAGTTGCGTGATTGACAGGTTATAAAACCAGTTGCATGATTGACAGGTTATGAAACCAGTTGCATGATTGACAGGTTATGAAACCAGTTGCATGATTGACATGTTATGAAACCAGTTGCATGATTGACATGTTATGAAACCAGTTGCATGATTGACAGGTTATGAAACCAGTTGCATGATTGACATGTTATGAAACCAGTTGCATGATTGACAGGTTATGAAACCAGTTGCATGATTGACAGGTTATGAAACCAGTTGCATGATTGACAGGTTATAAAACCAGTTGCATGATTGACAGGTTATAAAACCAGTTGCATGATTGACAGGTTATGAAACCAGTTGCATGATTGACAGGTTATGAAACCAGTTGCATGATTGACAGGTTATGAAACCAGTTGCATGATTGACAGGTTATAAAACCAGTTGCATGATTGACAGGTTATGAAACCAGTTGCATGATTGACAGGTTATAAAACCAGTTACCTGATTGA
This sequence comes from Arion vulgaris, assembly GCA_020796225.1. NCBI lineage: Eukaryota > Metazoa > Mollusca > Gastropoda > Stylommatophora > Arionidae > Arion > Arion vulgaris. The sequence continues at coordinate 76,642,242 of CM036755.1, read as the reverse complement.
CATCTTTCCCTTCATCCGATGCAGCAAAGGTCTCTCTTCGTGCCTTTGAGTCGAAGGTCGTGGGTTCGAATCCGGACCGCGGCCTTCTGTTCACGAGTGCAGTTTTTCCAGAGACCCTATGATTGTTGCCGGAGCTACGGGTTCGTGCTTTGTGCAATACTCTCGGCAGGTGGCGTGCCATTTCTGCGGAGGGACTGAGCCATATGGGGTAAAACCCGGTGCAATGAAGTCAATCCTTCGGCTTTAAACCTTAAACCTTCGTGTCTTTTTATATATGTCCAAAATACTTTTATTTTTTCATTATTATTTGTAGCATCAGCCAGTTTCTTTGATTTTGAGTTCTTTTTGGATACATGTTCTCTTCTCTGTCCACGATATACAGAGAACTCTTCTGTAACACTTATAAAAAAGCACATATATATATAAAGCACATACGATTCAAAAGCACATATATATATATATATAAAGCACATATGATATTTGTTTTTTCTTAGTGCAGCATTTACGTTAGCTTTGTTTATGTAGTTCTGTTGTCGTCTGTAGTATGTCCTTTATTGCATAAAAGAAAAGGTCTTAAGCAAACAAGACAGCCTGACCTGCTTTGTAACCCATTTTTATCATAAATATTTGTGTCTTTTCTCTTTCTTCTGTCCCCTGCCCTATCAAATATCAAAGCCAACCATATTTTGCTTTCTCGTCAATCTATTTTTAGACATGATAGCGTCTGGTGGCGAACAGACGTAGTCACTGGCAGACGGCGGAAAGTTGGATAGAAATTTGAGGCTACAAAAGTTTGACAAGCAACATTGAGACATGTGAACTAAGTAAGGAGAGGTCGATCAACATTGAATGCTTTCGTTTTACTAGAGTATACTTTGTCTCACTTTAGCGCGTTGAGAAAAGGGTCAACTGTGGAACAAACCGTGAAACCCGTCGTGTACGAAACACACATAAACATAGTTGGCAATAACATGTGGAGGTTTGTGTTGGACATAATTTAAACTGTTGTTCAGGATTTTCTATTTTAGTTACCACAGTTAAGATTGCATTATATTGTTGAAATTGTAAGTCTACCATTTATTCTGGCGGTGAACTTAAAATAGATTGTTTGTATATAAACACGTTTTTATAAATAGCATTTTATTGATAAAAAATGGTTTAGAAAAATTGAAAATGGGACTGGTTAAGTGAATAGTGTTTATCGTGGTGTGTAGTAGGCAGTTTAGAACACATTGGTAATAATCTGACAGTGCCTAAGTGAAATAGGGTATGCTGTGTAGCTATAAATATAACTTGATTGTGTATTGAAAATGTCATTTGATGATGATGTTCCTGAGTGTGATGGAATTGATTTCAAATGGATGCGAAGTGATTATGATTCAACAACAGACGAGGAAGACCGTAACGACCGCGATGGGTAAGTTATAAGTTAACAAATCATTGGCTATTAATAGATTGGTTATATTTGATGTTATATTGTTATCTTTATACTGATAGTTTGTGATAACTAAGTAGGAGTCAAGGACGTAGCTAGGTACGTGCGTGAGATATCCATGTTCGCACGTGCTGTTTATTGTGAATGAAAGAAGGGCTCTTAGTTATGTTGTCAACTTCTTCTTACAAGGAGGAAGTAAATCATAGACAATTAAGAAACAAAGAGAAATGATTGTTGTGCGTGTTCTAGGTTAACCCCTTCAATCCTGAGCCGATTTGCTGGCTCACAATACGTTTTAAGATCACGCACAAAGCCTGTATACTTGCTAATTAAAGGTAAGGTGCTCGCCTCTCGTGCCAAAAGGTAACCGGTTCGTCCTCGTAGACCCATCGGGATATTTTCCCAGAGGTCCCTGATCTCAGTGTAGGTGAGATCGAGTTCCAAATCATATCGGAGACGGACGATAAAACATAGGTCATGTGTTCAATTTGAGCGCGTAAAATAACCCGTGTCAGTTCAAAATCGAGAGTAGCAGACTTTAAAGCTGCCGCCCGGGCAAAATTCATTAGAAAACGATTAAAAATAAAACTCCTACATAAATATCTTCACCACCTACATATTACATCGATCACCCTCGCCGGTGCTTGCAAGCAGTTCGCGTGCACTTCCTGTTTAAGAGATCGTAGCACACATGATTACTCAACGAAGTGCAATGATGATGATCCTTTCAATCAATATTCCCTTCCCCAGCGAGCTCCATGTAAAGAAATATAACGAGCTCCATGTAAAGAAATATAACGAGCTCAATGTAAAGAAATATAACGAGCTCAATGTAAAGAAATATAACGAGCTCAATGTAAAGAAATATAACGAGCTCAATGTAAAGAAATATAACGAGCTCAATGTAAAGAAATATAACGAGCTCCATGTAAAGAAATATAACGAGCTCAATGTAAAGAAATATAACGAGCTCCATGTAAAGAAATATAACGAGCTCCATGTAAAGAAATATAACGAGCTTCATGTAAAGAAATATAACGAGCTCCATGTAAAGAAATATAACGAGCTTCATGTAAAGAAATATAACGAGCTTCATGTAAAGAAATATATAGAAATATTAACTTCTTATAAATGTTGAAACGACAGCTAGTTTGTAACAGTCAATCAACATTGTGGTTTCCAGCTTTTCCCTGGTCTACAGCTTTTCCCTGGTCTACAGCTTTTCCTAGGTTTTGATCTTTTCCTTGTTTTCCAGCTTTTCCTTGTTTTCCAGCTTTTCCTTGTTTTCCAGCTTTTCCTTGTTTTCCAGCTTTTCCTTGGTTTCCAGATTTTCCTATATTCCATCGACTGCCCGATATAATGATCTCCTGAACATGAGCGCCCACGTATTAGGGCAAGGAGGGAGGTGGGTGCAAGTGCCACCCCTGGAAAATAGATCTTTTATAACACAATTTTATGTGAATCTGATCTTCTCCATTACCGCGTAGTAAACTATCAACTAAAATTTGTTAAAAATCATTTTGACCCTCCCTGGAAACATTTTGGTAGACGCCCATGCTCCTGAGTGTCATGTCGTTTTATAAGTCCAACCTATTTCATTTTATCTTTTTTGTTTTATCAACCACTTTTACTCGCCACTTCTTTATACCAGTTCTCTCATGTTGTAATGACATTTGGGCGTCTGCGGCTTAGCGGTACTGAGCTGGATCACAACTCAAGAGTATCTTGTTCAAACACCGCGGCGGCAGTTTGGCAAATTCATTCTCTTGGAAAAGAACGGTAGAAATAGGCCAAACCTTTCAGAAAGCAATAGCAAACTAATGAACGTATAAGTGGTGCCTGGAAAATCAGCGATTCATTTACTGTGGCTGATGGAGACGTCCTTAAAGGATATGCTACGATTTTCATTTATGGTGTCTCTGACTGATATTTTTGCGCAATGGCTTGCTTTCCTCATCACCGGCGTTCCATCTTTCTTCTTCTCTCTCTCTCCCACCTTCCTGATTCAAGTGAGCATTACTCTACTACTTTAGAAGTAAGAACATAACTAGAAATGTGTAGAGATCCATGACCTACACCATAGATTCCCAAACTTTTTCGGCCCACCGCCCACTTTACACAACATAAACTTTGTAACGCCCTGCCCACCACATTATAGCAGTTTGCCAACGTCCCATCCCATATATATACATATATATCTCTTTGACATAGAAAATTGATATATATTTCTGTCATACATGGTCAATTTTCAAATGATTATATACATGAAATAGAAAATTGATGAAAAAATGGATCGTGTAAAACGGGCATAAGATGAATTAAAATGCAGAATTTAAATGATTATTCAATCGCAAAATCCGAAAATAATTTATTTTAAAATATTTATTATTCATTTCTTCTTTAAGAACCACCGAACCTAACCCCCGCCCCAAATTCTTCTGAACTCACTATCGTCCCGCCCGCCTAGGACGTTTCAGCGCCCCTGGGGGCGGACAGTACCCCACTTTGGAAACGCTGATCTACACCAACAGGTGTGTCAGATTACAAACCTTGTTAAGAAATTCTTTAATCGGTTTATTGGTTAGCAGTACAAAAACAAACTACATTTCAGGTAGAAGAAATATATATACGGTGATCAGTTTCTGTCAGGCTCATTATTAGGCTTGTATACCTTCTCCTTCCATACTATTTCAAAGAAGTCTAGATACTAGATCGATATGGTAAAATAAATCAGACGGTCATGCAATGTAGTACTTTTTTATTCCCGTTTTTCGATCCAGAAGCCGAGCTTTCGGCTCGGTGCCATGGATATCATAACCCTTCGGTTCGGTGCCACGGACCGTAAATCTGGATAACCTGTGGCTTTTCTGCCAGCCCGCGGAATTGAACAGCACTCACAGGGGACTTGTCACCCGTCGTCTAACGCGCTACGAATACGCTGGGCAGGCGGGAAATGTAGTACTTAAACCCATGGCCTCCGATATCATATCGCTGGTCTATCTTGAGAAACCATCAAGAAAACAGACTGGGAAAAGTGAACAACTGTTGTTGGCATATGCTACATGAGGAGAGTAAAGAAAAAAGTTAAGTCATACAATGTAGCCATAATTATAGTGGGTCTCTGGGGTTAAGCTCTTGCCTCGCGTTCCGAAGGTAGTGGATTCGAATCCGGAACGCACCATTCTGTTCACGAGTGCATTTTTTTCAGAGACCCAAGGATTGTTGCCGGAGCTACTGAGATCGTGCTTTGTATAATACTCTCGGCAGATGTCGTGGCATTTCTGCGGAGAAATATATGTCCACAATAGTTTATTTCTATCTTAGTTATCAAGCACTTCTCATCAATTTTAAGCTATTTCAAAATGAACATATTTGTTCTTTTTTTCCTCTCAATAGTATTCTGAGCACTCTCTTATGTAATACTTGCATTCAAATGCACTCATCTATTTTCAATTGTTTTATCAATGGTCCATGCTAAATAGCCATACTTCTCTAGGGGAAAATACAGGGTGTTCAAGATAAATGCAGGCCCATTGACAAATCGAAAGTTGCCAGTTAACCTATTGCGTTGTGTTTATTTACTATTTAAACCGGTTCTGACTAGCTCGTCCTACGTCATATTTGTTCATCGCTCCTTCCCGCACTACAATTACACACCGTCACACAACCGTGACCTATACGTCATAACTGAACCTTCTCATTTTCTTACATATATGCCAGATTAGCTCCATTCACATGCTGCTTTTATCTTGAACACCCTGTATAATGCGCAACATATCTCATTTTAAACGTAGTATACTACAGCATTCATAAAATAGATGAGACTACAGTACAACTATTTGATTGGCAAAACACGTAATCACAAAGTACTGTAGTTTTACAAATTACAAAAACAATGACAAAATACAACGTACTTACGTTGTCTGTGACGTAAATCACAAATATTTCACAACAACCGGTTAACAACTGGTTATTTTAGAGAAAACATAGATGTGTCAGGAAGAAAGATCTGAAGGAAACAGTAAGAGAAACAAAACTTCAATGTTTAATTCAGGAACAAAAATCGAGTTTCAAAATAAGAAAATCCATATTCCGTCATGGATCAAAAACAAGAGTTGCCAGATTAGCCAAGAATCATAAATATTTCTAAATTAGCTTCTTCTTCTTTTTCGCGTTCGTTCTTTGCGACCAATTTTAATCACTCTTTGTGATATGTTTGATCTTTGCCAAGAACTGTATACGTTGCACATTGGTTTGGTGGCCCCTAAACGCATAAGACTTCTACATGTTTAGGACCTGTGCATCATATTTCAGCCAAACTTCCTTAGTCGCCTCTTATGACATGCGTGGCAGGTAACAGTGGTTCTATTCTTTACACCCCAAATTTGGGCCCCGGCAACCACTCGGACGACTAAATTAGCCAAAGATCACACACATCGCCAGATTAGACAAACATCACAAAAGCATTTATGGAGCCACTAAAGTTAAGAATCATTGATATATTCCAGAACATGGCATTGGCAGCGTAAACATGTACGGATCAGCAGTTGTGTGTAATACACAACAAAGAATAACTTGATCACTAAATTGAAATAGCTCAAGTATCTTTCAATCAGACATTTCTCATAACTAAACAACCGTGACATAGATCGATATCATTTATTACAGTAATTTTAAGTTCAAACACTACACGCTCGATGAACTGAAAATGAAAATCGTGGCAAATCCGTTTCATGACTTAGCCATCAACCACATTAAACGAGTCGTCGATTTTTCTAGTCACCACTTATACGTTCTGTAGTTTACTATTGCTTTCTGAACAGTGAGGTTTATTTTTACAGTTATTTTCCACAGGAACGAATTAGCTTCCAAACTGCCCGCCTCGAAGTTTGAACCAGGTACGCTTGGGTTTTGATCGAGCTCACTACCCCTCAATGTACAGACACCAACGCTCGATCATATAGTATAGGCATACGATAAACTATGTGCATATAGTATAGGCATACGATAAACTATGTGCATATAGTATAGGCATACGATAAACTATGTGCATATAGTATAGGCATACGATAAACTACGAGGCGTGTTCAAATGAAAACGGGACTTGTGGATTTATTTAAAAAGTATCATACGCAAATTAACAGTTTCAACGGAATTAAACAAAGCAACCACTTGTGAATAAGAATGCACCTGGGTTCATCAGAAAAATCTCCGTATGCATTTAGGCAAGCATCCCACTGTTTAGGTAGACATCGAATGCCGTCCGAGAAAAGGTGCGTGGCTGCTCACTGAACCATGTGGTCACCGCTGTCTTCACGTCTGCGTCGCTGTTGAATCGCTGTCCCTTTAGTGCTTTCTTCAACGGTCCGAACAAATGGAAATCACACGGGACAAATCGGGACTATAGGCTGGGTGATGAAGAACTTCCCAATTCTTCTTTGCCAATGTTTCCTGCACAATTTTTGCGACGTGCGGACGAGCGTTGTCGTGAAGAAGAATCACACCCTGAAAGCTTGCCTGGTCGCTTAGCCTTGATGGCCTTATGCAGCTTGTCTAAAGTGTCTTTATAATGGGCGGCATTGATGTTGACACCAGGTTTCTTAAAATCGGCCAACAAAAGCCCTTCATGGTCAAAAATGCGGTCACCATAACCTTCCCAGCAGAAACCTGTGTCTTTAATTTTTTGGGTTTTGGTGAACCTGGATGTTTCCATTGCATGCTATCAATTTTGCTGCTCGGTTCATAGTGGTGGCACCACGATTCATCACCTGCCACAATGCTCAATAGAAATGCACCACCCTCTGTCCTGTAACGCATCAAGTGGTTCAAACTCCACCCATCCGTTCTTCCTTATGGTGGTCAGTCAACATCCGTGGGACCCACTGTGAACACACCTTCCGATAGTTCAATTTCTTCCGAACAACCATGTGGGCTGTTCCAATTGACATATGGAATTCTTCTGCAAGCGAACGAATGCTCCGACGACGGTCAGTCAGTACTGCTTTATCAAGCAAGGCTATGGCTTCTTCTGTTGCAACAATATGCGCCTGACCTGGCCGTGCAAGATCTGCTGACAACGCTCGTCCGCACGTCGCAAAAATTGTGCAGGAAACATTGGCAAAGAAGAATTGGGAAGTTCTTCATCACCCAGCCTATAGTCCCGATTTGTCCCGTGTGATTTCCATTTGTTCGGACCGTTGAAGAAAGCACTAAAGGGACAGCGATTCAACAGCGACGCAGACGTGAAGACAGCGGTGACCACATGGTTCAGTGAGCAGACACGCACCTCTTTCTCGGACGGCATTCGACGTCTACCTAAACAGTGGGATGCTTGCCTAAATGCATACGGAGATTTTTCTGATGAACCCAGGTGCATTCTTATTCACAAGTGGTTGCTTTGTTTAATTCCGTTGAAACTGTTAATTTGCGTATGATACTTTTAAATAAATCCACAAGTCCCGTTTTCATTTGAACACGCCTCGTATGTGCATATATTATAGGCATACGATAAACTATGTGCATATAGTATAGGCATACGATAAACTATGTGCATATAGTATAGGCATACGATAAACTATGTGCATATAGTATAGGCATACGATAAACTATGTGCATATAGTATAGACATACGATAAACTGTGTGCATATAGTATAGACATACGATAAACCGTGTGCATATAGTATAGGCATACGATAAGCTATGTGCATATAGTATAGACATACGATAAACTATGTGCATTGAATTGGTATTATTTATTCCTCTCCGCTCCTCGTGAAGCATAGGGTCTAACGCGTTGTTCGTCACTTTTCCTGGTCTCTTGCTGTTTTCTTTCTGGCCTTTCAGGACAATCCAGCACCCATCAGTTCCTCAAGACGTCTCCAGGTCTGTTTTGGTCGTTCCGTTTTCCTTGCAGGTTCCACTCAAGTGCTTGTCTAGTAACACTCGACTGTGTCTTCCGTAAGGTATGTCCCATCCATCGCGACTTTCTCCTCTTAATATGGGTCATTCATAGGGTCCTGTTCTACATAGGCCTGTTCCTTCTGCACCTGTCTTCGCCACTCTGTCTGCGCCACTCTGCCATACCATCTCAGTCTGAGACTACTCCGAAGACATCCAGTGACAAAGAATTTGAATTGATATTAATACTGAGTTAAGACAGATTTAACTTAAAGTAACAAGGTTATTATAAAAACAACTTTTTCAAATGCAGTATCCATATTAGTTAAATGGCAATCAATATTTGTTTGAATGCCAAGACAAGCCTTCTATCGGGTAGCCAGCACTTAAAAATGAATGTCATTCGACACTAAAATTGCTATTAAGTCTATCCAGTAAGTTAATATGGTAAAAAAAATAAGTTTGGAATTAAGCGTTGCAAAAGCGGAACTGCATGTCTGTCGGATATAATGAGGAGTGTGTGTAACTAGCGAGCCACAGGAACTATCAGTATGTATACTTTTCGAGATCTGCTGGAGAACACTAAGCACCTATAGGTTTTCCAAATTCTGTAATGTCACATGAGGTTCATGAATACACTTTATGTCGGTAAATTAACATCTCCTTGTAAATAAAATTTCGCACCGCCTGCTCAGCGTGTTTGTAGCGCGTTGGACGATGGCTGACAAGCTCTCTGTGAGTGCGGATTCAATTCCGCGAGTTGGCAGATAAAGCCACAGGTTCTCCAGGTTTCTCCGAAGAGGTTACGATGTCCATGCACCGAGCGAAGAGCTGAAAGTTCAAGTGCTTCTGGATCGAAAAAAAAAATTTCGACAAAATATGTTCATCATCTAAATTAAATCGGGGATCCTCGCCAGTGCCACATAGCTCGTGCACTGCCGTTGAGATCTTCCTGTGTAAGAAAGAGATCGGAGCACACATGGTTATTCACCGAAGTGCAATGATGATGGTGCTATCAATCAGTTGAGTAACAAATGACAATGGGGCAGAAAGAATGAAAGAGAAACAAAAGGAAACGCTGAAGATAAAAAAATCAAATATTGTGGACACGCATGAAGACATACTCTTGTTGAAAACTGTACTGGAGGTGAGTGTTAGAGAGTAAGGGAGCACGTGGAAGACAATGATATAATTCAGAGGAAACATTAAGAGACTGAGAATGAACATTTTGTACGGTGAGCACCTAGGGAAGCTACCCTAGTAAATAAAAAGCATCGTAGAAATCGGATTGCTGGCCTACTTGTAGGCGCATAGCTGGCACAACATGCAATCGCTCTTAGGCTCAGATAACATACACACCACACAGAATGGCTAACAAGTGGTCGATATGGAGCTTTCGCTGAAGATGTACGGTGAGCAGGTGGACTTTGGGATGGCTGCTGTAGTGGAGGACAAGAGCACACAGGGAATGTCAATGTGGCATGCCTTCGATCGCATAACACCTAACACAAGTCTCTTAACTTTCTTCCAAACAGCGGGGCGCTGCCAGACATTCTCATCAGCGAAAAATCAGTGCGAGCTCGTCTGCGACGGATTTTACTTCGGAATCCTACCACTCGTGAGTACAATATGTGTGTGTACGTCTATACGTGTGTGTGTATGTATGTCTATACGTGTGTGTATGTATGTCTATACGTATGTGTGTATGTCTATAGTATGTAGATGTCTATACGTGTGTGTATGTATACACCACTTATGTCTAGTACTTTATTATTCTCATTAAACTGTTGGATTCTCGGAAAGAGTTAATTCTATTCTTCTTGTTTGTTAGCCTACGCGCTATGATATAACCAAAATAAGGTTCGTCTGAGGTTGTAAAAACACGTGCCTCGATTTATAACTCATCATCATTATTCACTCATCATTATTATCAAGTAGCGTGTCCCTTTAGGAATTTGTCCTCTATGACTGAAGTCCTGAAAAACTTTCTATTCTGTGCAAGATGACTGGCGTCAGCAGCAGTCATTCTCAGATTGATCGTCTTTACAACAAATTTAAAATGGGCACAACTAGCCTGTGCCAATGCGAGAAGGCGGACATGATGACAGAGCACCTACTGCAAGACTTCCCACAGCTAACAGGCCTGAGAAACGAAACCTGGTAGGAAAATACTAAATGAGTAGCTGTACGGAGTGACGGAGCCCTAAAAGCAACAGCAGAATTTATGGGGAGGTATGGTACATCAGTCTAAGCGGTGATCGCAAGAGAGAAAGGTCGTCAATGACATCTTGCACCCATCGTCTTTTAGGTCTTCCTCTTATTCTTCTTCCAGTCACCATTCGCTCCAGAATTATCTTCTCTAGGCACTCATGTCGTTTGATGTGTCCGAAATATTTAATTGTCCTTGATGTTATGCTCTTTAATAGCCAACTCTCTTTAATATCAAGCTGTTGCAGAACAGAAGCTACATAACAAATAAATAACAGTCATTCTCATTGCTTGATCACGCTGCTATTGGATGCTATTGTTTGACTTGCTACAACAGCCAGACTGACTTAATAACTTACCTATCTTGTTTGAGGCGTATAGAATTCTAGAGATAATATATTACACACGCTGACCTGTGGATACTGACCTTTAGGGGGGTTTACCCGTGTGTTTATTGATATGGCGAAAGACAGGAGAAATCTGGTTTTGTTGCGACGTCATAATTAAGTGAATCAGCAAGTGAGGGTATGATCGAGCAGTTTGTCTTTCGTTTCGAAGGTTATTAGTTCGAATCTGGAACTGAGCGTACGTAAAGCATCTTGGCAAGACGTGTCCACCATAAAAGATGATTGTAAAACGCAATATGACGGTACTGGGCGTAGTAAGAGGATCTTGGCAAGACGTGTCCATCATAAAGATGACTGTAAAAGCAATTGACGGTACTGGGTGTACGTAAAGCATCTTGGCAAGACGTGTCCATCATAAAAGATGACTGTAAAAACGCAATATGACGGTACTGGGTGTACGTAAAGGTGTACAATAAAACAACATGATAAGCCGGAGAAAGAACAATTTCATGAATAAGCTGAAGGCTATGAGGAAGCGAAAACCATCGCCAAGGGGCACTACAAGCAAGTGGATAAAAGCACCCAAAACACAAGGGCGATGGATATTACCAACTGTCCAGAAGGGACCAGGCTGTGATACTCCGCCTCCGGACGGATCACAAAAAAATGAGACACCAGCTGTACACTAGATTCAAGATAGGCACCAACGACCTGTGCCCTGTGGCTTGGCGAGTATGACAACAGAGCATATCCTACAGAACTGCCCCCAGTATGCAGAACTGAGAAGAAAGAGGTGGCCTACTTACACCAGCGTCCAAGACAAACTGTATGGCGTGGCTGACAATATGAGGCAGACGGTTGCTTTTATTAGAGAATCCGAAATCCCAATCTAGTTAGAAAGCAGAAGCATTACCCCATGTTTCATATCTTGAGAACCTCTGTTGCATTTTGTGACACATGACCTATAAAATCGAGGATGATCCCATCATTTTAGTGATCAATGTTTTAAGCACCCTGATTCCCCTTCTTACCCCTCGTAAACCATGCCATTCTCTCAGCAATGTATCACTTGTATCGTCTGTATCTAATCAGAGTCTTAGTAAAAAAACACTTTGAGATTGGTAAGGTCTTTGAGGTAGTGTACTGTAATCTTTACTGTGGGGGTGGGTTTATACCTCCGTCAACATGAATTAATAAATGCAAGAAAGGGTAACTCCACGATTAGTATAAGCGGAGATAACGTATGTGTCACATATGGGTGTGAAGCGTGGGCATTTAACAAGGCAGTGAAAAAACATATATGTGCTTTTGAATATAACTGTTATAGAAGAGTCCTCCGTATATCATGGACAGAGAAGAGAACAAATAGATCTATCCAAAAGAAACTCAAAATCAAAGAGACTGGCTGATGCTACAAATAAGAAAGAAAATTTGAGGTATTTTGGACATATAAAAACATACAAAGGGCTGGAGAAGACTATCATGGAAGGAGGCATACCGGCAAAGAGAAAGACCACGGAGAAGATGGATTCATGTAGACTTAGAACGGGACAATGCAGTCTCAGAGCACACCTCCACAGAATGGGTCTCAGGGACTCTGCAGCCTGCACCTGTGGAGCACAAAAGCAGTCCCCAGAGCACATCCTGCAAGACTGCCCTAGTCTGAGTAGTGAGAGATTGGAGATCTGACCAAAGAAATCAACACTACAAGACAAACTATTGGAACCGGTGAAGACCTCAAGCGCACCGCCCTGTTTATGACACATACCGGAGTAGTCGCATAGCAAAGTTGATCGCAGAAGAAGAAGAAGGGATGTAATCGATGGTTTGAATATGACGGCTGCAGAGGGGACATCTGGCCTACGAGAGAGAAACTCCGAAGGACAGGGGGAGAGTTCTGCTTATAAGAATCTATTTGATAATAATGACCAGAAATCGTCATAAGCAACCATAACGGTGTACGGAATCTACAGATCTGAGGAAATGAGTCGGGATCAAAACTATAGGTTTAGTACTACATTTTTATTAGTGTGGCACTCTGTGGTTAAGTGTGCACTCTGTGGCTAAGTGTGGCACTCTGTGGTTAAGTGTGGCACTCTGTGGCTAAGTGTGGCACTCTGTGGCTAAGTGTGGCACTCTGTGGCTAAGTGTGTGCCTTGCGTTCTGAAGATCGCGGGTTCGAATCTGAAACGCGTCGTTTGGTTTTTATGAATATATATTTGTCAGAGAGACTCTCTAAGTATTTTTACTGGATCAATTCATACTTTATGCAGTAATCTCACCAGGTGGCGCTCCATAGAATGACCGAGATACATGGAGAAACCTCAGTGCATTGAAGTCAAACCTTCGCGTTTACGATGCCTTTCATTAGACTTGTCTTTTATGTTGGTATGTTGTTCAAAGCTGGTCATGTAAGCAGTCTTCTATTAATATCTTTCTTATATCGTTTTGATACACAAGTTAAGTCTTTGCTGAGATAAATGAAGTAAATAGCAGCTAGTGACATAGTCAGCATGTGAACAGTAACTTAAGACATGTTGTGAGTTCAATCCCACGCTCAACAGTTCACACTTGAGGAAAGGAATTGGCACTCCTACCTCATGCACACTTGGATCTAGAAATGTGAAGTGAAGTGACTTCACACCCTAAGGTCTGAAAAGGCTACGGAAAATTGTATTTTATTATAGCTTAGCCTGCCCAGCGTGTTCGTAGCGCATTGGACGACAGGTGATAAGCCCTCTGTGAGTGCGGGTTCAATTCAGCGGACTGGCAGAAAAAGCCACAGGTTCTCCTGATTTAGGTGTTCGTGGACCGAACCGAAGGGTTACGAATGTCCATGGCACCGAGCTGAAGAGCTGAAAGCTCAAGTGCTTCAAGCTCAAGTGCTTCTGGATCGGAAAAAAAATAGCTTAAGACATGCATCTACTTTGACAAATTAGATATGATACCTTGCTACAGTATAACTAGGTAACGCTGGTACTATAAAGTGCTGCTACAGATAACTAGTTAAGTGGTACATATAGTGCTGCACAGTATAACCAGTTAAAGCTGGTACTATATAGTGTGCTACAGATAACCAGTTAAAGCTGTACTATAGTTCTACAGTATAACAGTCAGCTGGTACTATATGCTGCTACAGATAACTAGTTAAGCTGGTACTATATAGTGCTGCTACAGTATAACTAGATAAGCTGGTACTATAAGGCTCAGATAACCAGATAACGCTGGTACTAATACTGCTACGATAACCAGATAAAGCTGGTACATATAGTGCTGCTACAGTATAACTATTAAAGCTGGTCATAGTATGCACGATAACTAGAAAGCTGGTACTATAGCTATATAACCAGGTAAGCTGGTAATATCGCCAGATCAGAAATGGTATATAGTACCCAGTATACCAGGAAGCTGGTACATAGACGCCATAACCAGGAAAGCTGGTACTAAGTACTGCCAGATACCAGGAGCTGTACTATATAGTACGCAGTAACAGGTGCTGGTCAATAACTGCACAGATACTAGATACTGACATATAGGCTGCTACAGATAACAGATAACGCTGGTATATATATGTCGACCGCTACAGATAACCAGATAACGCTGGTACTATAGTGCCACAGATAACGAAACGCTGGACATAAGTGCTGCTACAGATACAGATAACGCTGTACTATAGATCTGCTACAGTATAACTAGATAAGCTGGTATATATAGTCTGCTACAGTATAACTAGTTAAAGCTGGTACTATAAGTATGCTACAGTATAACTAGTTAAAGCTGGTACTATATAGTACTGCTACAGTATAACTAGTTAAAGCTCGTACTATATAGTCTGCTAAGTTAGTATAACTAGTAAAGCTGGTACTATATAGTACTGCTACAGTATAACTAGGTAAAGCTGGTACTATATAGTGCTGCTACAGTATAACTAGTTAAAGCTGGTACTATATAGTGCTGCTACAGTATAACTAGGTAAAGCTGGTACTATATAGTGCTGCTACAGTATAACTAGGTAAAGCTGGTACTATATAGTGCTGCTACAGTATAACTAGTTAAAGCTGGTACTATATAGTGCTGCTACAGTATAACTAGGTAAAGCTGGTACTATATAGTGCTGCATATAACTATAACTAGTTATAAGCTGTACGTATATAGTGCTGCTTACCAGTATAACCAGGTAAGCTGGTACTATATAGTCTGCTACATATAACCAGGTAAAGCTGAATATAGTCTGTATAACAGTACTGGGACTTATACTCTAGTATAACGTAAAGCTGGTACTATATAGTCTGCTACAGTATAACTAGTTTAAGCTGGTACTATATAGTGCTGCTACAGTATAACCAGGTAAAGCTGGTACTATATAGTGCTGCTACAGTATAACAGTAACTTACTATAGTGCGCTGAATAATAGTTAACTACATATGTGTGCTACATATAACTAGTAAGCTGGTACTTTTAGTGCTCAAGTATAACTAGTAAAGCGGTACTATATGCTACAGTATAACCAGGTAAAGCTGGTACTTATAGTGCTGTACAGTATAACCAGGTAAAGCTGGTACTTATAGTGCTGTACAGTATAACCAGGTAAAGCTGGTACTATATAGTGCTGCTACAGTATAATTAGTTAAAGCTGGTACTATATAGTGTCTACAGTATAACCAGGTAAAGCTGGTACTATAGTAGTAGTTGTATGGATTCATAATGGAACAAATGTCTGCTAGTTTATTAGAAAATTTTTAAAAAAAAATAGATACAAAATATTTTCACTATCTTTTAAATTATATGAGGACACGCTAGTGTTACGGAGTTCGTGCTCTGCCGCGGAGATCTTCCAGTGTAAGAAAGAGATCGGATCACAAATGGTTACTCGCCGAAGTGCAATGATGATGGTCCTATCAATCAATCAACCAAGGAATTAACCAATCAGTCATTCAACCAATTAATCAGTCAATCAATGGGGGTCGCCGAATGCAAGATGATAACACTGCGCTAGGGACCACGTAACGTGGAAGTTCCTGGGTTTGATTCCAGTTTGACTACACATTCTCGATGTGCGCATGCTACGCGGTTGGACTACAGAAGACCTTGATCATTTACTTGGGGATCTTAATTACAAGTACCCCTGAATTCGGAATAATACTCACCTGAACGGCGCGGATCACTAGTAATAAGGTAAAGCAAGCCTTCACGCAAAAATCAGAGGCGCCGTATTTAGAGCCATGACTACGTCAGAATTGGGGGCGAATGACATTTTTCCCAATTCATGATGCCATTTCAGCAGACCATACACAGTGTTTCAGTGTGTTTCTCTTATTAGTCTTCATTCCATATCAGACCATTTGTCAAAACAATCTTTGTGATTTGTATGTGATCTAAGCCTAAGAGCTATTGTACGTTGTGCCACTTATGCACCTACAAGTAGATCATCACATTCAATTTCTGCCTCGTTTTATTTTGACTAACCCTAGCTTCTCACTGTCATCTGTCATTTTTTCTTCGTAAACTGCGGAGTTATCATAGGTTCCTGTCTTTTTCTTATAGACACGGGTCTCTCTCTCTCACTCCTCTCTCTCCTCTCTCTCTCCTCTCTCTCTCTCTCTCCTCACGATCACCTTAGACTGATACCAGATTTCCCAATAAACCTCATTCATGTGGAAACCTGATTCATGCAGCTGTAGCATGGGTGGGTTTCGTCACATCTTCAGCGCCATTTGGAGCTCTGGTGTTTATCCATCGCGTGTTCGCTGCCAGCGTTTACTAGGGTTCACTCCCGTGAGATTTTGGCTGTCCTCATGCAAGACACGGGTCTAGATTTACCCTTCTATTGCTCAACAGATCCTCAGAGCAAGTATGATACACGGAAGCAATACCTGTATTAACACAGACATAACCTGTGCAAATACTTCAATAGATTTTGTATACCTTGATTTTTATTAAATAAATATTAAGCAAGGCGGTTTACAGCTTGTTAACCTGTAGTAAGTTTATGTCTGTGGAGGGTCAGGGCAGGGATTCTCAAAGTGGAGTTTCTGAGGTCTTCACTAATAACTACACATAGGTCAGGGACAAGCAAAGTCCAGTCTCACACTTGCACACTTGACACCTCTGTTTGTGCCTTACTAGGTTTGTACACTTTAACTAGGATTTGTGATACACTCGAATCAGGATACATCAGATTTGTGATATACTCGAACCAGGATTTGTGATACACTCGAACCAGGATTTGTGATACACTCGAATCAGTTTGATACCTGACCAGATTTTTGATAACTCGAACCAGATTGGATATACTCGAACAGTTCGACTCAACCATATATCTACAGGAGACCTCAACAGAGGATATTGACAGATTTGGAAACCTCGAACCAGGATTTGTGATATTGACCAGTTGCAACCTCGAACCAGGATTTTGTACTGACAGTTTTGTCATCACAAATTGTTATCCGAACCAGGATTTTTGATTGACGTGACTGACCGTTGTGTATATCGAACCAGGATTTGTGAGTATGACCAGTTTGTATATCGAACCAGGATTTGTGATATTGAACCAGGTTTGATATACTGAACCAAGATTTGATTTGACCAGATTGGTACAATCGAACCAGGATTTGTGATACAATCGAACCAAGTTTGAATCGACAGAATGTCATCTTCTTCGAACGCTCCATATCGATCTCTTGTTGATCACTCTTTGTGATTTGTATGTAATCTGAGCCGAAGAGCGATTGTACGTTGTGCAAGTTATGCGCCTACAAGTAGCCGGCACATCCGATTTCTGCAACGCTTTTTGTTTACTAGGGTAGCTGTCCTAGTCCCCTACCTCATTCGCCTTGTAGGTTGCAGTCTTACTATTCTTTGCTCCCATTGTGGGCCTCGGCAACACGCAGGCGGAATTAATCTAGATCGCATTGTTGATGTTCTTAATATTGTTGTTATGATTACCTCTGTACATTGAATAGACTGTTAGAAAATGTTCTTCCTTCCTTTCGTTCGTTTGAGATATTGTCTATATATTCAACGTTATCTCTTGTATGAACTTCACTGTCTTTGTAGCTCACACAGAGGTCCGTGTAGTTTTATGTCGAGTGTTCTTTCGTTAGGCCAATGAGTTTGCCTCAGTATATCATATTCAGGGCAGTCTTGAAGTATGTGCTCTGAAGTCTGATGTGCTTGTCCACATGTACACATGGCTGAGTTGTCAATCTTGAATTTTGTATACATGTGGCTGCAGAGTCGATTGTGTCCTGTTCTAAGGCGCAGAATGACAACTTGTTCCACTCTGCTCATATTATAGTAAAACATCTTGTGTTGGTATTTGTGGCTTTCTGATTGATTTAATCATCCTTTTCTTTTGGTGGTAGGTAAGTGGTACATCCGGTTTCTCTCCTGCAGCACCTTCCTTGGTCAGTCGGTCTGCTGTTTCAATTCCTGGTATTCCACAGTGAAAGGGTATCAACTACAAGACGACTTTACGCTGCTTGCACAGTTTAGACAGTAAGAAAATGTTATAATACTAGTGGCCTTAGGTTGCCCACAACTGCTTTCATCAGACGGAGTAGACTATACATGCTGTTGGTTTCTGTAGCGATCTAGTTGAAAATCGCTGATCAATTACGCTAACTGGCATGTCACATAGCAACGGCTTGCCATCCAATAGCTTGTTCTGAGCAGACCTCTGCTACGCTAACAGTCCTTCCGAATTTCTCTCTTGTAGGCCAGATGTCCCGCCTTTGCAACCGTCATGCTCAAATCATCAGTTACATCCTGAATCCATCTCCTCCGTGGTCTCCCTCTTGTCATCGGTCTTCCTATTCTCCTCTTTGCCGGGATGCCTTCTCCAATGGTCCTCTCCGACTCTTCGTGTCTCTTTATATGTTCAAAACACTTCAATTTTTCTCATTCTTATTTGTAACATCAGCTAGTTTTTATTTTCTCAGCATTCTGGACAAATATATTTGTTCTTTGTTCTTGATATAAGATCTCTTCTGTAACACATGTATTCAAAAGCACATGTTTTTCCTCCTGTTTTGTTAAATATCCACGCTTTACACCCGTGCTTTAAAAACAATTCAGATTCCCTTCTTTAGGTAAAATACAACAAAAAGCTGACATATACCATCTCCCTAGGTGTTCCAGACATAGCGGTCGGTCAAAGTTCTCTTAGGCTTCACTGTTTTTATCTTCCATTCAACGTAAACAAATACCCTGCTCAGTTCGTAACTTTTATTGTTTGTATAGACAACAACATTTCTTCTATCAGTCTTCTGTTATTTGAAACTAAATTATGGAAACGTAAGGACAGAATAGCTCCCACGAAAACAGCTTTTAAAACGCTCTAAAGGTGAAAGGTTGACTATATTGCACCGGGCTTTCACCATGTACGTACGTCCATATCGACAGAAATGGTCCGCCATCTGCCGAGTGTTGCACAAAGCTCGAACTCCGTAGCTCAACAACAGCCCTAAGGGTCTCATAGAAAAATTGCACATGTGACTTGATCCGGATTCGAACCCCCAACCTTCAGAACCACAGACAAACGTCTAAACCACTTTGCCATAAAGACCCCCAAAACAGTTTTTATGAAAAACATACTGTGCGCGAATTTACTACCAACGACACTACGGGAAAGAATCCTCCAATGCTATATAGAACCAATACTTCTGCTGTATGGTGGCATATCATGGACAACAAACAATCGATAAGATCGCTAGAAGCCACAGAGATGTGGTTTTACAGAAGAATGATGAACATTTCATGCACAGCTAAAACTAAAACCCACACATGATGAACGAAACCTGATCACAATAATAAGAATTAGACAGTCAGTGTTGTTTGCACACATAATGCAAAGACGAGGTTTGGAACATTTGATGACTACAGTCAAATACAGGAAGACGAAATTGTGGAGGATAGAGGGAGAAAATGTGTGGTTTGATTGATTGATTGATTGATTGGTTGATTGATTGGATCATCATCATTGCACTTCTGTGAGTAACCATGTGTGATCCGATCTCTTTCTTACACAGGAAGATCTCAGCAGCAATGCACGAACTCCGTAGCACCATCAAGGGTCCCCGATGTAATTTAGATGATGATGGAAATATTCTGTAGAAATTTTATTGATTAACCTTTCTAATGGATTTTGAAAGGGCAGCGGCTTTCCAGCCTGTTCTTCTCAATTTTGAACTGTCAAGTGTTCTTTTACGTGTTTAACTTGAACACGGGACCTACATTTTATCGTCCGTCTCCGATAGAACTAGGAACTCGATATCTATTCAGTTTTACAGATAGTCAAGTTCATTATTCAAGGGTGGATTTTGACTTATCAGTGGCATTTCTTTCTTAAATGTATTGTGTGATCTGACATCTAAGAAACGTTAAGCCTGTCGCCATGGTAGACAGAGAACATGTTTTCACATCTATCTATCTACTGTGAACGAATCGTTTTGGTCCCATGACGCCGATGAATGCTGTATATGAAATCAGTGATGCATGTAGATTTCAGCCAGTTGATTTATACATTTATATGTTACAAAACACCACACAGCGCACGTATTGCCAATACTTACCTTTTTATATATAGCATCATGTAACAACACGAAGGATCTAACAGTCGTTTAAAGTTTCCAATAGGAAGGTCATGTAACATGCCATTGTTGACTATACGTGCGATCCATGGCGGTTTTCACTCGGCCCTTTCTTCTAACAAAATACATAAAAAATACAAAACGTCTAGTGAACCTATGTAGCTAGAGAAACGAAATAAATCTTAGTTACGTAACCTAGCTTATGGTACCCAGTGCTCAGTCTACTGAGATTATATATCGTAGGAGATGTGCATGCTGATGTTTCCTATGTCTCGCTGATTAAACACACTTTTTATTTTGCTCCCCAAGTGCCCAGTCCTACACTTGTAACTTTTATTTTGCTCCCCAAGTGCCCAGTCCTACACTTGTAACTTTTATTCTGCTCCCCAAGTGCCCAGTTCTACACTTGTAACTTTTATTCTGCTCCCAAGTCCCAGTTCTACACTTGTAACTTTTATTCTGCTCCCAAGTGCCCAGTCCTATCCTTGTAACTTTTATTCTGCTCCCCAAGTCCCAGTTCTACACTTGTAACTTTATTCTGCTCCCAAGTGCCCAGTTCACACTTGTAACTTTTATTCTGCTCCCAAGTGCCCAGTTCTACATTGTAACTTTTATTCTGTCCCAATGCCAGTCCTACACTTGTAACTTTTATTCTGCTCCCAAGTGCCCAGTTCTACACTTGTAACTTTTATTCTGCTTCCCAATGCCCAGTTCTACACTTGTAACTTTTATTCTGTCCCAAATGCCCAGTTCTACACTTGTCTTTTATTTTGCTCCCCAAGTGCCCAGTCCTACACTTGTAACTTTTATTCTGCTCCCAATCCCAGTTCTACACTTTGTAACTTTTATTCTGCTCCCCAATGCCCAGTTCTACACTTGTAACTTTTATTCTGCTCCCCAATGCCCGTTCTACACTTGTAACTTTTATTCTTCCCAATGCCCAGTCCTCACTTGTAACTTTATTCTGCTCCAATGCCCAGTTCTACACTTGTAACTTTTATTCTGCTCCCAAGTGCCAGTTCTACACTTGTAACTTTTATTCTGCTCCCAAGTGCCCAGTCCTACACTTGTAACTTTTTTCTGCTCCCAATGCCCAGTTCTACACTTGTAACTTTATTCTGCTCCCCAAGTGCCCAGTTCTACACTTTAACTTTTATTCTGCTCCCCAATGCCCAGTTCTACACTTGTAACTTTTATTCTGCTCCCCAAGTGCCCAGTTCTAACTTGAACTTTTATTCTGCTCCCCAAGTGCCCAGTCCTACACTTGTAACTTTTATTCTGCTCCCCAAGTGCCCAGTTCTACACTTGTAACTTTTATTCTGCTCCCCAAGTGCCCAGTTCTACACTTGTAACTTTTATTCTGCTCCCCAAGTGCCCAGTTCTACACTTGTAACTTTTATTCTGCTCCCCAAGTGCCCAGTTCTACACTTGTAACTTTTATTCTGCTCCCCAAGTGCCCAGTCCTACACTTGTAACTTTTATTCTGCTCCCCAAGTGCCCAGTTCTACACTTGTAACTTTTATTCTGCTCCCCAAGTGCCCAGTTCTACACTTGTAACTTTTATTTTGCTCCCCAAGTGCCCAGTTCTACACTTGTAACTTTTATTCTGCTCCCCAAGTGCCCAGTTCTACACTTGTAACTTTTATTTTGCTCCCCAAGTGCCCGGTCCTACACTTGTAACTTTTATTTTGCTCCCCAAGTGCCCAGTTCTACACTTGTAACTTTTATTTTGCTCCCCAAGTGCCCAGTCCTACACTTGTAACTTTTATTTTGCTCCCCAAGTGCCCAGTTCTACACTTGTAACTTTTATTCTGCTCCCCAAGTGCCCAGTTCTACAGTTGTAACTTTTATTTTGCTCCCCAAGTGCACAGTCCTACACTTGCAACTTTCCATTCTGCTTCCCAAGTTCGCAGTCCTAGACTTGCAACGTTTGATATCTAGTATCTCTCTGCCAGTGTCAACAGACGGAACAGACACCGGAGCATTTTCTGCAATACTGTCATATCCTGAGTGAGCTGAGAAGCAACATGTCAACCTGAAAACTTAGATTTATAGAAACCTAACAGACCTCAAGATGCGCAGTTTGTGGCCCACATTGGGTTAAGCGCATGACCAGAGATCGTCAAAGAAAAAGAAGATTTCAAGTTCCTTCAAACATTGTATATGTCATCAAGTAGCATGTCCTTTACAGAACGTCGTTCTCATCACATCCCGCCTGAAATATACAGGGTGTTCAAGATTAAAGCAGCCCCATTGACAAATCGAAAGTTGCCAGATAATCTATCGCGTTATGTTTAAACCGGTTCTGACTAGCTCGTTTTACGTCACATTTGTTCATCGCCCCTTCCCGCACTACAATTACATACCGTCACATAACCTTGACCTATACTACGTCATAACTGAACCTTCTCATTTTCATACATATATGCCAGATTGACTCCATTCACAGGCTTCTATTATCTTGAACACCCTGTATAATAATTTTCTCTGCATTTCTTTCTTGTGACTTTGAGGTTGGCTAGAGTTGTAATGTTCTTGTTTATTGATTGATTGATATGACATTCATCATTTGACTTCGTGGGGGGAATCATTTGTGCCTCAATCTCTTTCTTACACATGGGGATCTCCGCTGCAGTGCACGAACTGCGTAACGCCGGCGAGGGTCCCCGATGTAATTTTGAAGATGGTGAAGATATTTTTGTAGGAATTTTATTTTTATTTTTTTTCTAATGAATTTTGAAAGCCTGCTGCTATTCTCGATGTTTGAACTGCCACGGGCTCCTTTATGTGCTCAAATTGAACACAGGACCTACGTTTTATCGTCTGTCTCCGATAGGACTAGGAACTCGATCTCACCTACACAGAGATCAGGGATCTCTGGAAAAATATCCAGATGTCTCCACAAGGGAACTAACCTGGTACCTTTGACACGAGAGATGGGCACCGTATTTGTGTCTAGTCTAATTTGTTTCATAATTTGTTAAGAATAAAATAACTTTGTTGACACGACAACAGGAAGCAGTGATGACACGTTTATGGTCAGGATATGTGAACAGACAAGGTTTCCTCTCAAAGTTAATTCTTCAGGGAAGTGTTGAAAGTGATAGGAGTAAAGGCCCGTCTGCCCAGCGTGTTCGTAGCGTTGGACTACGGGTGACTATCCCTCTGTGTGTGCGGTTCAATTCCGCGGGATGGCAGAAAAAGCCACAGATTCCCCAGATTTACGGTGTTCGTGGCACCGAACCGAAGGATTACGATGTCCGTGGCACCGAACCGAAGAGCTGAAAAGCACAAGTGCTTCTGGATCCAAAAAAAAAAAAAAAATAGAAGTAAAGGATAACAATGACAAAAGCATGAGCTGATAACATCATGGATTGGTCAGGAAAGACTATTCACATTGTCTGTACCGCAGAGAAAAAGCGAGTGCGCTAACTACTACACTATCGTGGCTCCCTCAAATTACTGGTAAACTTGCAAACTGCATGCATTTTCATATTGCACTTCATCTCTATCAAATCTGATAAACGATAGCAGACACATAAGCTTCTGTTTCAACTTTAGCTTACGCTTGAAGTGGTAATAGATATGTGAATGACAGCTACGACCCCACTATTTTCTGAGATTGAACAAATACTGATAGCGTGCCTGTTAGTTACAGGTGATGAACAGCGCTGTAAAAAATATAAAAATTAAGGCACCCTTTTTCATACCACGAGGTATATTGGATAATACGGTACTAGGTCTGTATTTTTTATTGACGGACGAGCAGACGATGGGTGATGTGGTCAACATCACGCCGTCCGTCTTTCCTTCCAGTTCTTTTTCCCATACCCAGTTAGGCTGGTTGATCTGAGAGCCGTTATGGTGGAAAAATATACCACTCCAACTGTAGATCGAATCCGCACCATTAGCTCAGAAGCGAATTCTATAACAGTTACCTACTCGCTTTGTGAGCACCACTGTATTTATTACAAACACACAGAGATGAAGGTATATATGGCTATTTTCGACTTTACAGACTGGCATTTGGCAAATGTGTCAACTTTGTGTGTTTCTTATGTTTCTTGCCTAGCCTGGAAGCTAATATAGAGAATGTGCCGTCTTATTTTGCCAAACCTCCTCTTGGCCCTACTGTTTTGATCCAAAGAAAGACACAGTTCTATACTCTGTAATTAAGAGGGAATGTCAGAAGATGGATTGGGATATACATAACCATCAACTGCCTAACGTCCATTTTTCGCTATTTGTGGTCAAAGTTACTCTTCTGGTATGATCATAACATCATAGAGATGTCAGACCATCCACTTCTTGATCATCCAACATCTTCTCCCTCTGCCTTCCACGACCCTCTCCTTTGTATTTTAGCCGACGTCATCAACTGTTCCAAACATCATCTTCACATTATATGTCAGAAGAACATTGATTTGCCTGTTTTGTTTTCTTCGCTGTCCATGTCATTTTCATCAATCTTCTGTAAAACCACATCTATGTGACTTTCAGTGATCTTATGGATTGTTTGTTCATTGTCCATGATTCGCTGCTATACATAAGTATTGGTGCAACCATAGCGTCCGATAACCATACGGCCAGCGGGCTCAGGTAAAAATTCTAGGAAATAAGACCACAACCGTTGTATAAAGACACATTCATTTCCAAATCAATATAACATGCTAAGTTATACAGGATGTCACGAAATTCACACCTCCATTGACAAATCGAAAGTTGCGATATCCTATCGCGTTGTTCTTTTTACTATTTAAACCATCTGATTAGCTCATGTCCTACGTCACATTTGTTCATGCTCCTTCCTGCACTAAATTCAACCATCACACACCTGACCATACGTTACGTCATAACGAACTTCTAATTATCACATACCTATGCCAGATTAGCTCCATTCAAAGCTCTTAATGAACATCACTGTATTATGAACAAGTTAAGTTTAACAATGAGGACTATCAGTATTATTAATATTTTTCAACAATAAATAACCATAGACTCATAGAATTGGAAATTGAAAAACTTGTGTTCTACAAAACAGCTTGCTGTGTTCTATCAAAACATATAAAAACCAACCCCAACTTAAAACTAGGTCAGAATTTACCGGTCAGTTATTTGGCCCAATATCAGAGTTGACCATAGTTCAATCAGAGCCAACTATAAACTTATGGGTCTTCAGATTCAGGTAAGAATTATGGGAAATCAGACCACAAATACACAACGTGACCTCGCATTCCAGTATTGTTGTATATAGACGAATTCATTTTAAAAATCAACACAAAATGCTAAATCGAAGTTATATTATGCAACAATTAAAGTTTAACAATAAGGAATATCAATGTTATGAATATTTTTAACCAATAAATAATCATAGATTCATAGAATTGAGTAAAATTGCAAAAATGCGTGAGTGTTCTATCAAACATCTGTAATTTCCAGACCCTTTTCTGATCTAGGTCAGGGAATCCCCGATCAGTTGTCTGGCCTAGTTATCTAGAGTTGACTGTGGTTCAACATAGCACTGGAATAAGTATTGGTTCAAACTGGAGTACCCTTTTCTGCAGTGTCGTTGGAGGTGAATTCATGCACATTATGTTTTTCATTTTTATTAAAGCTGCTTTTGATTAAACTATTCTACTTCTTCTTAACTTTGTGTACATCTTCTAGCATACCTGAAACTTTGCTGTACATCTTCTAGCATACCTGAAACTTTGTTACACATCTTCTAGCATACCTGAAACTTTGTTATACATCTTCTAGCATACCTGAAACTTTGTTACATCTTCTAGATACTGAAACTTTTGCTGTACATCTTCTAGCATACCTGAAATCCAATCCATAGAACACTGGCAGACTTTAACCTCGGAACTAAAGTTTGTTTGTACAATGTCTTGCGGCAAGGGGCGTCCATTCTTCTGAACAAACCGAACCTATGGAAACCAGTCATAAACCATTATAGTTGCTGTGAAACCAGATACAATGAAAGTCAGTCCTGACCTTTCAAAGACTTGAAGGCCGCCAGTCACGATACTTCTTCTTGCGTCTCATTTTTGACAATTTTAATCACTTTTTGTATATGTTTGATCTTTGCAGAACTTTTTGTATACTTCACAGTTTAGGCCTAAACGTATAGACTTCTAGCACGTTTAGGACATGGCATCGATTTCATCAAACTCTAGTCGCCTCTTGACATGCACTGCGGCAGGGTTCATTCTTACCACTCCAAATTTAGGGCTCCGATAACCACTAAACGGGCGTCCGAGTACGATATATATTGCCTTCTAAATCTGTGCTGGATTTTAAGAAACTTGTCGATTAAACAAAAAGAAAGAAAGTCATGTAAAATTTGGCATTATTGAAATAATTTGAATTTTTTTTTAAATCGTTTATTTTAGACGTCGTGTTAATTCTTCGCCGATATGATAGTTTAGAAAAATATATTTGGACGTCGTGTAATTCTTGCTACATATGATGGTTTAGAAAGAAATATTTGGCCAAATATGTATGGTTATCTAGCTACAATTTTGGCCAAACAGAAAAGATGATTGTCTGCTCATGGTTTAGACTGCGTGCTCTCGAGTATGTATGCTATGTATGTCCGCGTGAAATGTATGTTTTACCTCCCAATAAAGAAAATATACAAGAAACTCATACTTTTTGTTTGTCTGTGAACCTTCTGACCGTGAGAATGAGACCAAAGTATTTTAAACAATATAATACTTTCCACTTGTACATTTTCTGATCTGTCTTTTTCGAACTTATTCCTCTCCGCTCCTCGGGAAGCATAGGACATTCAATTTATTTTTAGCTTCTGTAAGTGTTATTTTTTTAAATTACAAAAATGGGTAGTTAGCCCATCGCACAACCCCAACCGGGAGACCAGGATACCATATTTAGTCTTACCTCTCTCCTGTAACATGTCCGGCTTGGGTAACCCTGCCGGCATAGCTCTCCTGGTCATTGAATACGCAATCCCCCTTCCCCCCCGTACAAGGTAATGACCTCATGGGGAGATTTGAATATTTGTGTTGTGATATTTAGCAAATAATCTTTGTTAGAAAAAAAAACTCGTCGAGAACAGTAAAAATGATCAATAACTTCGTCACCGACATCAATTCGGTTCGAATTATGTCATTGTTCCCCGTATCCACTATACTAAAGCAAATCTCATAAGAACTATTTTCTGCCCAACACTATTTTACCAGTGTCAAACATGGCCAATAACAGCAGCTAATAAGCGGAAAATCATAACGACAGAGATGAGGTGTCTTAAAGACCTGAGTGTGACAATAAGAGACAAAATTAGAAATGAAGAAATCAGAAGACTGGATGTGAAACCAGTCATGCAATTCATAAAAGAACAACAGATTAAATGGTTTGGACACCTGACAAGAATGTCCTGATATCGCCTACCACAGAGAGCCACACAGAAAAGTATAATGAGTACAAACAAAAGAAGACCACGCAAAGATGAAGGACGGCATCAAGAACAGCCTTACGAAAATGAATATCAGCTTTAAAAGTGCCTTACAACAAGCACACGCACGATTACGACGTCCCCAACACCTCTATAAAGAAGTCAAGGTGGAAGAAGAGTAAGAAGAATAAATGGTGGAAGAAGAAGAAGAAGGTAAATCATGGTGGAAAGAGGGAAGAGAAGTAAATGGTGGAAGAGAAGAAGTAAATGGTGGAAGAGAAAAGAAGAAGTAAGATAAATGGTGGAAGAGAAGAAGTAAATGAGGTGGAAGGGAGAAGAAGAGAAGAAGTAAATGAGGGTAATGGATTGAAAGAGAAGAAGTGAAAGTAAGGTGGAAGAGAAGAAGTAAATGAGATGGAAGAGAAGAAAGGTAAAATGAAATGGAAGAGAAGAAATTAAGATAATGGTGGAAGAGAAGAAGAATTAAAATGGTGGAAGAAGAAGAGTAAATTGAGATATGGAAGAGAAGAAGTAAATGGTGGAAGAGAAGAAGAAGTAAATGGTGGAAAAGAAGAAGTAAATGGTGGAAGAGAAGAAATAAATGGTGGAAGAGAAGAAGTAAATGGTGGAAGAGAAGAAGTAAATGGTGGAAGAGAAGAAGTAAATGGTGGAAGAGAAAGTAAAGGTAAATGGTGGAAGAGAAGAAAAGTAAATTGGAATAAGGGAAGAGAAAGTAAAGGGGAAGAAGTAAATGGTGGAAGAGAAGAAGAAGAAGTAAATGGTGGAAGAGAAGAAAATCCTTTATATTGTCTTCTCCGTCGTTGTCTTTATGTAAAAACGTTTCTAGGTTCGTACATGGTTGTACACTAGGGTCTCTACTAGTCTATACACTATAGAATACTTACGTTGCTTTTCTAGAGGGTCTCAAAACTAAGGATTGTCTTCATAGCACCAGGTTTTACGCTAACTCACTCGGTCGCTTTCCACAGTAATGGCACGCCACCTGCTCCTGTCAGCTAAACAAAGCAAGAGTTCCGTAGCTTCGGCAAAAATATTAAGGATCTCTATTTAAAAAATTCACTTGTGTACATAACGACGCAGATCGGATTCGAATGTAATACTTTTAGCACGCAAAAAATAGGCGTTTGTCACAGAGGTTTTAGTTGCTTTTCTTCTACATTATAGTGCAGAGGTTGCTACATTATAGTGCAGAGGTTGCAGACATTATAGTGCAGAGGTTGCAGACATTATAGTGCAGAGGTTGCTACACTATAGTGCAGAGGTTGCTACACTATAGTGCAGAGGTTGCTACACTATAGTGCAGAGGTTGCAGACATTATAGTGCAGAGGTTGCTACTCTATAGTGCAGAGGTTGCTACACTATAGTGCAGAGGTTGCTACACTATAGTGCAGAGGTTGCTACACTATAGTGCAGAGGTTGCTACACTATAGTGCAGAGGTTGCAGACATTATAGTGCAGAGGTTGCAGACATTATAGTGCAGAGGTTGCTACACTATAGTGCAGAGGTTGCTACACTATAGTGCACTTTGGCACAAATAGGTTGCAGAGGTAGTTGCTTTTCTCACTTTTAGTGCAGAGGTTGCAGACATTATAGTGCAGAGGTTGCAGCATATAGTGCAGAGGTTGCAGACATTATAGTGCAGAGGTTGCACTAGCATCTATAGTGCAGAGGTTGCTACACTATAGTGCAGAGTTGCTAGCAACTATAGTGCAGAGGTTGCTACACTATAGTGCAGAGGTTGCTACACTATAGTGCAGAGGTTGCTACACTATAGTGCAGAGGTTGCAGACATATAGTGCAGAGGTTGCCATATAGTGCAGAGGTTGCACATATAGTGCAGAGGTTGCACTATATGCAGAGGGTGACTGAAACATCATATAATTTTACTACCTTTTTTAAATTCGATTAATTGATATGTCATCTATATATATTTTTTCAGTTTGCTAGGAACTTTCCTGCACAGTTTTATTGTTGAATTCATTTGTCTTGTCTTCTCTCTGTCGTCTTCAATATCAGTTGCTCAAAACTTGTTCTGAATGTTATACGATGTGATAGGGACATTCCTTTACAAGTTTAGATTTCAATGCACTTGTCATTTTATGTTATTAAGTTGTGAACCCGGAAGAGACAATCAATTCATACAAAATCTATCTAATGTTCCTTAAGACAAACAGGATGCCGTTATCTTCATTCATTTACACACGACAACTGCTTTACTGTTGTAGTATCCGCCTTCTTTTTCTGTCTGTCTTTTTCTTTTTCAATAGCTATGATTCACGTCTGTCAAGTTTTGCTGGGTCGACGTGACATTTGGATTTATTACGGATTTATTTGTTACGTTGATCGATCTTTTCATACAATTTTCAACCATCATTTGTATTTCCGGTATCGTCATCATGTGCAATGTCGGATGATCTCCACAAATATATCTATCTTTCTCCTATATACGCCACTGGCGCTAGGACACAACAATTGCATACCATTCATCTCTATTATTAGCCGCCTTCTGTATTGTGTTCCAGCTATGATTCGTGTCTTTCAGTTTCTACTCTTCTCCTCCAAGTCGTTTTTGGGTCTTCCACGTTTTCGTTTACCCTCTGGTGTCCACTTCAGTGCAGTTTCGTGACAGAGTTAGTCTCCATCGTATCACATTTCCGATTCATTTCAGCGTTACTTGTGGATGATGGTATTCATATTCTCTTGTTGACACTATGTAAACAGTTCTTGATTAGAGATAGTATTTGGCCAGAACAAGTGTAAGATCTTTCGTAGACAAGTTGAATGGTAGGTGAAGGTTTGGACCTATCTTATTCTATCATTCTCAACATTCTGATCCGTATTAATCAAGTGCCATGCCTGCCGGAGTAGGCGATCATGTCTCTCCACAACTGTCTCTTATTTGTACAGGTAGTCAGTTCTGACGTCGATCTTTTGTCGAACTAAGATGTCAGACCATGCAACATCTTTTCCCTCTGTCTTCCATGATCTCTCTTTTCCTGAATTTTACCTGTTGTCACCAAATGTTCTAAACCTCCTCTTCGCATTATATGCCCGAAGAACGTATATTGTCTGATTATTATTCTCTTGATACGGTTTCTTTGTATGCTGATGCAAATAGTAAATTTGACAGCACAAAGCTGCAGTATATATTAATCTTGGTTCTGATGCTGTATCGTTCAGATTTCCAGACATCGTCTGAAGGGTCATAAATGCACTTCTTGCCATACTCTGCGTTTTAAGTCAAACCCATCTCCTCCTTCGTGGCTGAAAACCCTTCCAATATATGTGAAGTTTTGGTGCTGACTATCATTTCTGATGTTGACACTCTTCCACGCCATGTAACACGACTGCTCAGAAATATTCTTTCTCTATTGTCCTGTGTCTTGACTACAACCGGTTGTTGTGAGTTATCACTATGTTTTCTAATCCTACATTTCTCTTGACTGTCTTTTTCTTATGTTCATGATGATTTAGTAACACATATACCCCTTGACAACCTTCAACTTACTTACTTACTTAATCCCGTCATGCCTAGTGACACATGGGGCTACAGAAAGGACTTTCCATGCTCTCCTGTCCCGTGCAACCTTCAGCGCAGAGCCCCACGTCAGAGATGCGGTGTCCAGTTCCTCTTCTATCATGCGCCTCCATGTTGTCCGTGGTCTGCCTTTCTTTCTCTTTCCTTCTGGTGTCCAAGTGAGGCTACCCTTGCAGGCATTTCTTGTCTCATTCTCATAACATGTCCGAGCCATTTCCATCTTCTCTTTTTGAGTATGTCATTCATTGCCTCTTGTCTTGTATCTTGGAGTAGTTGGTTATTGGATATTTTTACTGGCCAAAAAATTCCCAAGATTCTGCGAAGACAAGAGTGGTGGAAAACTGACAGCCTGCTAGTATCTCCTTTGGTCATCCTCCAACACTCCGATCCGTAGAGCAAAACTGGCAAAACAATGCTTTATAGAGTTTAAGCTTTGTGGTCCTATTGTAGATTTTGGACTTCCATACTGGTTTAATTCTGGCAAAAGCGATTCTGGCCTTACTTAGACGTGATTTTATATCTTCCTCTGTGCCACCATTTAGTGTCAGTACGCTACCAAGATATGTGAACTGCTCAACCCTTTCCAGTGTTTCATTTTCTAACATTACTGGTTGTTGGATTTCACTGTTTGTCATAATTTTGTTTTTCCTGTGTTTGTTTTGAGGCCTACTGTCTTTGCCGTGCTGTGAAGTATTGTACTTTTCTCTTGTATATGTTCATATCTGTGTGACACCAGGGCTATATCATCTACAAAGTCCAGATCCTCAAGCATCTCGAAAGGGGTCCATCTTATTCCTCTTGGTGTGACAACCTTCAACACATCAACGTTATTCATTTTAGCTGTTCATGTGATAAGTCATTATTAAACCTGGACGCTGGCATCAAATTATACTAGAAAACTAGTCACGTTAGAAACGAAGTGAACGCAGAATTTTGAGAGTATCAAGAAGAGGGAATACTCACGACAGAGATAAAGCTTCTACGAAGAATGCTGGAAGTATCAAGAAGAAAACTAGTCCCGACAGAAATGACGTGTCTACGTAGAATGCTGAGAGTATCAAGAAGAGGGAATAGTCAAGACAGAGATTAAGTGTCTACGCATAATTATGAGAGTATCAAGAAGAGACCGGTTTAGAAATGAAGACATCTGGAAAAAAGTTGGTACAACATGAGTAATGAACTTCATCAAGAAACAACAAATTAAACTGTTCGGCCATATAAGCAGATTTCAAACAGACAATTCGCATCAAATAGCAATGCTACTCCGATACAGTGGATACAAAGCAAAACGTGGATCTCAGAAATAACAGAGGCAGTTAAAAACACTTTCTGAAGCACACATAAAAACCGTTCTAGAATCTCTTCTTATCCTGGCACCGTGAGGCAAAACAGGATTAGAACGAGCAGTGGTGTCTCATGATTAAGGGCCAGTGCCCCACCAAAAATAATGTGTACGTGTATTTATTATTTTATAAATTAAAATATAACCTAACCAAAGCCATGACATTTCCCAAAATTTGTGTCTGGCGCCACCAACAAAAATGATCTCGAGCCGCCACTGAGAAAGAGCAGTCCATCGGATAGTCATTTCTGGCATACTTATCTGTTATTTGAAGTATTCCAATATACATGTACATTTTAGTGTATTGCTTTCCAAATAATTTATTTGTTTATTATAGTACTCAGTTTTATTACCATTTTCTGGCTTTTATTATCCATAAAGCTCTATATTTTCTGCATCGGTCATAAAATGTAAGACATTTGAACTAGACAAGTGACCAGTGTTCACAGTTGCCTAATTACCCACACAACAGGCGATAAAACACTTCAACTATCTACCTTATTTATGTCTTGTGTAACTTACTGTCAACAGCAGCTGAAACAAGACTAGGCAAAAACGCATGTACTCAAGAATATACAATAATGGATTGCATTATAATAAAACGGGGACCTCAATGTCGAAGTGGTTAAGATGTTTGTCTGTCCTTCTGAAGGTTGGAGGTTCGAATCCGGACCAACTAATGTACTTTATTTAGTTGGTGCGCCCGTGTGTTGCCGGGCCGCAAGGAAGCAAAGAATAGTACTACTGCAATCTACACGGCATGTCGTAAGAGGCGAGTCAGGTAGGGGCCTAGGGAAGCTACCCTAGTAAATAAAAAGCGTTGCATAAATCGGATGTGCTGGCCTTTCTCGTAGGCACATAACTTGCACAACGTACAATCGCTCTTAAGCTCAGATCACATACAAATCACAAAATTGGTTTAACAAGTAGTCTATGTGGAGCGTTGAAGAAGCAAATTTAGCTGGTATGTTTTAAAGTTTTGGTTTTTGCGTCTTGCAAATTATGTTTGTAAGTTTTGCTTACGTGTTGCGAGTCTCTGTGGCGAAGTGGTTAAGACGTTGGGTTTGCGTTCTGAAAGTTGTGGTTTCGAATCCTGATCGCGACGTTCAGCTCACATGTGAATTTTTCCACGGTGTTCCCTAAGATTTTCTTGGGCTTACGTACTTTGTACATATATTTCTGCCGATAGGGACGGAGCCATATGTGAAACCGGTGCAATGAAGTATATATATATATATATATATATATATATATATATATATATATATATATATATGTATATATAAAACCGTTACCGACTTGAAAACCTCTTTAAACCCTAACACAGCATATAGACTCATTAGTTGTGTAACAACAAGATAGTAATTAGTCTATGTTATACGTTTCCTGTCTGTAACACCTTATATGATGATGATGATGACGAGAAAGATAATGAGAATGATGACGGTAATGATGATAATAGTGTTGATGAGAACGATACTGAGAATGGGAACGATGATGGTGATGATGATTATAACGATACTAAGAATGGTGATAATGATGACGGTGATAACGATGACGGTAATTGTAAGGATGTTGAACAGTAATGAGGAATGGTGATAATTGAAATGATGATAATGATAATACGACTGATAGTGATGATGAGAATGATAATAAGAACAATCATGAGATGGATGTTAATGATAATAAGAACAATCATGAGAAGGATGTTAATGATAATAAGAACAATAATGAGAAGGATGTTAATGATAATAAGAACAATCATGAGAAGGATGTTAATGATAATAAGAACAATCATGAGAAGGATGTTAATGATAATAAGAACAATCATGAGAAGGATGTTAATGATAATAAGAACAATCATGAGATGGATGTTAATGATAATAAGAACAATCATGAGAAGGATGTTAATGATAATAAGAACAATCATGAGAAGGATGTTAATGATAATAAGAACAATCATGAGATGGATGTTAATGATAATAAGAACAATCATGAGATGGATGTTAATGATAATAAGAACAATCATGAGAAGGATGTTAATGATGATAAGAACAATCATGAGAAGGATGTTAATGATGATAAGAACAATCATGAGAAGGATGTTAATGATGATAAGAACAATCATGAGAAGGATGTTAATGATGATAAGAACAATCATGAGAAGGATGTTAATGATGATAAGAACAATCATGAGAAGGATGGTAATGATAATAAGAACAATCATGAGAAGGATGTTAATGATAATAAGAACAATCATGAGATGGATGTTAATGATGATAAGAACAATCATGAGAAGGATGTTAATGATGATAAGAACAATCATGAGATGGATGTTAATGATAATAAGAACAATCATGAGATGGATGTTAATGATAATAAGAACAATCATGAGAAGGATGTTAATGATAATAAGAACAATCATGAGAAGGATGTTAATGATAATAAGAACAATCATGAGAAGGATGTTAATGATAATAAGAACAATCATGAGATGGATGTTAATGATAATAAGAACAATCATGAGAAGGATGTTAATGATAATAAGAACAATCATGAGAAGGATGTTAATGATAATAAGAACAATCATGAGATGGATGTTAATGATAATAAGAACAATCATGAGAAGGATGTTAATGATAATAAGAACAATCATGAGAAGGATGTTAATGATAATAAGAACAATCATGAGAAGGATGTTAATGATAATAAGAACAATCATGAGAAGGATGTTAATGATAATAAGAACAATCATGAGAAGGATGTTAATGATAATAAGAACAATCATGAGAAGGATGTTAATGATAATAAGAACAATCATGAGAAGGATGTTAATGATAATAAGAACAATCATGAGAAGGATGTTAATGATAATAAGATCAATCATGAGAAGGATGTTAATGATAATAAGAACAATCATGAGAAGGATGTTAATGATAATAAGATCAATCATGAGAAGGATGTTAATGATAATAAGAACAATCATGAGAAGGATGTTAATGATAATAAGAACAATCATGAGAAGGATGTTAATGATAATAAGAACAATCATGAGAAGGATGTTAATGATAATAAGAACAATCATGAGAAGGATGTTAATGATAATAAGAACAATCATGAGAAGGATGTTAATGATAATAAGAACAATCATGAGAAGGATGTTAATGATAATAAGAACAATCATGAGAAGGATGTTAATGATAATAAGAACAATCATGAGAAGGATGTTAATGATAATAAGAACAATCATGAGAAGGATGTTAATGATAATAAGAACAATCATGAGAAGGATGTTAATGATAATAAGAACAATCATGAGAAGGATGTTAATGATAATAAGAACAATCATGAGAAGGATGTTAATGATAATAAGAACAATCATGAGAAGGATGTTAATGATGAGAATAAAAATAAATACAAAATCATATAAACAACAGCGACTTCTATTGTATCGCCAACAGTACTCGTTGTTGTCAAGGGGACTTCTATTGTATCGTCAACAATACTCGTGGTTGTCAAGGGGACTTCTATTGTATCGCCAACAGTACTCGTTGTTGTCAAGGCGACTTCTAGTTGTATCGCCACAGTACTAGTGGTTGTCAAGGGGACTTCTATTGTATCGCCAACAGTACTCGTTGTTGTCAAGGGGACTTCTATTGTATCGTCAACAATACTCGTGGTTGTCAAAGGACTTCTATTGTATCGTCAAATACTCGTGGTTGTCAAGGGACTTCTATTGTATCGCCAACAATACTCGTGGTTGTCAAGGGGACTTCTATTGTATCGCCAACAATACTGTGGTATGCGGGACTTCATTGTATCGTAACAATACTCGCTGTTGTCAGAGGGACTTCTATTGTATCGTCAACAATACTCGTTGTTGTCAAGGGGACTTCTATTGTATCGCCAACAGTACTCGTTGTTGTCAAGGGGACTTCTATTGTATCGCCAACAGTGCTCTGGTTGTCAAGGGACTTCTATTGTATCGCCAACAGTACTCATGGTTGTCAAGGGGACTTCTATTGTATCGCCAACAATACTCGTGGTTGTCAAGGACACAAAAGGCAGAGACACAAATTTCCACTTAAACAGTTTGGGTTTTTTCTGTTTCTATTTTTGTACATATTTGTTTTTTAACAGTGTGAGATCACCGTCCCCACCGCCTACCACAGGGAGACAGCTTCTAACTGTGATAACCTTTTGTGCTGCCTAACTTATTTACTAACAATGAAAAAAATAACAGATCAGTTCACATATTTAGGTAACAATTTGGACTGCATTACACCAGTGTGTTGCCGGGGCTATCAAGAGGTGCAAAGAATAGTAACACTGAGACCTACAAGGCATGTCGTAAGAGGCGACTGAGGTATTGACATAGGGGAAATTACCTAGTAATAAAAGTGTCGCAGAAATCGGATGTGCTGACCTACTTATAAGCGCATAACTGGCACAAGGTACATCGCTCTTATGCTCAGATCACATACAAATCACAAAGAGTGGTTAACAAGTGCTCGATATGGAGCTTTCAAAGAAGAAGAAGGAGAAGAAGAAGAAGGACTGCTTGGGAGATACTAAAAAAGAAATGATGATACGAATTGTCAAAGCAAAATCAGTTTTAAAAATCTAAATGAAATATGAAACTCCAAGTTATATAGTTTTCAAACTAAATTATGAATTTTCAATTCCAATGTTATATCATTCCTAACATATGACAGCGAGAGTTGTTGTATCAATCCTAACATATGACAGCGAGAGTTGTTATATCATTCCTAACATATGCCAGCGAGAGTTGTTGTATCAATCCTAACATATGCCAGCAGAGTTGGAAAATTATTAAAATATAGTATGTTGAATGCATAAAAAAATATATGTCTGCGAAAAATAATGACATAAAATAGGATGAATTTAGGAGAAGTGATGAAATCAGAGAAATGTCTGGTCAACCTCTAGTAACAACTGTTATAAGACGGAGAAGATGGAGATATGTTCCGAGAAGAAATTCTCAAAGAATATCAAAGGAGGCATTGAAGTGGGAGACAAAGAATTTTTTTAAAAAGAAAGGACGCTTATGAAAATCCTGAAACGAACTTTGATGAAAGATGCGAGAAGTATTGGACTCTATTCCTTAGAAGAGATTGAGCGAGTTGGACAGGATAGAGAGGTATGAAGAAATTGCTTGCAGGTTGTATGCTTTATGTAACGCATAACGGTACAGGATGAATATATCGTCGATCTCATAGTCCACCTGAACAAATTCACGGTTTCTAGCAAGTTCTACCACCTCCTACAATAACATGTTCAGGTTTCCTTATCGTCATGTTGCCTCCGTCGTCATCACCATCTCTCTGGTTTTCCGGGAACCATACCATTGATTACTGTCTCCTCCAAATCATTGTGACGTTTAATGTGACCAAAATATTTCAGTTCCTGTGACATTTTGTTGATTATCAGCTAAACTAGCATAATGCGTAAGCGTTTGTCTATCGACGCGGACACAAGTCTATTGTCTTTCCCCAGATGGATGATGAAATTGGTTGTCCACTCTTGCATTAAACGTAGGGGTGAGAGCTTTAATTTGCGTTCCAGGGCCAGATGAATCGCCCTTGTCGTGTTTTATCCGTGTTTATTTAGTGTGGTCTTGATATTGTATATCCATCTTTTCTTGGTCTTCCCTTGGCTCTAGTACCTGATCTCTTTTTTATAGTGTGCTGATAATGGTGGTTGGTTGTATTCCATTCTCATTAAATATCCAAACATTTGTTGTCGTTCTATGTATTCGGTGCATGAAGTTATGCCCACTCTGCTGCTTCTGATGTCCTCGTTTCGTAGTCTTATCTTTCCTGGTGACCACCACTGCCTTCCTCAAGCATTTCATTTCACATGTGGTGTAACAAACATGTTGCCAAGTTTATAGTGTCATGTTTCTCCCTTCAATAATTAACTTCAGAATAGAAACGACAAACGTTTTGTTTGTTTGTTATGTAGGATTCAAGCTCAGGAACGGCTCTTTCAATCTAAGGACGAACCTTTTATTGGTTATATCAGAACGTGTAGGCCAACAAACATGAACAATAAAAATTAACTCCTTTCGGAGAATCTTAAATAATGATATCGACAAAAGATAGAGGTCGGTTCAAGGTAAGATGGTCCCTGCTAGTGACACCTGGAGGAGACTTGTGACAGGGCTATTCAACTTGCACTGAATCACTGACATGGGATCCAGTCTTTCATTTCTCTGTTTCAGTTTGTGTGATAGAGGCAGGAAAAGAAGGAAACACCCCGTTATTGTATCCTTAGTATTGTATATACTATTGTGTGTTTATCTGATATACTGATTGGATGCCATCTTGTCAAGAACATCAGATGTTATCTTGGTGTACCATGACATGTTATCTTGGTGTACCATGACATGT
Source organism: Arion vulgaris (assembly GCA_020796225.1). Classification (NCBI taxonomy): domain Eukaryota; kingdom Metazoa; phylum Mollusca; class Gastropoda; order Stylommatophora; family Arionidae; genus Arion; species Arion vulgaris. The sequence goes on along the minus strand of CM036755.1, from coordinate 76,603,031 downwards.
TATCTTGGTGTACCATGACATGTTATCTTGGTGTACCACGACATGTCTCTAGTGTGTACCATTACCATGACATGTCTCTAGTGTGTACCATGACATGTCTCTAGTGTGTACCAGTGAATGAATATCGTGTTATATCCTTCACAGAACATCACCATCAACCCCTCCTTCCCAGTAAACAAGGTGTTCATTGTCTAGTCACCACTTATACGTTCAGTAGTTTGCCATTGCTATCTGAACGGTGAGGTCTAATTTTACCGCTCGTAAAAATCAACGGGACAAATTTTCTTCCAAACTTTCCGCTGTGGAGTTTGAACCTGTGGAGTTTGAACCAGTGGAGTTTGAACCTGTGGAGTTTGAACTAGTGGAGTTTGAACCCAGTGGAGTTTGAACCTGTGGAGTTTGAACCAGTGGAGTTTGAACCTGTGGAGTTTGAACCTGTGGAGTTTGAACCTGTGGAGTTTGAACCTGTGGAGTTTGAACCTGTGGAGTTTGAACCAGTGGAGTTTGAACCAGTGGAGTTTGAACCTGTGGAGTTTGAACCTGTGGAGTTTGAACCTGTGGAGTGTGAACCTGTGGAGTTTGAACCTGTGGAGTGTGAACCTGTGGAGTTTGAACCTGTGGAGTTTGAACCAGTGGAGTTTGAACTAGTGGAGTTTGAACCTGTGGAGTTTGAACCTGTGGAGTTTGAACCTGTGGAGTTTGAACCTGTGGAGTTTGAACCTGTGGAGTTTGAACCTGTGGAGTGTGAACCTGTGGAGTTTGAACCTGTGGAGTGTGAACCTGTGGAGTTTGAACCTGTGGAGTTGAACCTGTGGTTTGAACCGTGGATTTGAACCTGTGGAGTGTGAACCTGTGGAGTTTGAACCAGTGGAGTTTGAACCAGTGGAGTTTGAACCAGTGGAGTTTGAACCAGTGGAGTTTGAACCAGTGGAGTTTGAACCAGTGGAGTTTGAACCAGGTACGCTTGGGTTGTAATCGAGCTCACTACCTCTAAGCTACAGACGCCCACGTGACATAATTACTGCGCAATAACACGACACTATCAATTTGTCTGGATTAAGTTTTGGACTCTCATTTACCTACCTATGTCAGAGATGTCAGGGGCGTAGTGTAAACGTTGAGTGAAGACGCAGAGTGTACTTAGTTTAATTATGATATCAAATAGATTTATATGCTACACTAAACTTACCACTTGAGTGGATGTCGTTAGTGAAGACGATAAACCGCCAAGAGTTTCATTGTTTTACTGTCCCATTCGGGAGACCTGGTTTCAATCCCGGTAAGAGCAATACGTTTTTTCTGTCGGGGCATAAAGAACAAATCATAAACTGAACAGTTTTGTGGCGACTTCACTAGCCATTAAATTTCACAGACTAATGTTCTCCCCTCCCCTGTCATACCCCAACGGTATTGCAGGCAGTAACGACAGGACTAATACTGTTTCTGAACAAGCAGCAGTTATCATTGTAGTGAAAGACTTATTTTCCGAAAACATCTTCCAAAAATGGATTCCAGCACATTACGATACTGTGGAAGATCAGATAGACTCTCCGATGGAACCCCGAGGATAATAGAGGTAAAGGAAAACACATGAACACCTGGAGGCGGGAGTTGGAGATGGGATGCAAGAAAATGTGGAGAGATCTGGAAAAGATGGCCTTGGATAGGCGGGCTTGGAAGACCTTGGTTATGGACCTATGTCTCCCTAGGGGCGAAGGATGAAGGAGAATTGAATGACTGGTATATTGTAATTTTCCCACAAGTCAGAAAATCTAGGTACCTTTTAACAAATTTTGAATCGACTGTATTAAGTCTGCTCGCGGAATGGGTGGACAGCATTCGGCGGTCACCTCTCAAGACCCTTTCGAATAATATTAAGTCTGCGCGCGGAATGGGTGGACAGCATTCGGCGGGCACCTCTCAAGACCCTTTTGAATAATATTAAGTCTGCGCGCGGAATGGGTGGACAGCATTCGGCGGGCACCTCTCAAGACCCTTTTGAATAATATGAACATACTATTATTTTGGTCATACAATAGCAAATGAATAGCTGTAAAAAGTAACAAAATATACATAATTGGAGTCTCTTTAAAAGACACAGATGGAGGTGAATTGGTCATGTATGTCAGTAGATGCATGGGCTCGGACAGATCTCTGGTTGACAACGGATGGGAAAAGAAAGTATGGACGTCCAAATGACCAAGGGTCCAAAGACAAAGGATTGACTTCATTGCACCAGGTTTCCTCATATGACCCTGTCCCTGTCAGCGGAGATGACATGCCATCATTGTACCGGGTTTCCTCATATGACTCCGTCCCTGTAAGCGGAGATGGCATGTCATCTGCCGAGAGTATTGCACAAAGAACGAACTCAGTAGCTCCAGCAACGATCCTAGGATCTCATGAAACAATTGCACATGTGTCTCGGTCCAGATTCGAACCCACACCTTCAGTACGATAGGCAAACAACATAATAACTTCGTCCTTGAGATCCCCTACGCCCAAAGAAAACACGTAAAAGAACCGTGGTAAAAGAGATTGAGAAAGATTGTGGCTTGTCGTGAGCAACAATTAATAGATAGTCAACAGAACGACAACAACGGACATGTTTTGTGAAAACCTTCCTTATGTGTGTCAAACGGCACATCAAGATGATATATATAGAAGAAGAAGTGGGATACTAATTTCATCATACCAAACATTGCAGACGAAAAACTGTTTACACATCGAGAATTGTCAAAACAGGAAGTATGGACGTTTTACAAAGTGCAAACGTCAAATGTTCAATTATTTGTTCAGAGACGATTAATACAGTCGGAGGTAGATACCTCTTGCAAGTAAAAATATCCGTAGCACTGGCGAGGCGCCCCGATATAATTTTGAAGATGGTGAAGGTATTTTGAAGGACTTTTATTTGTAATCTTTTCTAATGAATTGTGCATGGGCAGCGGCTTTCCAGTTTGCTATTCTCGATATTTTGAACTGTTAAGGGTTTTTTTACTTGCTAAAATTGAACACGGGACCTACGTTCTATCGTCTGTCTCCGATAGGACTATGAACTTGATCTCACCTACACTGAGATCAGGGACCTCTGGAAAAATATCCACATGGCTCCACGAGGCAGCGAACCGAGTACCTTTGGCAAAAGAGGCGAGCACATAACCTCTACGCCACAGAGATCCCCACTATCGCGTTTGTCTATCGACTCGGACACAAGAAGGCCAGGGGTTCAATCCCGCACTTGAAGGCAAGAGAACCAAGCGAAACTCAAGAAGTTGTCACAGTAAAACACTTGCTTAATAACTGTCTGTAAAGACAAAAAAAAATCATCAAGTAGTTTTTCCCTTCAGGAATTTGGCTCCCATGACATCAGATCTTCTTCTTCGATCGTTCTAGGCTTGTTTTAATCATTCTCTTTGTGATATATAAACAGCCAAACATCAGAACGTAATGTACGTGCACCAACCTTCAGCACCTATTTGAGCACAGTTGCTTATCCTTCGGTGGGGTGTTCGATTTCAGCCAGCTGTTGTGTGCGGACTCGCTTCTTCCGCTAGTCTTTGACTGTCTCCAGCCAAAACCCACAAGGCAGTGGGTTGGTCATTCTCAGATCGTCAATAACATCTTACACCCATCGTCTTCTAGGTCCTTCTCTCATTCTTCTTCCAGGCACCATTCCCTCCAGAATTATCTTCTCTGTGCACTCATATCGTTTGATGTGTCCGAAATATTAAATTCTCCGTTTGTTGTTATGTTCTTTAATAACCGTAATACATTTTAATAAAAGTAATTACGAACATATTTGGGTAGTAAAGTGTCAAACAACGGAGACACGATGAAAGAAATACACTCTCGTATTGCTATAGCAGCTAGTGCCTGCACTAAATTAACGAATATCTGGCAATCTCAAGACCTTAGTATATGCACAAAAGTTAAATTATTTAGGTCATGTGTGATTCCTGTACTGACCTACGGATGTGAAAGTTGGAAATCAACAAAGAAAATTGATAAGAAACTGGACAGCTTTGAGAATAAATTTTTCCGAAAAATATTAACAGTAAAATGGAGTGATTTCGTTTCTAACAACACAGTGAGAGATAGAACACACCAACAACCCGTATCAAATATTATAAGGAAACGAAGGTGGAAATATTTAGGTCATGTTCTTAGATCAGACGAAAAGAGAATAAATCGACAAGTCCTTATGTGGTCACCAGTTAGGAAAAGAAAACGTGGAAGACCAAAGACCACTCTTCGAAGAACCATCCAACAAGAAAGTAAACTATTGGGATGTAAAACCACACAAGATCTCCAACTGCTAGCAACGAACCGCATCACATGGAGATCTAAAACCTCTGCCCTATGTGCCGCCTTTGGCACTAAAGGAACAAATTAACTAACTAATTACGAACAACTACTTTATATATATCTCTTACAAAGAACTATACATAAATAACATGAAATGTATCCCGTGAATAATGTTTTTTCTCAGTAATGTTTTGGTTCGTGAGGTGGCTTGTTGGAAATATGTACTCTAAGAACGGTTAGTCATGTGGCTTGCCGTATTGTAGAAGTTAACGACTCTAACGAAGGTAACAAAGAGATCTAGTCAAGCAACGAAATCAAATTTGAAGAAATGGTAAAGTCCTTCGTTGTTTTCAGTGTTCACAAGGTCATACTATTTTTGGTTATATGTTACCACCCGTATGATAATCATACTACATTCATCTTCTTTAATTTGGAAGTGTCCACATATTTCATTTTTGTCTGTCTAAATAGAATACCACCTTTAACGAGTGGTAATTGTTTTGTTTTGTATTGTTTATGACCAGGTAAGAAGTAGAAGATTAGCTGTAATTAGGATCTTGCTTTCATACCACGCTTTGTGTAAGTGCAGGAAGGTGCCCTTAGAATCCATGTGGTATGAAAACACTTCGTCCTGAAGAGGACAAATAATGAATTTCGTCTATGAATAACCTTACCCCACATGTTCACAGATGTGGCCTACTATCGTCTCTTCTATTCCTGGACCTTATTGTCCTGTGCTTGCTTTTGTTCACAATGTTAAAGATAGGAAGGCAAGTTGGCTGTTTGCGATTGTGGTACGGAATGTAACAGTTAAATATTTGTTATTAAAGTATTAGACATCTCAGAGTTGATTGATTGATAGGACCTTCATCATTGCACTTCGCTGAGTAACCATGTGTGCTCCGATCTCTTTCTTACACATGAAGATCTCAGTGACAGAGTTAGAAGATTGTGTTCATGAGAGTGCGCAAACGTTAGAAGATTGTGTTCATGAGAGTGCGCGAAAGTTAGAAGATTGTGTTCATGAGAGTGCGCAAACGTTAGAAGATTGTCTTCATGAGAGTGCGCGAAAGTTAGAAGATTGTGTTCATGAGAGTGCGCGAAAGTTAGAAGATTGTGTTCATGAGAGTGCGCGAAAGTTAGAAGATTGTGTTCATAAGAGTGCGCGAAAGTTAGAAAATTGTGTTCATGAGAGTGCGCGAAAGTTAGAAGATTGTGTTCATGAGAGTGCGCGAAAGTTAGAAGATTGTGTTCATGAGAGTGCGCGAAAGTTAGAAGATTGTGTTCATGAGAGTGCGCGAAAGTTAGAAGATTGTGTTCATGAGAGTGCGCGAAAGTTAGAAAATTGTGTTCATGAGAGTGCGCGAAAGTTAGAAGATTGTGTTCATGAGAGTGCGCGAAAGTTAGAAGATTGTGTTCATGAGAGTGCGCGAAAGTTAGAAGATTGTGTTCATGAGAGTGCGCAAACGTTAGAAGATTGTGTTCATGAGAGTGCGCGAAAGTTAGAAGATTGTGTTCATGAGAGTGCGCAAACGTTAGAAGATTGTGTTCATGAGAGTGCGCGAAAGTTAGAAGATTGTGTTCATGAGAGTGCGCAAACGTTAGAAGATTGTGTTCATGAGAGTGCGCGAAAGTTAGAAGATTGTGTTCATGAGAGTGCGCAAAAGTTAGAAGATTGTGTTCATGAGAGTGCGCGAAAGTTAGAAGATTGTGTTCATGAGAGTGCGCGAAAGTTAGAAGATTGTGTTCATGAGAGTGCGCAAACGTTAGAAGATTGTGTTCATGAGAGTGCGCAAACGTTAGAAGATTGTGCTCATGAGAGTGCACAACAAAAGTTAGAAGATTGTGTTCATGAGAGTGCGCAAAAAAACCCTGAAAAAAGTATTTGTTTTCTGGAAATCTGATTAACATTAAAGCCAGCGGAGTAAATGAGGGCGCCATGAATGTACAACAGGAGCGCTCGCGGGCACCGCGTTGGATAGCTCTGAGTTAGGGGGCTGAGTTAGGGGGTAGCAGAATGGAAAAGCGGGAAGATCGTGTTCATGGTAGTTCTACAGAATCAAAATAGTTTGTTGTCTTGAAATAGAATTAACTTTAAAGTCGACTGAACAAAATAGGGCGTCAAGGATGTTTGACTAGGGCCCCGCGGGCACCATGTTGGACATCGCTGATAAGAATAAACTGACAGATAAACAATAAATGAGATCATCTCTTAATGTGCGTCAAAGGCTTGAGCTAGATAAAAGTTTCCAATCAAATCAGGTGTCAAGTGTACACACAAATCCTGATTTGATACAGAAATGAACTTATCGAACTAAAATATGCACAGGTAAAAATAGAAACACTAATCAGATATGTTTATCAACAATCATCGTCATCAGGTTCAACACCTGCTGGCGTTGACGATCATATATCGATAGCACTTTTTGTTCTCAGCGTTTGATATCAATTTTCATGCCCTCGTCATTACTCTCATTCGTTGGTTTTTGTTTTCTTTTGTCATCACACTGTTACTGGGTTGTTGTCTAGTGTCGTGGTTTTCTGTTTTTGTCTTGCGCTGTTCTAGCGGATTCAGTGATAGCTATTGTAGCTTTTTGACAGGATAATGCTAGGACATTTCTCTCGCCTTCTTTCTTGATATTCTGTTGCAGAAGACTGTGCAGATACAGTGGAGTTTGGTTGCATTCTTAGTGATCGAACCACTTCGTTCTTTGTTTCTCAATGTAATTCAAACAAGGTTCTGTTTCAACTTACTTTCTTATGCTGATGTTGGTGACTTTGTTTCTCAATGTAATTCAAACAAGGTTCTGTTTCAACTTACTTTCTTATGCTGATGTTGGTGACTTTGTTTCTCAATGTAATTCAAACAAGGTTCTGTTTCAACTTACTTTCTTATGCTGATGTTGGTGACTTTGTTTCTCAATGTAATTCAAACAAGGTTCTGTTTCAACTTACTTTCTTATGCTGATGTTGGTGACTTTGTTTCTCAATGTAATTCAAACAAGGTTCTGTTTCAACTTACTTTCTTATGCTGATGTTGGTGACTGTCTTTTCTGGTGTTGTTGGTAACTTTTTCATAAGCATCGTATTTCAAATATAATAATAATTTTTTGCGACTGTGCTTTGCTGATTGTCAATGTTTGGCTCTGGTAACACACAATAGGTACGAAAATGATATATATCATCTATTGTTTAGCTGTCAGTGAGATGTTAGGGTTACCTCGACAATGGGATACGTGGTTAAGCCGTTCATCTTGCGTTTAGAAGGTCGTGTGTTCAAATCTGAACCGTTTCAAATCGTTCTGTTCACTAGTGCATTTTTCTTCCAGAGATTCTAGGATTGTTGCCGGAGCTACTGAGTTCATACTTTGTTCAATACTCTCGGCGGACTATTTCTGTGGAGAGGGGCCGAGACATATAGAGAAACCTGAGAAATGAAATCCATCTTTCGTCTTTAGACCCTTGACATTGCCCGCCTGCTCAGCGTGTTTGTAGTGCGTTGGACGACGGGTGACAAGCCCCCTGTGAGTGCGGTTCAATTCCGCGGACTGGCAGAAAAGCCACAGGTTCTCCAGATTTACGGTGTTAGCGGCACCGAACCAAAGGGTTACGATGTCCATGACACCGAGCCGAAGAGCTGGACGCTCAAGTGCTTCTGGATCGGGAAAAAAAGACCCTTGACATCAACAAGCAAGTCAGGTCAGGGTGTGAACAATCCTAATATGTCACATAAGGCTTTTAAATGATGTTATCTGATTGACAAGATAACAGATGACAGGGGTGACGTATGTAAAGTATTAACCTGTTAATTGTTACCTTAATGGTCTATATGTCTATCAATCAAGTACCATGCATGCCAGCGTCGGCGACCATGTCTCTCCACAACTCACTTTCTCCTTCGTGTAGTTAATCAGTTCTGACGTCGATCGTTTGTCGAACCACCATATCATACTATCCACCATCTTCTCCCTCTGTCTTCCCCGATCTCCCCTTCCCTGAATTTTACTAGTTGTCACCAAATGTTCTAAACCTCATCTTCACATTATATGCCCGAAGAACCTTGATTGTCTGATTCGTATTCTTCTGTTACGGCTTCTAACTTCTATGTATGCAGGCCTGTTTTAAAATCTCATCATTTGTTTTCTTAGCTGTTAATAACATTTTCCGAATTCTTCTGTAAAACCACATCTCTTTGGCTTCCTTTGATCTTGTTGATTGTTTGTTAATTGTCCAGGAGTCTACTTAATATGTTTCATTTATCTGGCCTTAGAGGAAGAAAGACCTTCATGACTTACTCCAGCGCTTGACACATGTAGAGGTGGAGGTGAACGGTTTCAAGATGATGCGCACACAGCTGGCATGCGTTCTGTCTGATTTCTGCTCGTGTGACTATTAAGTGGTATGTGTTGGATAATAATAAGATTGCAACCAAAACCCACCGTATACAGTCTTTTACAACAGAACATCAGGAAAGAAAGCGAGATGAAGTCTACGAAAAATATGGTTAGATGGCATAACAGAATTCTGTCAAAACGCAAAATTAACTATTAACCAAGCCACTAGACCGGTACAAAACAAACAACAGATAACCACTACACTGTGCAACAACCCGGTAATAGTGTAACAACAAAAGAAAGTAGTATACACATTAAAAATTCAAGAGGCGGACAAGTGGTGGCACAATACATGAATGCGTCAACAAGCTGCTGATTTGTGTCAGGACTTATGTTTCCTTCACCATTTCACATCAAACAATGATGAGCATTTTGTGTGGTGTACGCTGCTACATGAACGGAGCAATTATTTGAGTTACCCGTTGCCGTGACGTTGGAACCGTGACTATCTTGTACCGTTTGTCAAAGACACAAATACAGTCCTAACACTGTATTCTTTCTACACTACTAGACGGAGCTTCATAGTTTTACTGCAGTATTCTCTTACATTTGATAACAGTACAGTACTTTGTACGTGTTTCACTATTGCTTCATAGTTTTACTACAGTCTTCCCTTACATTTGGTAACAGTACAGTACTTTGTACGTGTTTCACTATTGCTTCATAGTTTTACTGCAGTCTTCCCTTACATTTGGTAACAGTACAGTACTTTGTACGTGTTTCACCATTGCTTCATAGTTTTACTGCAGTCTTCCCTTACATTTGGTAAAAGTACAGTACTTTGTACGTGTTTCACTATTGCTTCATAGTTTTACTGCAGTATTCTCTTACATTTGGTAACAGTACAGTACTTTGTACGTGTTTCACCATTGCTTCATAGTTTTACTGCAGTCTTCCCTTACATTTGGTAACAGTACAGTACTTTGTACGTGTTTCACCATTGCTTCATAGTTTTACTGCAGTCTTCCCTTACATTTGGTAAAAGTACAGTACTTTGTACGTGTTTCACTATTGCTTCATAGTTTTACTGCAGTATTCTCTTACATTTGATAACAGTAATAAGACTTGTTACGTCCACTATTTGGTCATAGTTACTAGTATTCTCTTACATTTGATAACAAATACAGTACTTTGTACGTGTTTCACTATTGCTTCAGTCTTACTGCAGTATTCTCTTACATTTGGTAAAAGTACAGTACTTTGTACGTGTTTCACTATTGCTTCATAGTTTTACTGCAGTCTTCCCTTACATTTGGTAACAGTACAGTACTTTGTACGTGTTTCACTATTGCTTCATAGTTTTACTGCAGTCTTCCCTTACATTTGGTAACAGTACAGTACTTTGTACGTGTTTCACCATTGCTTCATAGTTTTACTGCAGTCTTCCCTTACATTTGGTAACAGTACAGTACTTTGTACGTGTTTCACCATTGCTTCATAGTTTTACTGCAGTCTTCCCTTACATTTGGTAACAGTACAGTACTTTGTATGTGTTTCACCATTGTCTCATAGTTTTACTGCAGTATTCCCTTACAATTGGTAAAAGTACAGTACAAAGTACAGTACTTTGTAACATTTGGTAAAAGTACAGTACAGTACTTTGTTTGTACGTGTTTCGCCATTGCTTCATAGTTTTACTGCAGTCTTCCTTATATTGATAATACTAGACAGTAGGAAATAAAAAGCGGTTGTTTACGTCCCCATATTTGGGTCTACTAGTTGCGTATTTAAGACACCCCACCCAAAAAATAATAACATACTATTAAGTAGATGTATGAGGCAGACAACTTGAGATTTGATTATTCATCTTTTGTTGTTAGATCCGTGTTTGTGTTTTGCATGTATATTTGTTTGGAGAAATTAATATAAAGCTGTATATATATATGCACTGACACGTTAACTTCTTTGTATAAAGGTTGTGTCGTATCACACATACTGCCCTTGTTATTTGAACACTGTCAGTTGTAGCTACAAGACCCCGCTATGATATGTAGAAAGGAAGAGAGGGGAAACCAATGACATGTTTAAGTAAACAACAAGTCATAAGAACTAATTTGACTGCATGCAAGGGAAACAGGTACGATATAATTAGAACTAAATGTGACTGCATGCAAGGGAAACAGGTACGGTATAATTATATCTAAACGTGACTGTATGCAAGGGAAACAGGTACGGTATAATTATATCTAAACGTGACTGTATGCAAGGGAAACAGGTACGGTATAATTATATCTAAACGTGACTGCATGCAAGGGAAACAGGTACGGCATAATTATATCTAAACGTGACTGTATGCAAGGGAAACAGGTACGGTATAATTATATCTAAACGTGACTGTATGCAAGGGAAACAGGTACGGTATAATTATATCTAAACGTGACTGTATGCAAGGGAAACAGGTACGGTATAATTATATCTAAACGTAACTGTATGCAAGGGAAACAGGTACGGTATAATTATGTCTAAACGTGACTGTATGCAAGGGAAACAGGTACGGTATAATTATATCTAAACGTGACTGTATGCAAGGGAAACAGGTACGGTATAATTATATCTAAACGTGACTGTATGCAAGGGAAACAGGTACGGTATAATTATATCTAAACGTAACTGTATGCAAGGGAAACAGGTACGGTATAATTATATCTAAACGTGACTGCATGCAAGGGAAACAGATACGGTATAATTATATCTAAACGTGACTGTATGCAAGGGAAACAGGTACGATATAATTATATCTAAACGTGACTGTATGCAAGGGAAACAGGTACGGTATAATTATATCTAAACGTGACTGTATGCAAGGGAAACAGGTACGGTATAATTATATATAAACGTGACTGTATGCAAGGGAAACAGATACGGTATAATTATATCTAAACGTGACTGTATGCAAGGGAAACAGGTACGGTATAATTATATATAAACGTGACTGCATGCAAGGGAAACAGGTACGGTATAATTATATCTAAACGTGACTGCATGCAAGGGAAACAGGTACGGCATAATTATATCTAAACGTGACTGTATGCAAGGGAAACAGGTACGGCATAATTATATCTAAACGTGACTGTATGCAAGGGAAACAGGTACGGCATAATTATATCTAAACGTGACTGCATGCAAGGAAACAGATACGGTATAATTATATCTAAACGTGACTGTATGCAAGGGAAACAGGTACGGTATAATTATATCTAAACGTGACTGTATGCAAGGGAAACAGGTACGGTATAATTATATCTAAACGTGACTGTATGCAAGGGAAACAGGTACGGCATAATTATATCTAAACGTGACTGTATGCAAGGGAAACAGGTACGGTATAATTATATCTAAACGTGACTGTATGCAAGGGAAACAGGTACGGTATAATTATATATAAACGTGACTGCATGCAAGGGAAACAGGTACGGTATAATTATATCTAAACGTGACTGTATGCAAGGGAAACAGGTACGGTATAATTATATATAAACGTGACTGCATGCAAGGGAAACAGGTACGGTATAATTAGAACTAAACGTGACTGTATGCAAGGGAAACAGATACGGTATAATTATATCTAAACGTGACTTTATTAAAAAAAGAATAGTTAAAACGTCATTACAAATAACGTTAATGCATTAAATGCGAATACTACCACAATGTTCTTACGCTCAAATGAGTTAAATCACACAAAATTATTAAAAATTGGATATTTTAAAATTGTTTGATTAGATCGCTTCTTCTTCTTTTCCACCACTTACTTTTTTATACAAGTGGGGGCAGGCATGTGTGTCCTTGTTCTAATGCATCTTGTGTGTCCTTGTTCTAATGCACTTTGTAAGCAGTTATTCTTTTTCTTAAGGCTGTTCTTGGTGTTGTTGTCTCATCTTTAGCGTGGTCTCATAGCGAAGAACATTTGATTGTAGGAATTTCTTTTCTTTTAATGTTTCTTTGTGTGCAGGCTTGTTTTAAAACCTTATTTGTTTTCTTCGCTGTCCATGGAATTTTCAGCATTCTTCTTTAAAAACCTCATCTATGTGGCTTCCATGATCTTAATTTTACAAAGCACAAAAACAAGATACGGTGACGTTTCGACCAAATGGCATTTTTCAAGGCAAAGAATACAAAGCAAACGATAAGAATTTTCATGTTGAAAAACACGTTTGAAAAATCAAAGATTAATTTCATTTCACCAGGTTTTCCCATATGGGTTGCTACTTTTCCGCATAAATTGCACGCCACCTGCAGAGAATATTGCACACCACTTTGTTACAAAACCCTCGATTAATTTCCATGTATGTATTGCGAATAAGCACCAATATAAACCAAACATAGATATGATTAGAAAACGTCTCAGTCTATCCTTTAAAGAAGGTTTACCCAATAGAATAAATACAAGTTTAATGCATAAATTAGATTATCCGCCAGAAATTAATTCTGTTTTTTTAAAACATTTGTTAGCTCACACGTCATGGTAGAACCAAAGAAGACTCGTTCTTGTGGTTGAATGCGGCGTTCAGTTCAAAGAGGTGTTAATGCCCTACTTAACAAACAAATAGTGGGGCGTCTAACCAAATGGATTAGATCGCAGACTCCCATTCGAGAGACCCGTGTTCAAACATCGGTAAGGAAAATGCGTTTTTTTGTCGGGGCATAAAGAAAAAAATCATAACATGAGCAGCTTCGCGGCGACTGCACTAGCCGTACGACCATTAAATTTCACAGGCTCATGTTGCCCTTCCCTTTGTCATACACCGTCCTAAAAATAGTTATTACGGGCAGTAAACGCATTTTTCTCTTCTTTTTCATTCTTTTCTTCTCTTTTGCCATTTGTTGAACGAACAAACAACAAAGACAGTTACATCCCTTTGTTCAATGGAGATCTTCCGGTAATGAAGACATTCTTTTTCTATTGATTAATATTGTTGACATTATGTTCACAGAATTGTATCACGTGTTTACAAAACAAAACCAGTCTTGTATTCTGACAAACGCAAGTCTGCAACCGTAGCGAATTATAGAATGCCCCATTTTATCACGAACTATATCTGTGTCAACATATCGTCGTATACTTGTTGTGTGACTTACTGTAATAACTAGGTTAAACTAGTTCGGTTGAAAGTGGCGTCCAAACAACAAAGTCTTTGTGGCTAAGTGCTTGAGCTATTGCCTTTCGTTCTGAAGGTCATGAGTAAAAATCCAAGCGGCGTCGTTCTGTTTACGGGTGCATTTTTTTTCTCCAGAGATCCTTATGATTATTGCAGTGGCTACGGAGTTTGTGCATTACTCCCTGCAGGTGACGTGCCATTTCTGCGGAGGGAGAGAGAGAGAGAGAGAGAGAGAGAGAGAGCCATATGGAGTAAAACCCGGCCCAAAGAAGTCAATCCTTCGGCTTTATACCTTTTAGTTAGACAGCTAAGCAACAGATGATCAACAGCATTTTTATACCTACTTTGTGTTACCAGAGTCAAACATGGACATTGAGCAAAGCGCAGTCACAAAAAAAAACTACATGTGAAATGCGTTGCCTGCGAAAAGTTACCAACAACACAAGAAAAGACAGAATCACCAACATCAGCATAAGAAAGAAAGTTGCACAAAACCGTGCTTGAATTACATAGATAAACAAAGAATGAAGTGGTTTGGCCACTTAATAAGAATGCATCCAAACTCCACAGTATACAGAGTATTCTACAACAGAACATCGGGAAAGAAGGCAAGAGGAAGACCACGGAAAAAATGGTTAGATGGCGTAGCAGAATCATGTGAAAGAGCAAAGATAACAATCACACAAGCCACCAGAACAGCGCAAGACAAAAACAGAAAACCACGACACTGGGCAACAACCCGGTAGCAGTGTGACGACAAAAGAAGAAGTTAGACAAAACAACAAAGAAAGACAGCTACATCGCTTTGTTCCATGAAGATCTCCATTTAATGAAGAAATTCTTTTTAGATTATCTAATGGTGTTGACAATATGTTAAAAATTACATCACATGTGTTTACAAAATACCACAATCATGTATTCTGACAAACGCAGTTCTGTAACCGTAGCAAATTATAGTATGTCCCATTTCATCACGAAGTATATCTATGCCAACATATCGTCGTATACTTCTTGTTGTGTGACTTAGTGTAATAACTAGGTTAAACTAGTTCGGAATTACGTTGTTGTCAAGTAGTACAACGACCTGAAAGAGTTTTAAATGTACCATGGTTCGTTTATTTGTTTGTTTATATCTATGGGGTGGTGTCTATGGCGATGTGGTTAAGACGTTAGCGTGTCGTTCTGAAGGTTGTGAGTTCGAATCTGGACCGAGTCACTTGTGTAATTTTTTTCTGGAGATAACTAGAATTGTTGATGGAGCTACGGAGTTCGTGCTTTGTGCAACACTCTTGGCAGGTGGCCTGCTATTTCTGCCAAGATTAATAGAGCCTTGGATTAAAAGGACGTGCGCCGGCTTAAAGAGGTTTTAACGCCCGCCTGCCCAGCATGTTCGTAGCGCGTTGGACGACGGGTGATACGCCCTCATGTGTGTGCGAGTTCAATTCCGCGGGCTGGCAGAAAAGCCACAGGTTCTCCAGATTTCGATGTCGTGCACAGACAAAGTTGATGTCCATGGCACCGAGCCGAAGAACTGAAAGCTCAAGAGGTTTTAACCCCGTACATAACAAATAAATATTTAAACACAACTCCATCCATTGAATATTTATTATGTCAGCTACTGCTAAGAATGCTGGGTAAATCAGAACGCTTATGCAAATATAGGAACATAAGTATGCGACAGAAGAATTAATCATCATGCTGTTGCTTTTAGCAGCCACATACCATGGTAGGAATAACTCCTGGTGTCTAACTGGTCACCAACTGGATCTAGGCAAGGCTATATGCATGAGAAGGACGATATACGGTTGATGACCTAACATGACTAATGACCTGGAGAAAATTACGGACTTGGTTGTAGCGATAAAACTGACCATGCATGACCAATGGCACGGAGATGACTACAGACTTGGTCTGGATAACAAAACTGACCTAACATGACTAATAAACTGGAAAAGATTGCGGACCTTGTTGTGACAACAAACCTGGTGACCTACTAGAACCAGTGACCCGGAGAAGACAAACTTAATAATCTAGTATAACCAATGAAAGTGGAGCGACTCACCGAATGGATTAGAGCGCAGCTCCCATACGGGAGGGCAGGGTTCAATCCCCAATAAGGCCAAAGATATATTTTTTGTTTGTTTGGGGCTTAAAGACAAATCCGAACCTGAACAATTTCACGGCGACTGCACTAACCATGCGGTCATTACATTCCACAGGCTCATATTCCCCCTGGTCATAGACCCCGTCTAAAAAGCGGTGTTACAGACAGTGAAATAACCAATGAAATTATCACAGAAGTAGTATAAATAAAAATAAATAAGTTTGCATCTTTTTTTTGTTAAAGTGAGTCTCCGACAACGTCATCCAGAAAGTGTGTGTTTACGCCCACTGACTTCTTATAATCTAAATCTCATCTTTATACGCATACAAATCGTTTTATTATTGACAGGTGCAGATTCATAACATTCGTCAGCATATCTTCAATCCCAACTCCGGCACATACGTAACTAGTTTGTCGACTAGGCGTGTTCATGTTACCCTCATAAAACTCACACGGAACACATAATCTGACCTTGTATTGGATAACTAGAAACACAAACATGTCTCAAAACGAGTATTATTGATGTACAAATAGTAGTGATTCGTTACTCGAATACTTATTCTGTTTTCTCTCTAATCATGTTTTGCCCCACAGTGTCATGATAAGAAGAGATTTCTTGAACGGGCTTTTGTATGCGCTTCATAAACAGTGTTTTTCGTCGCCAACGTTGTTTCTGACATCCACTTTTTTGCGTGGACCGCCTTTTCCATTGTTTCCACTCTATCGGAGCAACATTGTTCATTGAGGCGCACTGTCTGTTGGTAATCTGCTTATGTGGCTAAACCATTTAATTTGTTGCATCTTGATGTTCAGTGCTGATATTGTACCTACTTTTTTCTGATATCTTCATTTCTAAATCGGTCTCTTCTTGATATCCCCAGCATTCTGAGTAGACACTTCATCTCTGTCGTGACTAGTTTTCTTCTACCATTTGATGGCAGAGTGACTGATAGTATAATGTTGGGAGAAATATTGTATTCAACAATGCTCTTTTATTGTTGATGGTGACATGATTTCATTAAAAAATTACTACCATTTCTTATAAGTACAAATATTTATTATTGCTTTGATATGAAAGTAACAAGCCTGACATTGGGAAAAAGTATACGTTACTTTGCCACTACTATGCACGTATCCACTATTCGTTCTAAAGTCAGTATTTATAACTTGCTTTATATCAGTTAGATCGATTAGTATTGGTAGTTTCGGTTTCCTCGACAACTTCAATAAATAGAAACTATTAACAATATGAGGGAAAACTGCAGTAAAACTATGTATCGATTATTCTGTGTTCAACAGACTGCGTTGTTTCTGAAAGATACGGCTTAGTAAAGCTCTTTTGTTTTAGAGCTAGCTGTCTGTGTTCTTAAAAACACTCATCTGTATGGCTAGGCAATGGGTGCGTAAGAAAAAAGGGTTTGGGGTTCGAATTATGTGTTTGATCACAGCCAACTATATATAACTAGGCCAGACAACTGACCGGGAAATCCCTGACCTAGATCAGAGAAGGGGGCTGGAAAACATATGTTTGATAGAAATATGCAAGCATGTTTGCAATTTTACTAAATTCTGTGAGTCTATGGTTATTTGTTGGTGAAAAATATTCATAATATTGATATTCCTTATGTTAAACTTAACTTGTTGCATAATATAACTTCGATTTGGGATCGCGAGAGAGAGATAGAAGAGGGATCGCGAGAGATGACTTCGATTTAGCATTTTGTGTTGATTTTAAAATGAATTCGTCTACATACAACTATACTGGAATGTTATATCATGTGGTGTAGTTGTGGTCTGATTTCCCATAATTCTTACCTGAGTCCGAAGGCCCATAAGTTTATAGTTGGCTCTGGTTTGGTAATATGCCCGGAAGCCCAAAATACTTGTTAACTATCTATTTATTATTAATCATATTCATTGACCTCTGCTCTTTCACTGGAGTTCTTTATAAACTCCTTATTCTTTTCCTAAAACTACATAGCAAAGGTGAAACAATGTAACACTAAGAAATGGGGTTTTACGTAGTACAGAAACAAGATTTCATCGTGTGTTCTGTATCCGTTACTTGATAACGACATTTTGTTTAAAACGTCTTGTTTTTGGGTTTTTTTTGGTACTTGTAGAACTGCATACTTCGTTTCTTGGTGTTTCGTCCATGAATAACAACACGTCATTCATTACTAGCGATGACTTGATACCATACGAATACTCATTGCATTTCGACTACTAGTATGTAGATACTAATCGATACTTTCATAGTATTAGATATATGGATGCTATTTGGTATGTAATCAACGTTATTTATTAGATTTGTATGCCCGACTGCCAGCGTGTTCGTAGCACGTTGGGCTACGGGTGACAAGTCCTCTGTGTGTGCGGGTTCAATTCCGCGGACTGGCAGAAAAGCTACATATTTCCCAGATTTACGGTGTTCGTGGCACCGAACCGAAGGTTACGATGTCCATGGCACCGAGCCAAAGAGCTTTCAGCTCAAGTGCTTCTGGATCGGGGGATAGATTTGTATCAGTTACAATATTAGTAATTATGTATATGTTAGTCTCAATTGAAGAGTATGTGTTATTCTCAATTGAAGACTACATTCTGACGATTACGTAATGGTATACTTGACCGCAGACGCTGCTGATCACACCATAAATCTCTAACTAGCTCGATATCATATCAGACTCCGTGAATATGCTTACAATATTTCAATATAGAGATATTCCTCTCGTACCGATATACGTTGGAGCCGCAGTAGCGTGGTTGTTAGTTAGCTTGCTTCTTAAGCTAGGTGGTCCAGGTTCATTTCCACAGTGTATGCGACATTTTTTCCAACCGTAACGGCATCCAGCCTCAATTGGGTGCCAGGAAAAGCACTGGGAAGTAAAGGCGACCAGAGTTATGTTGACCACATCACCCATCGTGTGCCAACGGTCAATTAAAAATGTGGGCCTAACTCCGTATTACCCTATATACCACGCGGTATAAAAATTTTCCTTTTACTGTTTTACGTTATATAGGGTCTGCAAGTAATTTCTCCATACCGCTTTCTCCTGTGCAGTTTGCTCAATCTATTCCATTGGGAAGTCCGATATTTCTTGCCTCTCTTAGTAAAGTTCGTTTCATGGTTTTCCCAGGTCGTTTTCTCTTTCTTAAACGATTTAGAGATATGGATATACAGAAGAATATATTGTGTTTTATGGGAAGAAAAATATATTAAAAATATAATTTAGAAAAACTAGGAAGGAAGATCCGAAAGTCTGCGTGTGGAAGGGGTGGACAGGATTGAGATGTCAAATCTCCAGACCCTGATGCTGTACACACCTGTACATGCTAGAGTTAGAGACAACGAATGAGCTGACTGGTTTGCAAATATTGAATTTATTCAAATTAGCAGAAGTACTGATGTCATTAATGCAGTTCACGCTTAGTTATGAAATATGGACTAAGCATAGACACTGAAACGACTGTGAGAATTAGCAGTTATGAAATATGTGATAATCATATACACTGAAACGACTGTGAGAATTAGCAGTTATGAAATATGTGATAATCATAGACACTGTAACGACTGTGAGAATTAGCAGTTATGAAATATGTGATAATCATATACACTGAAACGACTGTGAGAATTAGCAGTTATGAAATATGTGATAATCATAGACACTGTAACGACTGTGAGAATTAGCAGTTATGAAATATGTGATAATCATAACACTGAAACGACTGTGAGAATTAGCAGTTATGAAATATGTGATAATCATAGACACTGTAACGACTGTGAGAATTAACAGTTATGAAATATGTGATAATCATAGACACTGAAACGACTGTGAGAATTAGCAGTTATGAAATATGGACTAATCATAGACACTGAAACGACTGTGAGAATTAGCAGTTATGAAATATGTGATAATCATAGACACTGTAACGACTGTGAGAATTAGCAGTTATGAAATATGTGATAATCATAGACACTGTAACGACTGTGAGAATTAACAGTTATGAAATATGTGATAATCATAGACACTGTAACGACTGTGAGAATTAGCAGTTATGAAATATGTGATAATCATATACACTGAAACGACTGTGAGAATTAGCAGTTATGAAATATGTGATAATCATATACACTGTAACGACTGTGAGAATTAGCAGTTATGAAATATGTTATAATCATAGACACTGTAACGACTGTGAGAATTAGCAGTTATGAAATATGTGATAATCATAGACACTGTAACGACTGTGAGAATTAGCAGTTATGAAATATGGACTAATCATAGACACTGTAACGACTGTGAGAATTAGCAGTTATGAAATATGTGATAATCATAGACACTGAAACGACTGTGAGAATTAGCAGTTATGAAATATGTGATAATCATAGACACTGAAACGACTGTGAGAATTAGCAGTTATGAAATATGGACTAATCATAGACACTGAAACGACTGTGAGAATTAGCAGTTATGAAATATGGACTAATCATAGACACTGTAACGACTGTGAGAATTAACAGTTATGAAATATGTGATAATCATAGACACTGAAACGACTGTGAGAATTAGCAGTTAAGTTTGGACATGCCAAGCAATGTCGTCTTCATGGTAAAAAGTGAAGATAAAATAATAAACGACGTATTAGGGGTACAGTGAGCTTACAGTAACTTTGAGATGGTTGATGTAGTGGAGGATCGATCACGCATGGAAATATCAAATGCGTCTTGATGCAGGTAGGATCCTTCAACATAACTAACGGTATTTATAGAATGTTCTTATTTCCATATCCATTGATATTGAATATTAAGGGGTATCTGTGGCGTAGGGGCTAGGTGCTTGCCCTTCATTCCAAATGTACTTGGTTCGCTCTCTCGTGGAGCCATCTGGATATTTTTTTAGAGATCTCTGATCTCAGTAGAGTGAATCAGTCTAGTCATATCTCAGTGTAGGTGAGATCAAGTTCCTAGTCATATCTCAGTGTAGGTGAGATCAAGTTCCTAGTCATATCTCAGTGTAGGTGAGATCAAGTTCCTAGTCATATCTCAGTGTAGGTGAGATCAAGTTCCTAGTCATATCTCAGTGTAGGTGAGATCAAGTTCCTAGTCATATCTCAGTGTAGGTGAGATCGTTCCTAGTCATATCTCAGTGTAGGTGAGATCAAGTTCCTAGTCATATCTCAGTGTAGGTGAGATCAAGTTCCTAGTCATATCGGAGATGGACGATAAAACGTAGGTCCCGTGCTCACGTTAAGCACGTTAAAGAATCCTTGGCAATTAAAAATCGAGAAGAACATGCTGAAAAACCGCTGCTCTGGAAAAATTCATTAACAAAAATTTGCTACCAAATATTTTCACCATCTTCTAAATTACAACTGGTTCCCTCACGGTGCTGCGGAGTTCGTGAGTCGCCGCTGCGATTTCCAGTGTTAAAAATAGATCGGAGCACACATGGTTACTCCCGAAGTGCAATGATGATGGTCCTATCAATCAATCAAATAACGAACATAACTAACGGTATTTCGGGCCAAAAGTAACGAATATATACCAATACTTGTTAGTGCCTGACACGCACATGTCTAACGAGTATTGTTTTGATAGCAAACATCAGATATGCATGTCCCGTTAAAGGAGTGGTTCAGGAAGATGTGGTCAGATAGAAGAGAATGCTGGTAACATTGATGCGAGATTTCAAGGAAAATGTCAAGTCGTTTTAAAATATGGTCTTGTTTATGTACTGCGTGAGAAATAAGACGAAGGAAGGGAAACGAGTAAACCAGAGAGATTGAGAGAATATAAGTGAATGACGCACTTTGAAACGTGTGTGTGAAAGAGTATATGAATGAACGATGAATGTACTTCAAAGGCGATACGTCCATATAAAATGATATAAGCTTCTTAGGACAGGGCATAACATTAAATAAACACATGCTCATATCTGCTTCTTCGCTATGATCTTGTGACACTAATGAACAAACGACATGTCTTACAAGACTGTACACTCTCACAGATCGTATAGAAAAGTATGCTGACCCAACAGTACAATACTACGTATACATCTAATCAAGGCTGCTCAGCGTGTTGCCCGCGGTCGCGATGGCTCCCGCGATGTTTATTTTTGTCGCCCCAAGTTACCTCACAGGCTTTAACAATTTTATGGGGATAAAAACGCATTTTTGAATAATAGATTATTACATTTGTTTTTGGTCATAGCATTCCCGACAACACAGTCTTATCGCTTTTCCAGTCTTGTTTTCTGTGTGTGTAACATTTCACTGTCCCACACCATTTGCTTTTCGGCTTTCTCACTGAAGAACCCACATTTCCTCAACTTGTAACATTTATGCAGTGTCATATTTCCCGCTATGTTTAATGTCAGTACACTAGATTTCTTCTTCTGAAATTAACGTCAGGATTATAAGTTAGGATTATATTTTCATATGTTATTAATATGTTTTAAAATTACAATTTTATATCACTATTATCTGAACTTCATCAAGAAACAAATAAATTGGTTTGACCACATAAGCAGATTACCAATAGACAGTGCGCAGTAATATTGACATGATTACCATAACCATGGGACAGCGAAAGAAGGGGAGGCCGAGAAATACATGGAGACGTGATTTGGAGGCGGAGATCAACAATATAAAGAAGAGCTGGAGGGAGCTGCAGGAGATAGCTAGAGATAGGAAGACTTGGCATGAGCTGGTTGAGGGCCTATGCCCCAACCCGGGGTAAAAAGGCAAAGAGAGAGAGAGAGAACCAGTAATCATGTGTGCTCCGATGTGTGCAGTACCATCAGTGCACCCTTAAAGAGTAATGTTACTCTGACATAGTAGATACAAAGCAAAAGGCCGGACACGCAAAAGGTGGATCTCAGAGATAACAGAGGCGACGAAAGACACTGTTTTGATGCACACACCCCGAGTAGTTGCGGGGCCCAAATTTGGGGTGTAAAGAATAGAACCACGGTTACCTGCCACGCGTGTCGTAAGAGGCGATTAATGAGGTTTGGCTGAAATCGGATGCATGTGTCCGCTAGGGAATGCTAACCCGAAACAAATGCTTGCAGAAAACGGATGCATCAGGCCGTAAGGCGCATAACATGGTGCAACAACCCCTCACAAATGAGGAATGGGATAACGGATTCTACGGTGGCCAATCTGCCTCGGAGATTTAGCCACGCAGTAAGAATGTCAGACTTACCATCACAAGGGTGGTCAAAACTTACTGCGGGAAGAGGTCGGCACAAACGGGAAGCAGAAATCATAGGAATTATATTCTACAGAGCTGCCCCCAGTATGCAGACTTGAATAGAAAGAGGTGGCCCACTTACACTAGCGTCCAAGACAAACTTTATGGCGTGGCTGATAATCTGAGGCAGACGGCTGCCTTTATTAGAGAATCGAAATCCCAATCTAGTGAGAACGCAGAAGAAGAAGATGATGCACACACAAAAGCTCGTTCTAGAAATATCTTCCTATACTAAAGCTGTGAGGCAAATCAGAACTGAAAAGAGAAAGAAAGACAAAGCGCATAGAGAGGCTCGCTCTAGATAGCTCCTTTTTTTTTATATCTGAAGCTAAAAGGCAAAACATGATTTAGAGCAGCGTTTCCAAAGTGGGCAGGTACCGCCCCAGTGAGCTGAAGCCCCAGTGGCGCTGAAGCCTTCTAGGGGGCGATAGTGGGTTCAGAAGCATTTGGGGCGTTTTTTTCGTGATTTTGCGATTGAATAATCATTTAAAATTTAATTTCTGCAATTGAATTCATCTTATGCCCATCTTACACGATCCATTTTTTCATCAATTTTCTATTTCATGTGATTATATATTTGAAAATTGACCATATATGACAAATATATATCAATTTTCTATGTCAAAGTGAATGTAGAGCATGTGTGTATATATATATGTGGGGAGGGGGAGCGTTGGCAAACTGTTACAATATGGAGGGGGGCGTTACAAAGTTTATTTCGTTCAAAGTGGGCGGTAGGCCGAAAAAGTTTGGGAATCTATGATTTAGAAAATAGATAGATAGACTTATTATTATTCTCATTGTTATATCCAACGCCTCCATTGTTTACAAAAAGGTTGTATAGCACCGCAACTAGCTATCTGGAAATACAGAAGTGCTACAAACAACGATAGATTTCAGCGTGATGAGAACTTGTCAACATATTATATAAATATTTTCATGATCACATTAGAGAGAGTCGCTGTGACGAAGAGGTAAGGTACTCGTCTCACATTACAAAGGTACCACCTTCGATATCGCTTGAAACAATCAGAATTTGTTTTGTAATACTTGCTCTCAGTGTAGGTGAGATCGAGTTCCCAGTCTTATCGGAAAAGTACGATAAAACGTAGCTCCCGTGTTCAAATTGAGCATGTAAAAGAACCATTGGCAGATGAAAATCGATATGGGCAAGCTGCAAAGCAGCTGCCTGGGGAAAATTCATTAAAAATATTAAAATAAAATTCCTACAAAAATTGTAACTATCTTTAAAATTACACCGGGCCCTCGCCGGTGTTACGGAATATGTGCACTGTCGTTGAGATCTTCCTGCGTAAGAACGAGACTGGAGCACACATAGTTATTAAATGAAGGACTATGAATTGACCCGGCTATACTGAGCCCATCTCTAACACCACTATCATACGCCTACTTTACCTGATACCGAGTTCAAGACACACCCGTTACTTCGACCACGGGTTATGGGCATCCTGTACTTTTTTTTTTACTAGAATTGAACAGTAGTATCCTGTTACATTTCTGCCTTACACTGATCATGATGCAAGCTTTGGGTGTCAGAACCACTTCCGGATTTGCTGAGACTAGTTCATCCTGGTACCATTAACTCTTTCCGTACCAGGGATGTTATTAGGTTCTTACCACAATTATTTTATGGCAAAATAATTTTTTACTACACAAAACAATTATGTTTATATACTTCTATTTTCATAACTTCATGCACCGATAACATTGAAAGACAATGAATACAGTGGTTCAGCATTTAATGAGAATGGAATACAACCAACCACAAACAACAGCATTCAATGAAAAGAGATCAGGTACAAGAGCCATGGGAAGTCCAAGAAAAAGATTGATAAGACTAAATCTGATCAAGACCACACTAAATAAACACGGATATAACACAAGGGTAACTCGTCCAGCACTGGAACGCAAAATTAAAGCTCCCATCCCTACTCTTAACGGCAAGAGTTGACAACCAATTCCATCATCCACGTGGGTAAAGACAATAGACAATACCTGTTTCACTATTTATAGTTACAATAATAGTTTGGTATTAGATATGATGTAGAAAACAGCTTTACGCAAAGGTCTAGAATCTTTAGAAAAGAGATTGAGAGACAAACGCTAACTCAGAAGTTGTCACTGTAAAACACTTGCCAATTGACTGTCTGCAAACGCCCGAGTGGTTACCGGGGCCCAAATAATGGGTGTAAAGAATAGAACGACTGTTACCTGCCACGCATGTCGTAAGAGGCGGCTAAGGAGGTTTGGCTGAAATCGGATGCACATGTCCTAAACGTGTAGAAGTCTATGCGTTTAGGTGCCTACCAAACCAATGTGCAACGTATACACGTTCTTGGCAAAGATCAAACATATCACAAAGAGTTTTAAAATTGGTTGTAAAGAACGAACGCAAAGAAGAAGAAGACTGTCTGCAAAGACGAAAAAGGCCATATATATGTATATTGTTCGTTCATTTGAGGATGATATTCATCGCACTACGTAAATGTCCATAATTGCTCCGATCTCCTCCTAAGCATGCACGAGTATTTCAGTTAGTTTAGGCTAACAATTCCCGTTCTGCGCTGGTTGATGTATCTACTGGGTTTTCTCTCATGTTTTTCCTGTCGTGCCACACCACGCATAACTTGCGCAGCCGAGAGAATACCATTTTTCTTCTTTGAAATTTTAAGAGCGTGTGTTTTCTCTTAGAGCATTGTTGATGTCGCTTTGTCCAAAGATGACACATCCTCGATCGCAGTATTGTTCGCTAGTTCACCCGTTCTCGCATTGTCTTCCACCCCAGAATGATCTGGGACAAAGATGAAGGTAAATGTCTGGATTGTCACGTCTTGTATTAATTGCATCCGTTTGTCTTCGTACATAACCGGTCTTGATCTTCTGTGTCATACAGATAGAGCAGCTGAGCATGCATACATGGGTGAATGTTTGCGTCTTTATCCAATATACGATATGTAATTGCTCTTGGAAGGTTTAGAACTAACAGAAATAAAGTGTTTCTGCTACTATGGTGACTTAATGACAGGCAGTGGCGGCTCGTAGTCAATTTTCTTGGTGGGGCCAGACACACATTTTCGGGAAAATCATGGTTTTTTGGAGTATTTACTATTATTTGTCTATTCCGGAAAATTAATCTCCCTTTCGATTATTGGTGGGGCCGGGCCCCACTGGCCCTCAATGACGAGCTGCCCCTGGTGACAGGTAGTGTTGATTTGCGCAGATTTGTACGCCGCTAGAGTGGTTAGGGGTATGGATTAAGTTAAAGTTGCGTGTGATCAGTATAGAAGGTTTGGTTGTCGAGGGTACTTTATGATTCGCTGAAGCCACGGTCTACCCCGGTACACCGTACAATAATACAGACATTTACAGTCGATATATCCGTTTGGAGTTTCTAGACATTACCACAGTCATTGTTCCTTGTTGATCTTTCTTGATATTTTTTCTCTAATCAAACATCTCTGTACGTCCTGTTCGTGTCCCATTTGTGTCCCATTTGACACATAATGGTTCCACAAGAGATTTCACTGTTGACTTTATGTCGCTTTTCTATTAAGTGTTTCTTATGTCATGCAGGTTATAATCTTTCAACTCTAGTACCACAGTTCTTCTCCACGTTTTCTGTGGATTACCAGACCTTTTCCCCCCATCCGTTATGCGCCTACAAGTAGGCCGGCACATCCAATATCTGCGATGCTTTTTATTTACTAGGGTAGCTTTCTAGGCCTCTTCCTCAGTCGCATCGCCGTGTAGGCTGCAGTGTTCTATTCTTTGTTCACATTGCGGTCCCCGACAATGATAGTGACCCCGAGATCTGTGATATAAATACCTTGCTATTATTCTCAAGTCTTTCATACTGAAGAGATCATTTTCATGCTGTAAGTATTGTGTTTCATGTGTAGATTTGTATGATAGCTTTCATAAGTGTGTATCAAGTTTCATGTGTGGATTTATTTAAAAAAGGGTTAAAAGCCGAAGAATTGACTTCATTGACCGGATTTCACCGTATATGGCTCGGTACCTCTCCTCGGAAATAGCACGTCACCTGCCGAGGGTATTGCGCAAAGCACGAACTCTGTAACTCCCGCAACAATCCTAGAGGTCTCTGGAAAAAAATGGAATCGTGAACAGAGCGGCAATATCCCGATGACTTCACGAGGGAGCGAACCGGGTACCTTTGTAATAAGAGATGAGCACATAACCTCTAGGACACATAGAACCTTGAGATTGATTGAAAAGACCACCCAACTGCACTTTAGTGTAGAATAATGCATGCTCCAATCTCTTAAACGGGAGAATCTCAACATGAATAAATACAGCCAAGGAGATGGACATGCATGAATGGAAACAGCCTCACAGTCGATTTATAGAAACAAGAAACATATGTTGTTGTTGCTATAGTTCTTGATCTCGATAATTATTGCCCGCGTGCCCAGCGTGTTCGTAGCACGTTGGACTACGGGTGACTATAGTGCGGGTTCAACTTCGCGGACTGGCAGAAAAGCTACAGGTTCCCCAGATTTACGGTTTTCGTGGCACCGAGCCGAAGGGTTACGATGTCCATGACACCGAGCCGAAGAGCTTTCAGCTCAAGTGCTTCTGGATCGGGGAAAAAATAATAAAAATATCCATAATTATAACAATGATCTGTGTTGTCATGTCGCCGCTGATCCATCTCTTCCTGTTTACTTACGTCTGTTTGTTATTTTAATATTATTCTCATTATTTAGTTCCATCTTTTTCATTATCATTGTTGTCATCGTCATGTTTCTTTCTTTATTTTTATTATTGCTCTTATCCAGTGGCGGCTCATCATTAAGGGCCTATGAGGCCGGGCCCCACCAAAAGTAATGTGTAGCGTGTATTTATTATTTTATAAATTAAAATATAACCTAATCCTGAACCATGATTTTTCCGAAAATGTTTGTCTGGCCCCACCAACAAAAATGATCACGAGCCGCCACTGCTATTATCTAAAAAGGATTGATGACACAAGGGTCTCTATGGCTAAGTCCTTGCCTTGCGAGTCGAAGGTCGTGGGTTCGAATCCTGACCGCGCCGTTCTGTTCTCGAGTGTGCATTTTTTTTTAGAGACCCATAGGATTGTTGGAGCTACGGAGTTCATGCTTTGTGCAGGTGGTGTGTCGTTTCTGCGGTGAGGGACCCATATGGAGTAAAACCCAGTGCAATGAAGTCAATCCTTCGGCTTTAAAACCCTTTTTTCTAAAACTTGACTATAGACAAAGGATTGATTTCATTGGATTGTCCATAGGTGCTCCCATCTTTGCAGTATCTCCAACATCATCCAGTGACTAACACTCCGGACATGTTGTCCATAGGTGTTCCCATCTCTTCGCAATATCTCCAACATCATCCAGTGACTAACAGTCCAGACATGACCATAGGTGCTCCTCCCCCAATCCTATACCCCAATCCAAACGCTTGCAATCTAGCAGTTGACGCGAATTGGTTTAAAAGGAACTCCTCTTTACGGCCAAACTTTATCAGGGTTTTCAGAATGTCAGCTCGATCCATTTACTGACGCCCTGATATGGTGGCAGTGCCAGTCAGCCTGTCTGTTCTCTCATTGCCAACAACGACATCCGTGTAAAGCTCTAGTTATGTATATCGACCATTTCGGTGATGATAAATATTACCTGGTAATATATGCACGATCAACACTCCGTGACAAATGAATTGTGGGACTGAATATGACCCGTTTACTAACATAACATCATTAATATGCATGCAGTCTTAGCAGTACTTGAAGCTAATTAATGTAATCTTGTGATCGTGGCAAACAATGATGACAATATCTCCAGTTATATGTTGTAACCGTGGGCGTTTGTAGCTTAAGTGGTAGTGTGCTCAATCACAACCCAATCGTACCTGGTTCAAACTCCGCGGCAGGCAGTTTGGAAGCAAATTCGTTTCCGTGGGATTTTTTCGAAAAGTACAAATAGACCTCACCGTTCAGAAAGTAATGACAAACTACTGAACGTACAAGAAGTGCATAGAAAATTAACAACTCGTTTACTTTGGTTGATGGCGACGTCCTGTCAAGGAATTTAAATCTATCATTTATGTTTTTTTAAATATTGTTATTGTACTTGTTTATGTGCAAGCAATGCCACCATAAGGAAGAAGAACACATGTCACGATCTTCATTATTTGTCTGGCAAGTAGAGATGTAGCAAGTATAAATGTAGCAAGTAGAGATGTAGCAAGTATAAATGTAGCAAGTAGAGATGTAGCAAGTATAAATGTAGCAAGTAGAGATGTAGCAAGTATAAATGTAGCAAGTAGAGATGTAGCAAGTATAAATGTAGCAAGTAGAGATGTAGCAAGTATAAATGTAGCAAGTAGAGATGTAGCAAGTAGAGATGTAGCAAGTAGAGATGTAGCAAGCAGAGATGTAACAAGTAGAGATGTAACAAGTAGAGATGTAACAAGTAGAGATGTAACAAGTAGAGATGTAGCAAGCAGAGATGTAACAAGTAGAGATGTAGCAAGTAGAGATGTAACAAGTAGAGATGTAACAAGTAGAGATGTAACAAGTAGAGATGTAGCAAGTATAAATGTAGCAAGTAGAGATGTAACAAGTAGAGATGTAGCAAGTATAAATGTAGCAAGCAGAGATGTAGCAAGTATAAATGTAGCAAGTAGAGATGTAGCAAGCAGAGATGTAACAAGTAGAGATGTAGCAAGCAGAGATGTAGCAAGTAGAGATGTAGCAAGTAGAGATGTAGCAAGTAGAGATGTAACAAGTAGAGATGTAGCAAGCAGAGATGTAGCAAGTAGAGATGTAACAAGTAGAGATGTAGCAAGTAGCAAGTAGAGATGTAGCAAGTAGAGATGTAACAAGTAGAGATGTAACAAGTAGAGATGTAGCAAGCAGAGATGTAGCAAGCAGAGATGTAGCAAGTAGAGATGTAACAAGTAGAGATGTAGCAAGCAGAGATGTAACAAGTAGAGATGTAGCAAGTAGAGATGTAACAAGTAGAGATGTAGCAAGTAGAGATGTAGCAAGTAGAGATGTAGCAAGCAGATATGTAGCAAGTATAAATGTAGCAAGCAGAGATGTAGCAAGCAAGCAATAATGATGAAGAACACATGTCACGATCTTCATTATTTGTCTAACAAGCAGGGACGTAGCATGACACTTTTAGACATAATTAAAGTCCAGTTTCTATTTAAGATGAAGTTGCATTTCTCAAGTTGTAGTCGTAAAATAAATTGTCGTAAAACGAATTGTTTTATAATTATTGCCAAGTCTTGTTTTAGGGGATAATTGCGTTCCGGTAGGTAGTCGTAACGTAAATCGTCGTGACACAAATTATTTTATAATTACCCTAAAGTTGGATTGGTTTCAGGATAGTATATATAAACTTGATTGTAGGTAATAATAGCAATAAAGTAATTCAGCTTCTTCTAAGATTCGGAACGAAAGCACAGGCTAAAGATTGAAATCTCCAACATCCTATTCTGTTATAAGTTCATTGAATCTGGGGTATAATGTGGCTAAGTGGTTACGCCCTTGCTTTGAGTTCTGAAGGTCGTGGGTTCGAATCCGAACCGCGTCGTTCTGTTCACGATTACAGTTTTTGTTTCAAAAGAACCCTAGGATTATTGCCGGAGCTAAGGAGTTCCTTACTTTAAGCAATACCCTAGGAAAGTTGCGTGCCATTTCTGCCGAGAGTAGCCGACACATATGGGTAAAAACTCAGCGCATTGAAGTCAATCCGTCATCGTTAGGCCTTTTAGATACCAGATGTGAATGTTGACTTGAACATAACTGTAACGCGAGCAGGGTATTCATAACTACTTCGACTGAAAGCCCTAGGACAAACTAATGCTAATTGTTAGATTCATATTATTGCCATTATTGTTATGTAACAAAAACCGCATTCGCTGGCATAGTTTCAGAAGTTATTCTTTAAAAAAATGTCCAGTCGTTAAGTTTAATACGCATGCAGTATAAATATTCGTCAAACATCATGCATACAAAATTGGGACACCTGTTTAAAGCGCGTTGATGCGGTTGACACTGGTAAGAAAACTAGATATTTGCGGAATCCAAGTGGTGTGCTAGATATTACTTAAGATTACAGAGCCGTACATGGTCAGGTACACGCTCTTTTTATATCTGTGTTTCTTCTTCTTCGAACGCTCCATATCGACCACTTTTCAACCACTCTGTGTGGTTTGTATGTGATCTGAGCCTAAGAGCGATTGTGAGTTGTGCAAGTTATGCGCCTATAAGTAGACCAGCACATCCGATTTCCGCGCTGCTTTTTATTTACTAGGGTAGCGTCCCTAGGGCCTACATCAGTCGCCTCTTACGACATGCATTGCAGGTTGCAGTGGTACATATTAGCTTCCTTGTGGGGCCCGGCTCCACACGGGCGAAATATATATGTGTAAACTTTGAGAAGCTGCGAAATATACCTATCATAAAGTTTAGAATGAATGATACAACGACCATCATTGCACTTCTGTGAATAACCATGGGTGCTTCGTTCTCTTTTTTACACAGAAACTATATATGATTTTAGAGTATTAAGACATCAGGAAAAAGTGCGTACAACATCAGTACTGAACTACATCAAGAAACAACAAATTACATGGTTCGGTCACATAAGCAGATTACCAACAGACAGTGCGCCTCAACGAGCAATGTTACTCCGTTTCAGTGGATACAAAGCAAAAGACCGTCCAAGAAAAAAGGTGGACCTCTGAGATAAAAGAAAAACTGTTTATGAAACGTACACAAAAACCCATTCTAGAAATGATTTCTTATCCTGACGCTGTGAGGCAAAACTGGATTAGAGAAAAGAACAGAA
Source organism: Arion vulgaris (assembly GCA_020796225.1). Taxonomy (NCBI): domain Eukaryota; kingdom Metazoa; phylum Mollusca; class Gastropoda; order Stylommatophora; family Arionidae; genus Arion; species Arion vulgaris. The sequence goes on along the minus strand of CM036755.1, from coordinate 76,571,013 downwards.
AAAAAAGAAACCGCCCTCGCTAGGGCATCTTGCCCGTTGTCACAATGTTTTCAAATTGGATTCTTAGCAAGAAGTTACTTCTTAGTTGTTATATTTGTTGGCCTACACGCTCTGACATAACCAAAACAAGGTTCGTTCTTAGATTGAAAGGGACGGACTTCGACCTAAAGAGACGGACCTTGACCTAAAGAGACGGACCTCGGCCTAAAGAGACGGACCTCGACCTAAAGAGGCTTTTTCAAGACGCCCCAATAAATGTTATGTTTGTTGTTAATATTCTCACCTCAATGGAAATATTTTGATCATATTAAACATCATAACTGGTATGAGGACAGTTCTAAGGGTCGTTCGTAGCCTCCCATAACCATACGGCCACCGGACTCAGGTAAAAATTCTAGGAAATAAGATCACAACCGTCGCGTGATCTCGCATTCCAGTATTGTTGTATAAAGACGAATTTAGTTTAAAATCAACACGACATGCTAAATCAAGGTGGTTTTTGGTTTTTTCCGATAAGCACTTGAACTTTCAGCTCTTCGGCTTGGTGCCTTGTACATCGTAACCATTCTGTTCGGTGCCACAAACACCGTAAATCTGGGGAACCTGTGGCTTTTCTGCCAGCCCGCGGAATTGAACCCGCACTCAGAGGGCTAGTCAACCGTACTCCAACGCGCTACGAACATGCTAGGTTATATCAAGGTTATATTATGTAACAAGTTAAGTTTAACAATCAGGAATATCAGTATTAGGAATATTTGTCACCAATAAATAACCATGGACTCGTAGAATTAAGTAAAATTCCAAAAAAAAAGTTTGCTGCGTGTTCTATCAAACATATACAAAATCCAGCCCCCAATTGACAAACTAGGTCAGGGCTCACCGGTCAGCTATGTGGCCCAATTTAGAGTTGGCTGTGGGTCGTTCTATAACCAGTCAGATCTGATACATTATATACACTTATCTTCAGCAAAACGAAAAATAATGTGCTTAAAGATAAATAATTCCAATTCTGTCAGGTTCAATGTGGAGGTGGAATGAGTGCAGAGGTCATCTGCTACTCGAAGTAGAAAGAACTTTGTCCAGAGGTCACTTGCTACCTGTAACAGAAGGAACATTGTCCAGAGTTCATTTGCCTCCTCTGAATGTGACAAGTGTGGGAACCACTATAAACTTTTTCTGAGACGTGCCTTCACGAATCTACAACAATCAACAGGGGACACAACTGGGTATTAAATTCTGACACGTGTAGAAAGGCAGAGAAAAATGAGACAAAGAGATATGCAATTTGAGAGGTCTCACTGGAGGTTGTTATTACTGAAATGATCCTTAGTTTTAGCCAAAGGGACTTCACAGTCCTTAAACAGAAAAAAAGCGTGTATTCAGGGGCCCCAAGCTATATTGGTATTGATGGGCGTCTGTGTATTGCCGGGGTTCACAGTGAAGCAAAGAATAGTAACACTGCGACCTACAAGACATGTCGTAAGAGGCGACGGAGGTAGGAGCCTAGGAAAGCTACCCTAGTAAATAAAAAGCGTCGCAGAATATACAGATACAAAACCATCACCATCTTTGGTAGAAGCACCGTAGTTAACACCTACATCACTCCTAGATTATTATACACATCAAACGGTTTCCACCCACCGCCACAAGTGCTAACAGAAATAAACAAAAATATCAGGAAATTTATTTTCCAAAATACAATACACGCTATCAAAACAAAAACAATAATACAACACAAAGATAGGGGAGGAATATCCCTACAAGACATAAAAACCAGAATACAGGCACAAAGAATAAAATACGTAGGAGAAATCATTAAAAAACTAAATGAATACCCATTAGCTGACTACTACATAGGCCTCAGACTATCATCACTACACACAGTAAACAACACGACACCGCACCACTTCGGAACACTACCTGATTTTTACAAACAGTGCATACAAAGCATACAAGGAAACGAGAAAATAATACAAAATCCCACAAAGACAATCTACAGACACCTAGTCACAAGACAGGAACCTCAGCTACACAATAGAATTAAACGAGGCTACACTCATTTTATAACAGACTACTCAAGCATCTTTAGAAACCTACACAGAACACAAACATCAACCAAAGCAAAAGAGGTAACGTACATACTACTCGTCAGCATAACACCAGTAGCATACAGAAGAACACACAAATCACTACGAACCAAATGCACACTCTGCAGACAAAACAAACAAGAAACAGAAGACCATATTTTCTTCCACTGCAGCACAATATCACTAGCACTAAAGTCACTGCAACAAACAATATTCGGCAACGCAACAAACAAAGTAAACATGTACAAAGCAATCATGCTAAACACAATCCCACACACAAACAAAAATTCACACAAAACAAATCTCACACTGCTAGCAGAATTCAGATACCTCATCTAGATATGCAGAAACAAAGCAAAACACGAACAACAACGATACAACGCAGGAATTTTCCAACATATATATGACCAGAAAGCAACACACATAACACAAAGAGCAGCTGACACACAAACACACTGAGTGAATGAGAAGAGAGAATGAGGGGATTTGTAACACCCCTAAAACTGAGAATACCAAAGAAAACATCACCAAGTAATAAGAATGAAAGAAAATCATTTTACACTTCCATAATGTATTTTCATAAAATGTTGTAACTCATCCCATGACAAACCTGCACACATAGAAACATGTATATATATATATATATAAATGTCATATGCCTTTAAGATCAATTAAAAAATATTTTAAAAAAAGCGTCGCAGAAATCGGATGTGCAACTACTTGTAGTCGCATAACTGGCACAACACACAATCACTCTTAGACTCAGATCACATACAAATCACAAAGAGTGGTTAAAAGTGGTCGATATGGAGAGTTCGAAGAATTAAAGAAAGTATGGCGGAGAGGAAGATGGGGTGGGGATGGGAGGGGGTGAGTATAGTGTGGATCAACCCTTCACTAGGTTTTGATATTGTCTTCTTATCCACGTGTGTCGTGAAGTGACATGGGAAGTTTCAGTTTCCTATCCTGTACCAGGAGTGTTGCATCTGTAGTTGTTAGATTTTGATGTCGCAGGATATATGTGATATTATCTATCCATTGGGTTCTTGGTCTTCCTCGGGCTGTGGGTTACCGGTTGTTATAGACACAAGATGGTAGTAGATCTATTTTCATTCTCATTAGGTGACCGAATCATTTTATTTGTTGTTTTCTAATATGTTGGATGCGTCGTGTGATGTTACGAATCAAGTTGTCAGCAGGAGGTCCTCGCGGGTGCCCCAACAATTCCCCTTCAGTCTCTCACGACTTTGTTTTAAGCTTCAAGTCATTAACTCTTTCCTTCCGTAATGGCTTTTTTTGTTACGTCCTACCGCATTTACTTTGCTGCAATGTATACTAAAATCTTCATCATCTTAAAAATGCAGTGAGCCAGTACATCGGCTAAGAAGAAGGAAGAGGTAAAGACGTTGAAATTAATACTCTTTTGGACATATAATGCGTAGACATGGGGTAGAACGTATAGTGACAGAAGGAAACTGGTGGGAAAACGAGATAAGAGGACAACATAGAGACAGGGAGAAGATACTGAGCAACCTAACACCATGACATAGAAGAGTTTCAACGACGGAATTTATCGTTAACCCGGGGAACAGAGAGTTGTGAAGATTCATGGTCGTCAGTCACGGCACCCGATGTTGATGATGTTGTAACATATTATGATCACTATATAGTAAACCTGCCTGTAAAAGAATCCATGAAAAATCAAATGTGGATGACTGATGAAATCTTAGAAAAAATGACAGAACGAAAGAAAGCCAAGAACACCCCAAAGTATACAATTTTAGACAACGAAATACGCAACATGTGCAGAACCACAAAAGTAAACTGGTTAGAAACAAAATGCAAGGAAATAGAAGATATGGCAGAAAAACACAGGACTAGAGATATGCACAGAGAAATAAGACAAATGACAAGTAAGAAAAATACTGTAAAAGTGGAGGATGTATCAAAAACAACAACAACCAACTTTTGTTTGATAAAACAGAAATATTGACAAGATGGACAGAATATGTAACGGCTCTATTTGATGATCAAAGAAGCAGTAAACACAGTATAAAGTGCAATGACAGCCCAAGAATATTAAAATCTGAAGTTGTAAGAGCAATCGAAACAATGAAGCGAGGAAAGGCTGCAGGATTGGACAATATTACTGTGGAAATGTTAACCTCCTTAGAGGATTTTGGTATTTCAACCATTACAGATTTGTGCAATGATATATATAACACAGGATATATACCAAGAGACTTGAAGACATCAGTATTCATACCACTACCCAAAAGCCCAAAGCACAGGAGTGCACAGACTATAGGACAATTAGCCTGATGAGCCACATAACAAAAATACTACTCAAGATCATACATGAAAGAATTAAAACAAGATAGACATAGAAGTAGGAGAAGAACAGTTTGGCTTTAGAAAAAAACAGAGGAACAAGAGAGGCAATACTTTGTATAAGACTACTCGCTGACAAGTATATAGAAGTGCAAAAAGTATCTACTTGTGTTTCATCGATTATAGCAAAGCTTTTGACAGAGTCCAACATGAAAAGCTAATCATATGTCTACAAGAAATAGGCCTAGATGGGGATGATATCAGACTAATAAGTAACATATACTGGGAACAGACAGCAATAATAAAATATGAAAATAGCTACTCTCCATACATAGACATAAAGAGAAGAGTGAGACAAGGATGCATACTGTCACCAAGCCTATTTAACATCTACACAGAGAAAATCTTCAAACAACTAGAGGAATGCCAGGACTCAAGATCAATGGAAAAATAATAAATAACTTAAGATATGCAGGTGACACAGTATTGGTAGCAGAAAATGAACAAGATCTACAAGAATTAGTGGACCAATTGGACAGAACTAGCAAGGAATATGGATTAGACATTAACATACAGAAAACAAAAACTATGGTAATCAACAAGGAAATGGAAAACCTAAAATGAATATAAAAATACATGGAGAATTACTACATCAAGTAAAAGCTACTCTATCTCAGGTCAGATGATAACAGATGATGGCAGATGTATAACTGAAATTAAAAAAGAGAATAGGAATGGCCAAGGATAATTTCAATAGTATGAGAAAGTTACTGACATCCAAACAAATCACAAACAGGCTAAAATTAGAATGATCAAATGCTATATATATCCTATATTAATGTATGGCTCGAAACATGGACAATGAACAAGCAGTTAGAAGACAGAATTGATGCATTTGAGATGTGGATATATAGAAGAATAAGCAGAGTTTCATGGACAGAAAAACAGACAAATAAACAAGTTTTAGGAAAACTAGGCATGAAGAAACAATTATTAAGAGAAATAAAATTCAGACAAGTAAAGTATTTTGGGCACATAAAAGGCATGACACCATGATAAAACATTTACTAGAGGGGAAGTTGAGGGAGGAAGAGCAAGAGGAAGACCGAGAGATAAGTGGGAGGGGAAACTTTAAGAAATGGACAGGTTACAGTCTGGCAGTGTGCAACACCAAGGCGAAAGACAGAGGATGCTGGAGATTCATTGCAGCCAACCTTCGATGTGGAGACGGCACCTGATGATGATGATGATATAGTAAACAATTCATTAATGTTTGCACCTACGAACCATGTATCATTGAATTTAGCATGTATCTATTGGTGTGCGCGCACTTATCTGTGTGGTGTGCACGCAATTATCTGTGTGGTGTGCACGCAATTATCTGTGTGGTGTGCACGCATGGTGGACATATGAAGAAAGAATATGAATTATTTATCTCCGTTCCTTGTGGCGCTTAAGGCCTCAAGAGTTGTTCACCACATTTCCCGGTCTCTGGCTGTTGTTCACCACATTTCCCGATCTCTGGCTGTTGTTCACCACATTTCCCGATCTCTGGCTGTTGTTCACCACATTTCCCGATCTCTGGCTGTTGTTCATCACATTTCCCGATCTCTGGCTGTTGTTCACCACATTTCCCGATCTCTGGCTGTTGTTCACCACATTTCCCGATCTCTGGCTGTTGTTCACCACATTTCCCGATCTCTGGCTGTTGTTCATCACATTTCCCGATCTCTGGCTGTTGTTCACCACATTTCCCGATCTCTGGCTGTTGTTCACCACATTTCCCGGTCTCTGGCTGTTGTTCACCACATTTCCCGATCTCTGGCTGTTGTTCACCACATTTCCCGGTCTCTGGCTGTTGTTCACCACATTTCCCGATCTCTGGCTGTTGTTCACCACATTTCCCGGTCTCTGGCTGTTGTTCACCACATTTCCCGGTCTCTGACTGTTGTTCACCACATTTCCCGGTCTCTGGCTGTTTAGTTGTTTATCTTATTTGCCTTTGTTTATTTATCTGTTTATCTTTTTAGATTGTGGTGTCGCCAAAACCACTCTTCCCTCTCTTAGTCCCTTTACATTACCGAGAGGAGACAGTGTTTCTATTCTTTGTTACAATGGAAACCACACATGAGATTACAGCTGATATGCTCATCCAACTCAAACAGGCGTTGACTAATTTGAACAGACATTGACCATTTTGAACAGGCGTTGACCAATTTGAACAGGCGTTGACCAATTTGAACACGCTTTGACCAATTCGGACACGCGTTGATTAATTTGAACAAGCTTTGACCAATTCGAACAGATCATGAGGTTAGAGATCACACTACGAGAGCAAACAGTATTCCAGGTATATTGGGGCATATAGTTATTGCTTCTTCTTCTTCTTTTGTCGTCACACTGCTACCGGGTTGTTGCCCAGTGTCGTGGTTTTCTGTTTTTGTCTTGCGCTGTTCTGGTGGCTTGTGTGATTGTTATCTTTGCTCTTTCACAGGATGCTGCCACGCCATCTAACCATCTTTTCCGTGGTCTTCCTCTTGCCTTCTTTCCCGATGTTCTGTTGTAGAAGACTCTGTATACTGTGGAGTTTGGATGCATTCTTATTAAGTGGCCAAACCACTTCATTCTTTGTTTATCTATATAATTCAAGCACGGTTTTGTGCCAACTTTCTTTCTTATGCTGATGTTGGTGATTCTGTCTTTTCTTGTGTTGTTGGTAACTTTTCTCAGGCAACGCATTTCACATGTAGTTATTTTTGTGACTGCGCTTTGCTCAATGTCCATGTTTGGCTCTGGTAACACAAAGTAGGTATAAAATGCTGTTGATCATTTGTTTCTTAGCTGCCTGTGAAATTTTTGGGTGCCTTAACAATGGGGCTAGCTGGTAGGTTACAGCATTTGCTTTTTGTACTCTAGCCTCTATCTCTCTATCTAGTTTTCCGTCTTCTGTGAATATGCTTCCTAAGTATTTGAATTCTTTCACTTGGTTTATTTTAGTGCCATTGACATGGATGTCTAGATTATTATGTTTTCTTCCCATATTCATTATTTCTGTTGTAAATAGAATCCCATACATGATCATAGTTATTGCTAACAACCCAAAACTGTGACAAAATGTTGTTATAGAACCTGCAAACCAAGAATGCCTCCCTTTGTTCATATTTAAACAAAAATAGACTATGCTTGCCGGCTGGCTGGTTTAGTAAGTGGAGGAACATACATAAGTGGTTCTTGGTGCGTGACGGCCATGTATGGTTACGCAGAAATGGTTATTCATTGACAACATGTAACGTGCAACTCTCATCTCTGGGGGTTTTTTTTTTAATAAAAAATTTTTAAAAATACCGATAATAGATGTTCATTTTGTCATGACCTGTATTCAAGATTATTTCTATCGTATCTCGACTACATCGTGTGCGTAATAATAGCTGTCCATTGCAAGCGATGATGACAACAACATCAGTCGTGTGTAGTTAACACCTTTCTGGTGGGTGCGGGGGGAATGTAAAGTCCAATTCTGGAACACAATCCCCTACCATAGGTGGGGTATACATGATCAAGGTTGGACATGTGGTTTCTGTGTGTTATGACTTTTGCGCAGATCGTTTTCTTTGCGGACTACGAACCCCGTTTCTAGGATTCTATTTACAACATATTGAGATTCATTGTCTTAATATCTTTTTAAAAAGATGGATTGCTTTTTGAAGTGAGTGGTTGGACTAAATGAGAAAGAAGAAATATAAACCAAAGATAAGCATTACCACCATATTGCTGTCAAATAAAACATTGAGCTGCTCAATACACATTTTTAAACAAACACAAGAAGTGTACGAAAACTATACTGATAGTTACATTTATGATCAACACTTGTTATTTGTGTGTAATACGTCATATATCTAGCCAATCAGACATGTTTTTTTAATAGAATGATTACTTTTGTTTTGTTACACACATTACACGTTGTACAAGTAGAACTGGATACATGATGGGTACAGTGATAATCGTAGGTGTCCATATGTTAAGGAAGTGGGGATGCCCTTCCCACCCTCTGTAAAACTACTTTTTGATAAAACAACCCCACATTATGCTATCAGTGCCAAACCTGGACACTGACATGAAATGATAAAAGAGAATAGTCACGACAGTGATGAAGTATCTACACAGAATACTGGGAGTATCAAAAAGAGGCCTGCTTAAAAATGAAGACATGGGGGGAACAAGTGGGTAAAACATCAGTACTGAACTTCATCAAGAAACAACAAATTAAATGGTTCAGCCACATGAGCAGATTACCAACATCAGTACTGAACTTCATCAAGAAACAACAAATTAAATGGTTCAGCCAACAGCCACATGAGCAGATTACCAACAGATAATACGACTCAGAGAGCAATGTTACTCAGATTCAGTGGATACTGTCAACTGACAAAGCAAAGGCTCACCTAACATCTAAATAAACCATGAAAAACTCCAACGTGCAGAGAGCTACGAATACCTGGGCTCAATAGTCAACAATAACGGTGACTGCTCCAAAGAGATCTCAAGAAGATTGGCAATAGCAATCAGGAAGTTAAACACAATGAAGAACATGTGGCAAAGCACCAGTAAAATATTAAAATTAAAAATACCGAGAACATGCATTTTTCCAGTGGCTACTTATGATTGTGAATCATGGACCATTGCACACAAAAAACAAGAACGAAAATCCAGTCCTTCGAAACGAAATGCTACAGAAAGATCCTACGAATACCATGGACATAAAAAGAAAGAACACTGATGTCCTGAAAGAACTAAATGTTAAAGACAATTGGCTGATAAACAATATACTAGACAGAAAAATTATATACTTTGGTCACATCAAGCGTCACGATTTCCTGGAGAGAACAATATTAGAGGGCAGGGTCCCATGACGCAGACCAAGAAGAAGATGGCTACAAGATATTAAAGAAATCATGAATATGACCATCGACGAAGTGGGTGAACTGGCTAGAGACAGAGTGAATTTGAGATGCGTTGCAAAGAGAGCAACGCCCTATAAAAGGATACGCACCTTAATGATTGATGACAGTGGATACAAATAAAAAGGGTCGTCCACGTAAAATGTGGACCTCAAGAGATAACAGAGGCGACGAAAGTCATACACTGTTTTTGAAGCGCACACAAAAGCCCATTCTAGAAATGTCTTCTTATCCTGACGCTGTGAGGCAAAACAGTATCAAAGTAAATAAGAGCAAGATAAATCAGGTATAGGCGAATCTGATCTCCATTTCCGCATTGTAAACTACCGACTAATTTTTATTTCAGTTTGCCCTCCTGGAAAAATGTCTAGGTACGCCCAGGGTGAGGTTTTTTTTAACCAGTGAACCATCAGTATGCCACGATATTGCAACAGATTCCCCGCTTTTAAAATGTTTTTCTTGTTTATCTTGACAAAAATCTCATTAAAAATATAATGTTTGTATTTCTTAGAGTTTGACATGCATTAGTTAGCTGGAGGGGATAGGTTTTGTTACGTGATAAGGCAGGGCAATTGGTAGTTGAATTGCTTCCATTATACACCTGCTCTAGCTATAGTGTCAGCTCTTTCACTTCTTTCACAGTGGGAGTGGGGGGTCACTGAAGGATAACTGTTGAAGATTGTTTGAATAATGCTAAGCTGAAATAATTTCCTATAAAATATGTTAATTTCCGGTGTTTTGTATTGACTTCAGTTGGGATTAACAACATGTCAGAAACAATGTCTTAACTTAGGGTTTCAGGTTCGGATCTGGTTATAATTTTCAGTGACCTTCTTTTTCCACGACCTCTGGTCATGCGTTTAGTTTACCCAGAGCCAACTATAAACTTATGGGCCTTCGGACTCAGGTAAGAATTATGGGAAATCAGACCACAACTACACCACGTGACCTCGCATTCAGTATTGGTGTATATAAACGAATTCATTTTAAAATCAACACAAAATGCTAAATCGAAGTTATATTATCCAACAAATTAAGTTTAACAATGAGGAATATCAATATTATGAATATTTTTCACCAATAAATAATCATAAACAACACAAGAAAAGACAAGTCACCAACATCAGCATAAGAAAGAAAGTTGGCACAAAACCGTGCTTGAATTACATAGATAAGCAAAGAATGAAGTGGTTTGGCCACTTAATAAGAATGCATCCAAACTCCACAGTATACAGAGTCTTCTACAACAGAACATCGGAAAGAAGGCAAGAGGAAGACCACGGAAAAGATGGTTAGATGGGGTAGCAGAATCCTGTGAAAGAGCAAAGATAACAATCACACAATCCACCAGAACAGCGCAAGACAAACGAACCACGACAGGCAACAACGGAGCAGTGACGACACAACACGGACGACGACACTGGGCAACAACCCGGTGGCAGTGTGACGACACTGGGCAACAACCCGGTAGCAGTGTGACGACACTGGGCAACAACCCGGTAGCAGTGTGACGACACTGGCAACAACCCGTAGCGGTGGACACTGGGCACAACTGGGCAGTGACGACAAAAGAAGAAGAAGAAGAAATAACCATAGACTCACAGAATTGAGTAACAATGCAAAAAAGCTTGCAGTGTTCTATCAAACATATATAGATTCCATCCTTCCGCTCTGATCTAGGTCAGGGATTTCCCGGTCAGTTATCTGGCCTAGTTATTTAAAGTTGGCTGTGGTTTACCACTGGACAGTCAACTTCAGATCTGTCAGGTTTCCCCAAAGCATAGTTTTTACGTCAACTGAGTGTGGCCACATGTTGATTCTCAGTTCAGCTCTGGTGTCTGTTTCGCCTGCTGACAATGGCAGAGAACTGTTTCAATTTACTCCTAGTCTACGCCCGTGTCTTGCAGGGGCCAGCAAGAGAAGCAAAGAATAGTAACACTGCGATCTACAAGATTGGAAAAGATGGCCTTGGATAGGCGGACTTGAAGGCTTGGTTGGGACCTATGTCTCCTCTAGGGTGAATTGAGAAGATATTAACCACATATAAGTTTTTCTTGAATATATCTTCACAAATTAGATATCAGCACAAATGTTTATTTACCAAATATAATCATGATGGTCTCAACAATCATTCATTCAATCAATCTAGAAACTCTCTCTCTCTCTCTCTCTCTCTGCTTTTTAACTCGGATTGGGACATAGGCCCTCAACCAACTCTTCCTATCTCTAGCTTTTCTCCTGCAGCTCCAGCTCTTCTTTATATTGCTGTTCTCTGCCTCCGAATCTCGTCTCAATGTATTTCTTGGCATCCCCTTCTTTCGCTGTCCCTGCAGGTTCCAGGAAAGAACCCTTCTTGTTATATTCCCTCAGGTTTTCGCAAAGTGTGTCCTATCCAGCGTCAGCGTCTTTTTTTAACCTCTTGGTCCACTGGAATCTGTCTTGTTCTCTCCATAAGTTCCTCATTTGTAACCCTATCATACTATCCCAGTCCATCTATTCTGCCCAGACACCAGTTGATGAATGTTTGCAGTTTATGCGTTATTGTTTGAGTAGTTCTCCATATTTCAATCTAGAAACTATAGTTCACATCAATTCATATTGTATGTAATGTCTTTCTGACAGGAATCAACATCTCCGTTGTCTACATCAGCATCAAAGTACTCATGTGTGTTCTATATATGGTTCGAGTCTGCATGGACAACCCTAAGGACTATGCTTGGTGAGTCTCTATATTATGTATGATTTATCTGCGTGTTGACACACATTGTAGGGTTGGTTTTGTTTGGTTTTAATTGTAATACAATGTGTGTATATACTTGTATGCGTGTAAAAGAAAGAGTACACACACGCGCTGACACATACATATATTATAGGGGCATGCACACGAATATATTCAGTGTCGTAGAGGTTAGGAGCTCGTGTCTTGTGCCACAGGTACAAGCTACGCTCCCTTGTCAGCCATCTGGGTATTTTTCCAGAGATCCCTGATTTCAGTGTAGGTAAGATCGAGTTCCTAGTCCTATCGGGGACGATAAAACGTGTGTCCTGTGTTCAAATTGAGCACGTAAACGAACCCTTTTCAGTTCAAAATCGAGAAGATCAGGCTGGAAAGCCGCTGCCCGGACAAAATTCATTAGAAAAGATTTTAAAATTTTAAAAATTCCCTCAAAAATATCTTCACCATCTTCAAAATTACATCTGGGACCCTCGCCGGTGCTACGGAGTTCGTGCACTGCAGCTGAAATCTTCCTGTGTAGGAAAGAGATCGGAACACACATGGTTACTCACCAAAGTGCAATGATAATGTTCCTATCAATCATTAAATCAATGTATATATACAATCATACTCTCTAGATTTTCATATGTATGTTCTCATGTCAAATATATGGTCATGTTTTCCTCTGTTCTGTCTAAACCCACTTTGTGTTGTATTGATGTTTTCTTCCATTTTTCAACAGTCTTCCCATAATTATTTTTAGTAAAATTTTACTTGCGTGCTAATCAATATCACTGTTCTATAGTTGGCACATAATTTGTTGTCTGCTTTTTTTTATATAAATTTTTTTTTTTTTTTTAGATATTTGGGATAATAATTGATCTTTTCCATCCCTTTAGTTATATTCCTGTTTCCTATATCTTTTCACATATTGCATGATATATTTTTATGCGTTGTTCTTCTCCAGCTTTGATAAATTCTGCTGAAATATATATGTATACTATGTAAATAATGACAGCAATGTATTAGTGTATTATAAATATTTATACTATGTAAATGTTGAGTTGTATTTATTTCAGTGGGGGTAGACCTTGCAACTTTACAGTGGATGCTAGCGATAGAGAAGGGTTCACATCTACTAACATCGATTGGTAAGTCCTCCCTTGCAACTGTTAATACATCTAAGACAGATCGTAGAAAGTACCATCACCATATCAACTGCTACAAGAACCCACAACAGTTGGTGTGTCTTTGTTTTATCGTTTTGGTATACTCTGTAAGACTATAATTTGTCACATTTTTTATCAGTCAATTTCATGTACATTTTCCCCCTTTTTTAAACTCGGTTTACGCTCGAACTTTCCCTATCTTTCTTCGTTCTTTTTCTTTCTATTTTGTCGTCACACTTCTATCGGGTTATTTGCTCATTGTCATAGTTTTCTGTTTTTGTCTTGCACTGCTCTAGTGGCTTGGTGATAGCTATTTTTATTTTTGACAGAATTCTGCTATGTCATCTAGCTATCTTTTCCGTGGTCTTCCTCTCGACAACTTTCCCGACGTTCTGTTTTTGAAGACTGTATAAAGTTGCCGAACCACTCATTCTCTTTCGTTCACCCACTATGACTTTAGACGTAGTCAGAGCACATAATATGGCACCTCTGACTGGTTTTTTTAGCATTAAGGCTTGCTTTCTCTATCACTGGTATCCCTCGCTATTCAGACAAACCTTACTCTGACTTTAGAGATTCTTGTAATAAAGATCCTCAAGTAAAGAACACAGAGATGTGGTTTTACAGAAGAATGATGAGAATCCCATGGACTGCTAAAATGAATAATGTGGAGGTGTTGAATGAGGTCAAGACACAGAGAAAGCTTATCATCAATATAAGAAGAGGCAGTCATTATTTCTCGGGCATGTGATGAGAAGGGGAGGTATAGAGCACATTGTAACAACTGGTAAAATCGAGGGTAGACAAGGCAGGGAAGAAAGAAAGAAAATTTTGGATATCCTGACTTCATGACAAGGAAGAGCGTCAACATCTGAGATGATAGCAAACACCACAGACAGAGATTTGTGGAGATCCATGATCGCCTACGCCAGCCAAGAAGGCACCTGATGATGAAGTAAAGGGTCGAGGTGTCCTGTAGTCAACGTGACCATGTGCGACCGAAAGTATTTGCCCTAAGCTGACCGACAACTCCATGCGCACCGAAAATATTTGACTGCTGCACTCGACAGCGTACCATGGCACCGAAAATATTTGACTCATTGCACTCGACAGCGTACCGCGCACGAAATATTGACGCTGCACTCGACAGCGTACCATGTCGCACCGAAAATATTTGACTCAAGCTGACTCGGACAGGTACCGTGCGCACCGAAAATATTTGACCAGCTGACCGACTCGAATTTCACGTCACTGGTCACCAGCGCAACGTGTTATCAGCGTATCAACGAACCCATCTTTCCTGATAGTCTCCTTTAAATAAACTGTAACAACTTTGTATTGAATGATTCCTCCATGCGTATCACAAGTCTGATGCTTTACCAGCGTCTCTTTTGGATGATGGTGCTCATATTCTCATGCCCATGTGCTGCTGCCGGGCTCGCAAGTGAAGCAAAGAATAGTACTACTGCCGCCTACACGTTATGTCGTAAGAGGCGACTGATGTAGGAACTATGGAAGCTACCTCAGTAAATAAAAAGCTTCTAAAAGTCGGATGTGCTGTCCTACTTGTAGCGCATAACTGGCACAACATACAATCGCTCTTAGGGTCAGATCACATACACATCACACAGAGGGGTTAACAAGTGGTCAATATGGAGCGTTTGAAGAAGAAGAATTATATTCTCTTGTTGACGCTGTACAGTTCTTGGTTAGAAGTAGTATTTGGCCATAACAAGCGTAAGATCTTTTACCAACAACATGGTTGGAAGAAGAATAGTTTGGGTACATCTTGTTCTAAAGGGCCTAACGACATTGATTTTATTGCGCCGTGTTTTACCTCATATAACTCGGATCCTCTCTACAGAAATGGCACTCCAACTGTCGATAGTATTGCACAAAGCACCAACTTCATAGCACTGACAATAATCCAAGGGTCTCTGGAAAAACTCGTGAACAGAACGGTACGGTACGGTCCGGATTCGAACCTACGACCTTCGGAACGGAAATCAAGGGCGTAACCACTTATCCATGGAGACTCTCCGATCTTGTTCTATCATTCTCCAGCATTCTGGTCCATTTAGTAAAGTCGACAGCACACAGCTGAAGTAGATTTTGTTCTATCATTCTACAGCATTCTGATCCATTTAGTAAAGTCGACAGCACACAGCTGAAGTAGATTTTGTTTTATCATTCTCCAGCATTCTGATCCATGTAGTAAAGTCGACAGCACACAGCTGAAGTAGATATTGTTCTATCATTCTCCAGCATTCTGATCCATTTAGTAAAGTCGACAGCACACAGCTGCAGTAGATTTAATCTTGGTTCTTCTGCTGTATTGGGCTGATTCAGACCATCTGAAGTAGATCATCAGATGCCATTGTAGCTGACTGCAGATCTAGCTCCTCCTTCATGTCTGATAATATTTCCCAAGATTTATGGACAAAATATATAGATATAATAAAGAAAATGTTGATCGGAGTTTCTGTTCTTGACCTCTGCACTTATTTATTATACACCATAACAGTTTTGTTGACACTCGTGGCTAGATAGCTTTTAAAACCATATTTGGTGGCGTTTAGTGATCGCATTCTGTCCTCCATAAACAATAGAGTCACTATGTCAACAAATAAAATGTTGTAATTTATTACGTATGTATATCTAGTAGTATATATCGGTAGCTGTTGTCATCACTGGTCCTGTCTTCCTTTCGTTCGCTTGAAATATTGTCTATTTACGCTTTGTGGTATTAAATACAAGCCGAACACAAAAGTAAACAAATAAAAACAGTATGGAATGGAACTGATAGGAAAACAAATATCAAAATACGAAGAGCATGCATATTCCCATTTTCAGCGTATGGTGTGAAGCAAGGACATTTAACAAGTCAGTGTACAAAACATGAGCTTTTGAATATAAGTGTTACAGAAGAGTCCTTCGTATATCAAGGACAGAGAAGAGAACAAATAGATCTATCCAGAAAGTATTCAAAATAAAAAAATAAAAAGCTGATGTTACAAATAAGAATGAGAAAATTGAAGTATTTTGGAGACGTAAAAAGAGACGAGACACTTGTCTTATAGCAGCGAATCCATTAATATATCGTTTAGTTATCCACTAACCCATTAGTCTATCTTCGATATATCCACCGATTCATCTATAAAATATCCACTAATCCATCCAGTGGCGGCTCGTAATCATTTTTGTTGGTGGGACTAGACATACATTTTCGGAAAAATCATGGTTTCGGTTAGGTTATATTTTAATGTATAAAATAATAAATACACGTTACACCTTATTTTGGTGGGGCCTGGCCCCACTGGCCGTTAATGACGAGCCGCCACTGAATCCATCCATCCGAAATTCACGACTATAACTTTAAACTATCGACTAAACAATCTGGTTTTTTTCAGTTTCTTTTATCCTTTATCCACTAATCCATCAAATGTATGTTCTCTCTCTTGACACATTCAGGTATGTCCTGCTGTGGGTTCAGCGACCACTACCACTGTGGATAGTCGAGATTTTACTTTCTGCAACCACTTTATTGAAGACTTTGGTGCTGATCTCAATAACATCCAAGGTATGTGACATCAAGCTGGGATGTGTGTGTGTGTGTCCTTTAGGATAAACTCTTTCTAGCTGCCTCTGTCTGTCTTCTCCTTCTTCTTTGCGATCGCTATTTTGATGATTACACCGCTAGACGCGTTCTTATGCTGAAGTCGATAGTTGTCTGGCGCTCGTATCTGGTGCCATGTAGTGTACAACACGTAGAGACAGCATTCCGTTATAGGGAGGACATACAGGGGACAGTCTTGTGGGACATGTTCTGTGGCTTGATCAGCGGTGCCACAGGAACACAGAGGAGATAGGCACAATCGTAGCATGTGTAGGTGTTTGTTCAGTAAAAAAAAATAGCTCTGACAACAATCATAGGGATCTTTAAACAAAAGTGTACTCCTAAGCAGAACAACGAGGTCCGGATTCAAACCCATAACTGTAGGAACACAAGGCGTAACCACTTAGCCACAGAGACCCCTATCAAATCAAATGTATTAGGCCTAAATGTAGGAACACAAGGCGTAACCACTTAGCCACAGAGACCCCTATCAAATCAAATGTATTAGGCCTAAATGTAGGAACACAAGGCGTAACCACTTAACCACAGAGACCCCCATCAAATCAAATGTATTAGGCCTAAATGTAGGAACACAAGGCGTAACCACTTAACCACAGAGACCCCCATCAAATCAAATGTATTAGGCCTAAATGTAGGAACACAAGGCGTAACCACTTAGCCACAGAGACCCCATCAAATCAAATGTATTAGGCCTAAATGTAGGAACACAAGGCGTAACCACTTAGCCACAGAGACCCCATCAAATCAAATGTATTAGGCCTAAATGTAGGAACACAATGCGTAACCACTTAGCCACAGAGACCCCCATCAAATCAAATGTATTAGGCCTAAATGTAGGAACACAAGGCGTAACCACTTAACCACAGAGACCCCCATCAAATCAAATGTATTAGGCCTAAATGTAGGAACACAAGGCGTAACCACTTAGCCACAGAGACCCCATCAAATCAAATGTATTAGGCCTAAATGTAGGAACACAAAGCGTAATCACTTAGCCACAGAGACCCCCATCAAATCAAATGTATTAGGCCTAAATGTAGGAACACAAGGCGTAACCACTTAGCCACAGAGACCCCTATCAAATCAAATGTATTAGGCCTAAATGTAGGAACACAAGGCGTAACCACTTAGCCACAGAGACCTCATCAAATCAAATGTTTAGGCTAAATGTGTGAACACTAAGGCTAACCACTTAGCCACAGAGACCCCATCAAATCAAATGTATTAGGCCTAAATTAGGAACACAAGCGAAGCCACTTAACCACAGAGATCCCCATCAAATCAAATGTATTAGCCTAAATGTAGGAACACAAGCGCTTAACCACTTAGCCACAGAGACCCCCATCAAATCAAATGTATTAGGCCTAAATGTAGGAACCAAGACTACCACTTGAGCCAGAGATCCCCATCAAATCAAATGTATTAGGCTAAATGTAGGAACACAATGCAACCACTTAGCCACAGAGACCCCATCAAATCAAATGATAAGCCTAAATGTTGGAACACAAGTCTAACCTACTTAACCACAGAGCTCCCATCAAATCAAATGTATTAGGCCTAAATGTGAACACAAGGCGTAACCACTTAGCCCAGAGATCCCCATCAAATCAAATGTATCCTAAATGTGGAAACAAGGCGTAACCACTTAGCCACAGAGATGCCCATCAAATCAAATGAATTAGGCCTAAATGTAGGAACACAAGTGTAATCATTTAGCCACAGAGACCCTACATCAAATCAAAGATTAGGCTAAATGTAGCAACAAAGGCGAACCACTTGGCCACAGAGACTCCATCAAATCAAATGTATAGCCTAAATGTAGAACACAAGGGTACCACTTAGCCACAGAGACCATCAAATCAAATGTATTAGGCCAAATGTAGAACATATAGGCTAACCACTTAGCCACAGAGACCCCATCAAATCAAATGTATAGGCCTAAATGATAGAACACAAGGCGTAACCACTAGCCACAGAGACCCCATCAAATCAAATGTATTAGGCCTAAATGTAGGAACACAAGGCGTAACCACTTAGCCACAGAGACCCCATCATATCAAATGTATTAGGCCTAAATGTAGAAGCTGTAGCTGCATAATTGCTGTAATTAAAGTAAAAAAAGTAAATGAACCCTTTCATACCTCGTGGTATATAGGGCAATACAGTGTTAGGCCTGTATTTTCATTGACCGTCGGCACACGATGGGTGATGTGGTCAGCATCACGCCGGCCGCCTGATTTTACTTTCCCAAAGCATGTCTGGTACCCAGTTGAGGCTGGGTCGACCTGAGAGCCGTCGCGGTCGGGAAAATTCCACGCGCACTGCGGGAGTTGAACCCAGACCACCAGCCTTGAGAAGCGAGTTCAATTGCTGTAATTAATAGCAGTATATACCTACTCTAATTGGAGCACATTCCCAAGAGTGTTTATAGATGATTATTCTAGCATAGTAGTAGTAGAAGAAGAGATATTGTTAGCATAACTTATAATTTGTAGTACAATACATATGTCTGGGAGATCAACAATATAGAGAAGAGTTGGCGGGAGCTGCAGGAGATAGCTAGAGATAGGATGAGTTGGTTGAGGGCCTATGCCCAAATCGGTAAAGACAAGAAAAGAGAGAGAGGTAGAGAGAGAGAGAAAAAGAAGAGAGAGATAGAGGAGAGAGAGAGACACATGTCTGCCAGTCATATCAGTCGTATGCTATGTTGGCGGGAACCTTGTGGATCTCACAGGTTCATTAAAACAGATCAGAGGTGGGGAAAAGTCAAACTAAATGAATACTTTATTTTCCTTGTCCATTGATTGATTGATTAATTGATTGATTGATTGATTGATTGATATGACCATCATAATTCGACGTCGGTGAATATGTGTGCTCCGTTTTATGTCCTACACAAGAAGATCTCAGTGGCAGTGCACGAACTCCGTTGCACCTACAAGGATCCCTAATGTAATTTTTAGAATGGTGTAAATTTCGAAGAAATTTAATTTTTATTTGTTATTTAAAATGTTTTGCCAGATCAACGGCTTTTCAACCAACTCTCTAATCCACTTTGTGCTGCTAATGCTTAATTTCCCCGCTAAATCTTACTGCAGATTTCCCGCTAATCTTACTGCTTAATTTCCCGCTTAATCTTACTGCTTAATTTCCCGCTTAATCTTACTGCGAGATTTCCCCTAAATCTTACTGCGAGATTTCTTCTCTTAATCTTACTGCGAGATTTCCCCGCTTAATCTTACTGTTAATTTCCCGCTTAATCTTACTGCTTAATTTCCGCTTAATCTTACTGCGAGATTTCCCGCTTAATCTTACTGCTTAATTTCCCTCTTAATCTTACTGCGATTTCCCCTAAATCTTACTGCGAGATTTCCCGCAAATCTTACTGCGAGATTTCCCTCTTAATCTTACTGCTTAATTTCCCTCTTAATCTTACTGCGAGATTTCCCTCTTAATCTTACTGCTTAATTTCCTCTTAATCTTACTGCGAGATTTCCCGCTAAATCTTACTGCGAGATTTCTTCTCTAATCTTACTGCGAGATTTCCGCTAAATCTTACTGCAGATTTCCTCTTAATCTTACTGCGAGATTTCCCTCTTAATCTTACTGCGAGATTTCCCTCTTAATCTTACTGCGAGATTTCCTCTTAATCTTACTGCGAGATTTCCTCTTAATCTTACTGCTTAATTTCCCCGCTAAATCTTACTGCGAGATTTCCCCTCTTAATCTTACTGCTTAATTTCCCCTAAATCTTACTGCGAGATTTCCCTCTTAATCTTACTGCAGATTTCCCTCTTAATCTTACTGCGAGATTTCCCTCTTAATCTTACTGCTTAATTTCCCTCTTAATCTTACTGCGAGATTTCCCCGCTAAATCTTAATGCGAGATTTCCCCTCTTAATCTTACTGCTTAATTTCCCCGCTAAATCTTACTGCGAGATTCCCCCTCTTAATCTTACTGCTTAATTTCCCCGCTAAATCTTACTGCGAGATTCCCCCTCTTAATCTTACTGCGAGATTTCCCCTCTTAATCTTACTGCGAGATTTCCCCCTCTTAATCTTACTGCGAGATTTCCTCTAATCTTACTGCGAGATTTCCCGCTAAATCTTACTGCGAGATTTCCGCTAAATCTTACTGCGAGATTTCCGCTAAATCTTACTGCGAGACCTACGTTTAATCGTCCGTCTCCGATATAACAATGAACTGGATCCCATCTATATTGAAATCAACGATCTCAGGAAAATTCCCGTCTGTAACAATTACTTAATCTTCTTCTTCGAACGCCTCCATATCAACCACTTTTCAACCACTCTGTGTGATTTGTATGTGATCTGAGCCTAAGAGCGATTGTACGCTGTGCCAGTTATGCGCCTACAAGTAGGCCAGCACATCCGATTTCTGCGCTGCTTTTTATTTACTAGGGTAGCATCCATAGGACCTGCATCAGTCGCCTATTACGACATGCATTGTAGGTTGCAGTGATACTATTCTTTGCTTCCTTTGCGGGCCCCGGCACCACATGTGCGAATTACTTATCATTACCTAGAACACATCTGCAGCAGTAAATCATAACTTACAAGCTATCTGCAACCATTACTTGGTATTACCTTCAACAAATCTACAACAATTACATATTGCTATCAATATACACGCAACCATTACTTGCTACTATCTACATATCTGCAAAAGCTATTAAATACTACTTTCAACACATTGACGATAATTACACACTAGTACCTTTAACACATTAACGATAATATCACACATGTACCTTCAACACATTAACGATAATTACACACTAGTACCTTCAACACATTGACGATAATATAACACATGTACCTTCAACACATTGACGATAATTACACACTAGTACCTTCAACACATTGACGATAATATAACACATGTACCTTCAACACATTGACGATAATTACACACTAGTACCTTCAACACATTGACGATAATATAACACATGTACCTTCAACACATTGACGATAATTACACACTAGTACCTTCAACACATTGACGATAATATAACACATGTACCTTCAACACATTGACGATAATTACATACTAGTACCTTCAACACATTGACGATAATATAACACATTTACCTTCAACACATTAACGATAATTACACACTAGTACCTTCAACACATTGACGATAATTACACAATAGTACTTTCAACACATTGACGATAATTACACACTAGTACCTTCAACACGTCAGTAAATAATTACTATTGCCTTCATTAACATTTAGTAACAACAATTGTCAACATTAACAACAGTTAATGTCTTAATTCTTTGTTTCCTGCATACACATACATATTCAGTGGAAGACAGGTAAGCTTGCTTGCTGGAGTTTATATTTATCATGTGGTGTTTGTGTCGTTTTATTTTGGCATGTTTGTCTCCTTAAAAGTGTGGGTTGACATGAAGTGTTGAATTTATTAATCTATACGCAGCAGTTACATGATCCAACTGTAAGTTTTGTAAACAATGCAGAGGGGAAAAGGCCTCATAAACATTGTAAGCTAACGACCTACGTACGCATCATAGACAATGCAGAGTGAAACGGCCTCGTAAACATTGTAACCTAACGACCTACGTACGGCATCATAGACAATGCAGAGTGAAACGGCCCCGTAAACATTGTAACCTAACGACCTACGTACGGCATCATAGACAATGCAGAAGGAAACGGCCTCGTAAACATTGTAACCTAACGACCTACGTACGGCATCATAGACAATGCAGAGGGAAACGGCCTCGTAAACATTGTAACCTAACGACCTACGTACGGCATCATAGACAATGCAGAGGGAAACGGCCTCGTAAACATTGTAACCTAACGACCTACGTACGGCATCATAGACAATGCAGAGGGAAACGGCCTCGTAAACATTGTAACCTAACGACATAGACAATGCAATGACAGAGCGTCATGAACAACGTGTAGCGAAACGATCAGAAAATCTTACTAAAGATAATAACGATAATGTGACAAACGAAATAAATGATTATCTGTAGCTCTAGCGGTAGTGAGCTCGATCACAAACCCAAGCGTACCTGGTTCAAGCGTAGGCTACCTGGTGGGCAAATTTGGAAGCAAATTCGTTTCTGTGGGATTTTTACAAAGGTAGACCTCACCGTTCAGAAGGCAATGACAAACTACTGAACGAATAAGTGGTGCCTAGAAAATCACCGACTCGTTTACTGTGGTTGATGGCTACGTGAAATGACATGTCTACGAAAAACTGTCAACGTTACAAGGATAGATTGAGGGAGAAACGAGAATATCAGAGGCATCGTTGGTATTATACCATGCATACAGTACATCGAGACGCAAAGAATCAAGTGGTTCGGCCATCTAATGAGAATGGAACCACATTTACTGCCATCACGTGCCTATAATAATCGACATTCAGGGCGCAGAGCACGAGGCAGGCCAAGAACACGATGGATAGATAATATCTCAAGAGTCCCTGCGAAAGCATGGACTGACAACGTCAAGCGCACCACACCTGGCACAGGATAGAAAACTAACTCTCCCCCACGACGCTTCACGGCAAATGTGGATAAGATAAGATAAGATGTCCTGTAAAGGATATGCCACGATTTTCATTTTCATCCCAGTGGGACCTACGCGACAACCACAAGTAGTTTGACAAAGGAGGTATGGGTGGCTACAGGGGCGGCGACGTGGTTGATATCTCATGACTACTCTCGTGTTTTTATACTCAGTGACCCCATGAGTATGGTTTGTAAAGTCGAAACAAGAATGATGAGACGAAACTGGGTGGAGGTACTGGTACAGAAAGGGATAAGAGAAATTAACTTTATTTTTGTCCCTGGTCACGCAGGAGGTAGTGGTAAGGAACACACTGATAGATTGGTTGACATGGCTATGATGTCAAAGGAGCTGCAATGGAACGAAATGACGTTCTTAACTCATTGAGAAAGTCTTTCTGAACAGAGGAGTTTCAGGGTTGTGAATTCCAGTCGCTGACAAGATTGAGAGAGATGGTTGTCGATATTGGTACAGCCCGAAAAGAACGACATACTAAATATGCAAAAAGATTGATTAATCAACATTGAACTGGCGTGCTGGGCCGCTGGACGCTGCTGAATTGGTTGAAGAGAGATCGAGCACCTATGGACGGTGTCCGAGCACCTATGGACGTGTCCGGAGTGCAATAATGATAGTCCTCATTAAACTGATAACTGATCCTAGCGACATTAATGATAATGTAGCCTAATTATATACACACAGACAATATCTTCTTCTTCATCCTTCGCCCCTAGGGAAACATAGGTCCGCAACCAAGGCCTTCCAAGCCCGCCTATCCAAGACCATCTTTCCAGATCTCTCACTCTCTCCCATTTTCTTGCATTCGTCTCCAGCTTCCGTCTCCATGTGTTCCTGGGTAAAGACAATATAACCTAGCGAATTAATGAAAATCAAAGAAAACGACATCAAAGAAAAATATGTGTGGCCTTTTTCGTCTTTACAGGCTGTTAGTTGGCAAGTGTTTCACTTTGACAACTTCTGAGTTAGCGTTTGTCCCACTTGTCTTTTAGCTCATCCCAAAATCTCTTTTCAAAATATTCTGCATCCTTGCGTAATGATATTGTCCACATAACTGAGTCATCAGCTAGTTTTATCCATTTATTGGGGACCGATAGAAAAGTTCTTCATTGAAGAACCTAACGATATCAAAGAAAATGTAACATCAGAGACAAGTTACTTAACGACACCGCAGTCAAAGTAACTTAAAGACATATTAAAGATGTTGTAACTAGCGACAACAAAGTCAATGTAACCTTATGGCATCAAAGACAATATTGTCTAGCAACATTAACGCCAGTGTAGTCACACGACATCAAACAGAGCATCTCATAGCAGCAACAAAAGTAGGGTGGCCTAACGACATCAAACAGAGAATCCCATAGCAGCAACAAAGTAGTGTTGCTCAACGACATCAAACAGAGCGTCCCTTAGCAGCAACAAAAGTAGTGTAGGTTCTAACGACATTAAACACAGCGTCGCATTACAACAAAAGTAGTGTAGGCTAATGACATCAAATACAATGTAACCGAACGGCATCAATGACAGTAGTCTAACATCAAATATAGTGTAGCATCAATCAATCAAGTGCCATGCCTGCCGGCGTAGGCGATCATGTTTCTTCACAACTCTCTTTGCTTGGTGCATGTAATCAGTTCTGACGTCGATATTTTGTCGAACCATGATGTCAGGCCATCCAACATCTTCTCCCTCTGTCTTCCACGATCTCTCCTTCCCTGAATTTTACCTGTAGTCACCAAATGTTCTAAACCTTCTCTTCGCATTATATGCCCGAAGAACCTTGATTGTCGGATTCTTATTCTTTGATAAGGTTTCTTTGTGTGCAGACCTGATTTAAAACCTCCACGTTTGTTTTCTTTGCTGTCCATGGAATTCTCAACATTCTTCTGTAAACCACATCTCTGTGGCTTCCAATGATCGTATTGATTGTTTGTTCAGTGTCCATGATTCGCTGCCATACATAAGAATTGGTTAAATATAGTGTAGCATAGCGGCATCAAAAATAGTTTAATCTAGCGACACCAAATACAGTTTAACCTAGCGACATAAAATGACATAACCTACCATAAACACTCATAAATAAAACAAAAATAACACTTATTGAAGAAATGTTAATTCTTGGGATTAAAGCTCTGTCCAATTTGGTGCCCCGTCTTGCTGCATGAAAGTTACATATTTGGGAACTATTAATTCTTATTTGTGCTTATTTGTGACTAAATATGCCTTTTATAGTTAGCCCACTTTGTATTTGGCAGTCATATGCTTAAAGCTCATTTAGTGCTGAGCAGTGATATACTTAAAGCCCACTTTGTGTTTGGCAATCATATACTTAAAGCTCATTTAGTGCTGAGCAGTGATATACTTAAAACCCACTTTGTATTTGGCAATCATATGCTTAAAGCCCATTTAGTGCTGAGCAGTGATATACTTAAAGCCCACTTTGTATTTGGCAGTCATATGCTTAAAGCTCATTTAGTGCTGAGCAGTGATATACTTAAAGCCCACTTTGTATTTGGCAGTCATATGCTTAAAGCTCATTTAGTGTTGAGCAGTGATATACTTAAAGCCCACTTTGTGTTTGGCAGTCATATGCTTAAAGCTCATTTAGTGCTGAGCAGTGATATACTTAAAGCCCACTTTGTGTTTGGCAGTCATTCGCTTAAAGCCCATTTAGTGCTGGGCAGTGATATACTTAAAGCACACTTTGTGTTTGACAATCATATACTTAAAACCCACTTTGTATTTGGCAGTCATATGCATAAAACCCACTTAGTACTGGGCAGTCATATGCTTAAAACCCACTTAGTACTGGGCAGTCATATGCTTAAAACCCACTTAGTACTGGACAGTCATTTGCTTAAAACCCACTTAGTACTGGGCAGTCATATGCATAAAACCCTGATATAGTCTAGAGGTTATGACGTCATGTGGTTAAAGTACTTGTTTTGCAACCAACAGTGGCAAGGTTTGATTCTCAGCTCATGCAAACTCCAGTTGATGCTGCAGATGGAAATACTGAGTATATGGCGCTCTGAGCTAGGGAAGAACAAAAATTGGCAACAACACAATATGCAAAGACCTTGTAACTGTCAGGGGTCTAAGAAATAATGAATAGGAGGACAGAAGTCTAGACCAGAAAACTAAAACTGATCGGTACACTACTCCACCTCTAAGGGGTGGCCCTGGTAATTGGCTGCATTTTGCAGCCTGACAAGCAGTAGACACCAAGAGGAAACACGATCGGAAAACAAGATTTTAAATGACGTATCGCGATGAAATGCATAGTTATTGTAGCTACGCTTTAAACTGCTGCATATCGCAGTAACCTTCAATTTCAGTGTGAATGAAGAAGATAGAAAAAGAAGAACAGAAAGAAGAAGAAGATGAAATACTGTCAGGTCACTGATACCTGACATCATTTTCTATACTCCCAAACTTTTATATACTGAGATTATTATTCACTTCGTGAATTTCTGTCTACTGTAAATTTTCCTCTGTCGCACTTCTTGAAATACTATCTCTTACACTCTGGGAGTGTGGACACCCCAGGTTAAAAATTCCTGACCTAACATATTGTTATTAAGATCTTAGTTTTGTTTTTCCATCTTTAAAATAGAAATAAATAATAATAATAATTCCTCTCGTACCGTTATACGTACATAGGGCCTGCAAGTAATTTCTCCATACCGCTCTATTCTGGGCAACTCGCTCAATCTCCTCCATGGAACTGAGACCGATATTTCCTGCCTCTCTCAGCAAAGTTCGTTTCAGGGTCTCTTTAGGTTGACCTCTCTTTCTTGAACCCTTTGCATCTCACTTCAATGCCTGCTTTGATATTCGTTGATCATCTCCTCAAGCTGTGCCCAACATATCTCCATCTTCTCTTTCTCATAACAGTTGTCACTAGTGGTTGACCAGACATGTCTCTGATTTCATCACTTCTTCTGAATTAGTTCCATTTTATATTCATTATTTTTCGCAGACATCTATTTTCAAATGAATTCAACTTGCTTTCTATATCTTAAGTCTTTAAAATAGAAATACTTGGCAGTTAATTAGTTAACTTACAGAAAAGATGGCACGATGTTCTAGCCACCATTAACACACATCAGACCCAGTTTTTATCCTTCTGCAGGGACCCATCTCTACTCATCATATACAGAATTTCAAACGACTCAAATCACATATCCTTGTCAACGGAGAATCTGTCCAAGTAGGGTGGAGTGACAAGACAAACAGTAGCTCTATTGGTCCTAATCATGGGGGGAAAAAAATATGGCTGCAAGCCAGTATACATGAAAGCCACTAGCACTATTCATCATCAAATAGCTTGTCCTTAGCAGAACTTTGCTACCCTAGTAGTCCTTCAGAATTTCGCTCTATCATAAGCCAGAAGTCCCACCTCTAAATCCGTCATGCTCAAACCATCAGTTACATCCTGAATCCATATTCTCTGTGGACTTCATCTTCACCTCTCTGCCAGGATGCCTCCTTCAATGAAGGTCTTCTCTAACTTTGTGTCTCTTTATATGTCCAAAATACTTCAATTTTCTAATTTGTAGCATCAGCCAGTTTTATTTGAAGCCACTATTGAGAGAAAGACTATTAGAAACAACACAATCTGCCGAAGACGGCATGGGTCAGATATGACGGAAGAAATCGAAATAAATCAGATAGTAATCAATCACTAATTCATTTTTAGATAACGATATACGAGATATTGCTTATTATCATTATTATGTTTTTATTATTATTATTTCTCAATTTTCAGGGAAACGTCTTGATTGTTGTGGCATCGAGATTTTTCTTCTTGGAAGTATTCTGCAGTTTGCCCCTTGTTGTGTCAGTAAGTACTCTCTTGTTCTATTTTATTTTATCAAGGTGGTGACAACATCCCTGGACTGGCTAAAGATGCAAACATTCACTCATGCATGCATGCACAGTGACTATATGAGCATGATATAGAAGATCAGTACGGTTATGATGAAGACAGTGTATGCAATTAATACAAAATGGACAATCTAGACACTCACCTTCTCTTTGTCCCAAGTCGTTCTGGGGAAGGGCAATGAAAGAACAGATGTACTGGTGAGTAATGCTTCTGCGATTGAGAATGAGCCTTCTATGAACAAAAGCAACATCATCAATGCTCCAAGAGAAAACACATGCTCTGAAGATTTCGGCAAGGGTATAAGGTATTCTCTATCTCAGTAGCGTAAGTTATGCTTACTGATAGGTGCAGCAAGACGGGAAAACCATGAGAGAAACCTCAGTAGATACATCAACTAGCACAGAATGGGAGTTATTAGTCTAAACACACTGAAATACATGCATAGAGGAGATTGGAGTAGCTATGGACATGTGCGATGAAGATGAACCTCAAATGAACAATTGTTCTATTTCCTATAAAAATGTTGTTGGGGCTAAGACTGAGCTAACAATGTCAGACGTGCACGATGACAGCAAAAGACAAAAGAAAAATTACAACAGAAGTGAAATCTTTGATCCGCCCGTGTGTTGCCGGGGCCCGAAGGGATCAGAGAATGGTAACACTGCAACCCAAGGCATGTTGTAAGAGGTGACTGAGGTAAGGGCATAGGAAGCTCCCTAGTTTTAAAAAGCGTCTCATAAATCGGATGTGCTGGCCCCTACTTGTAGGCACACAACTGGCACAATGAACAATCGCTCTTAGGCTTGGATCACATACAAATCACAAAGAGTGGTTAATAAGTGGTCAATATGGAGCGTTCAGAGAAGAAGTAGAAATTTGTTAGGGGAATACTCAATGTATCAAGAGAACAGAAAATCAGAAAAAATGCAATCAGATGCAAAATGAACATAGAAGCAGCAGCAGAATTATGTAGAATTTCACCAAATAGTTTGGCTAATGTAGCAAAATTACCTTCAAACAGTATACCACAACAGGTAAACTGAACATGGTGAGAAAACGACCATGCAAGCGCTGGACTGATGGAAAAATGAATTCATTAGAAAGTTTTTTTTTAAATTTACTACAAAATATTTTCATCATCTTCTAAATTACACCAAGGACTCTTGCGTATACGGAGTCTGTGTAGCTAAGCGTTCGTGCCCTGCCATTGACTCTTTCTGTGTAAGAAAGCGATTGGAGTACAAATAATTACACACCGAACTGCAATGATGATGGTTCTATCAATCAATCAATCAATGATGGAACAGCAGTCCCGGAACTCATCTATCTACGAGCCACATAAGAGGGCTGCCTCCTATACCCTACACTTCATCACTTGACAAGGGTACAAGAGGAACAAGATTAGAAGAGATTTATTCAACCGACATCATAGTAACTCAGGGCAGATTCTTGTGAATATAATCTGAAGCATTATCTGAATCTGATTGTAATCTGTTGCAGATTAAGTGTTTACTTAGTTATGTCTCTAAACACACCTAGAGTGTGATCTTGGTTGGCATATAATTTTAAAAATTTATCATAGCTTTTTCAGACTTTAGGGTCTGCTTTTGTCCATAGAAGACCCATTCTCGATTACAGCAGCATTGCTCACATCATATTTCTATACCTTAGTGTCCAGGAGGTAGGAGGGCCAATTCTTTTCCCTTTCATGTGGAGTGTTGAGTGTAGGATTGGAACCACAGCCCACTTGAGTTTGAGTCGATAAGCAAATACTTACGCTAATCCGTTCGCTTGATCGACACACAAAATGCAAATGAGCAGGTGGACAGTTCAGGAGAAAGACTGCACATTCAAATCTACCACTTCAAGCATAACACTGCGCATATGGGTCTGCTGAGGTCAATAGGGTACTTGCGTGGGTGCTATGATAAACAAAACCGAGAGAAACAAGCAGCTTATATGCCCGTCACCATCTGCTGAGGGTGACAGAGCACCTATGGATCTGTATGAATGCAATGGTGTCAGTTCTTAAACATTGAATACTGATTGTTCAAAGTTATGGGTGACGTCTCTGTGGCAAAGTGGTTTAGATGTTTGCCCTTGCCTTCTGAAGTTTGTGAGTTTGAATCTGGATCACCTTGTTCAGTTCACATGTGAATTTTTTAACGGAGATCCCTAGGATTGCTGCTGGAACTATACAGAGTTTGTACTGTATACATCACTCTCAGCAGGTGGTACATCATATCTGCAGAGAGAGGGATAGTCATATGGTAAATCCAGTGAATTTGCAATGACGTCAGTTTAGTAACCAATAACCAAATCCAGTGAATTTGCAATGATGTCAGTTTAGTAACCAATAACCAAATCCAGTGCAATAAAGTCAATTCTTCATCTTTACACACTTTTAGTTTAAAATGAGAATGATCAAATGCTATATATATCCTATATTAATGTATGGCTCGAAACATGGACAATGAACAAGCAGTTAGAAGACAGAATTGATGCATTTGAGATGTGGATATATAGAAGAATAGGCAGAGTTTCATGGACAGAAAAACAGACAAATAAACAAGTTTTAGGAAAAATAGGCATGAAGAAACAATTATTAAGTGAAATAAAATTCAGACAAGTAAAGTATTTTGGGCACATAAAAGACATGACACCATGATAAAACATTTACTAGAGGGGAAAATTGAGGGGAGAAGAGCAAGAGGAAGACCGAGAGATAAGTGGGAGGAAACTTTAAGAAATGGACAGGTTACAGTCTGGCAGTGTGCAACACCAAGGCGAAAGACAGAGGATGCTGGAGATTCATTGCAGCCAACCTTCGATGTGGAGACGGCACCTGATGATGATGATGAGTTGAAAGTATTTTTGTTATTATATTAAATACATTTTCTTACCTAAAACTTAATGACACCATCTTACCTTTTTCTAAAGGCTGTCTGGCCACCTGTTCTGCAACACATATTTTTACCAACATTCCTCAATTGCTGGTTAGCCTTGATGTCCTTTAGGCGTCTCCTGGTAAGTTTTCTAAAACGTTTGTTTGTTTACATCAAAAAAGTTGAAAAGTTAGGATAAGACATTCATGAAAAGACAGACATAATAACAGTGAAAGCAGGCTATAATATGGAAATATTGATAGAAAGATCACCAGTAATGGTTAATCTGGGGGTGTATCTCATATCAACAAGTCACAGACTTTAGAGAATGGCATGAGTCAACTCTGGGAGTCTCCCTATGATCAATCAGATCTGGTGCGCAGTTGGAGACCCTAATCCTTTACTTGGGAGTCTAAATTACAAGTGCATCTGAAGTCAGAGTAAGGCTTGACAAGGAACATTGGAGATAAGGAAAGCAAGTATTCACACAAAAATCAGTCGGAGGTGATATAGTAAATGCTATGACTACGCCTGAATTCATAGCAGGCGAGTGAAAAAAAATGTGTCTGCTTCAAACGCTCCATATCGACCACTTGTTAACCACTCTTTGTGATTTGTATGTGATCTGAGCCTAAGAGCGATTCTACATTGTGCCAGTTATGCGCCTACAAGTAGGCCAGCACTTCCAATTTCTGCTACGCTTTTTGTTTACTAGGGTAGCTTCCCTAGGCCCCTACCTCAGTCGACTCTTACGACATGCCTTGTAGGTCGCAGTGTTACTATTCTTTGCTCTCCTTCCGGGCCCTGGCAACACATGGGCGTTACTTTATCCTGGCCTGAAGATATAGCAAGAACTGCTTGTATGGTGTCAACAAGAATATCTTCTTCTTTTTCTGCATTCTCACTAGGTTGGGATTTCGTATTCTCTAATAAAGGCTGCCATCTGCCTCAGATTGTCAGCTAGATCATACAGTATGTCCTGAACGCTGTTGTAAGTTGGCCACCTCTTTCTTCTCAGGTCTGCATACTGGGGCTAATTCTATAGGATATGCTTTCTTGTCATGCTCAGCAAGACAAGAGAAATTGAGCACCATCATCAAAAAGAGTTGCTGGAATGGTTCAGACATGTGATGCGCATGGAGATTAACTCTGTCACAAAAACTGCACTGAGATGAACAGAAAAAGAGTAAACAAAAGTGGAAGACTCAGAACCACCTGTAGGAGAACAGTATAACAAGAACTGAAAGAAATTAATTCCCAGCTGGAACAGAATACAGAGGATGGCCAAGAACAGAGATGAATTGTGTGCATTTGTTGTTGTCCTAAGTGCCAGAGGCATCACAGGAGGAGAGAGAGATGAAGAGAGAGAAAGATTAAGAAAGAAAGAAGATACTGTACGACCAATGACCTGAATGGAGATGACAGTGTACTCCTGGCAGAAAGATATAGATCAACCAATGCTGCGAATGAACATTACTTTGTATTTTCTCCTGATGACAGACCTTAATGCAGAGTAAGACAAATGAAAGATTCTCACAATTATTTGACTAATATATTTTATAATATAAGACTCTTCTTTTCCTGATGCTGTGAGGCAAGACAGCATTAGTGAAAGTAAGAAGAAGAAATGTGATAAATCCATCATTTTTTGTCCGTTACAGAATGACTTTCATCTGGCAAAGCAGAGATTCCAGACAATGTCAGTGACTTTATCTCAACAGTCATGGTTTCTCATTGCAACACTTTGCAGTCTTGTTTTTACAACGTGAGTTTTGCTACTGAATGCTATAATATTTACTCACTTCTTTGTTCATTTTGTTTCTAAATTAGTTTATGGATGTTGACTGGAGTATTTCACTTGAAAGTTGTTTCTTTATTCTACAAAGGAGCTGAATAACTTTGCCAACATCCATGCTCCATTTCATTATTTGTTATAATTTGTATCTTCTTCTTCAAAGCTTCATATCGACCACTTGTTTAACTATTCTTTGTGAATTGTTTGTGATCTGAGCCTAAGAGCTATTGTATCAGTTGTGTGCCTACAAATTGGCTAGCACATCCGATTTCTGCAATTCTTTTTATTTACTAGAGTAGTTTCCCTAGGCCCCTACCTCAGTCATCTCTTATGACTTGCCTTGTAGGTCACAATGTTACTATTTTTGCTCCCTTGTCGACCCCGGGAGCACATGGGCGATAATTTTATCTAATTTCATAAGCAAACAGGACTGTTGTCAACTTTCTCTGAGCAGACACATATGTACTTAGTCTCTTTCTAAAGATAGCAAATGATATGCATGCTATTATCACTTGTATCCAGTTAGTTATATGCACATCTCATCCATCCTCACAGGGTCTCTGCTGACATATCCACATTTGTTGCCAACTTTCTCCAGTTTCAAAGTTGCATCCTTATTGATAGCCAAGATCTTTTTAAAAAGTGGGCCTGGAAAGATTACTCTCTCGATCCCTGCCTAGACTGATGAACCAACTTTTATCATGAATGAAAGATTATACTGTGCCACCCCAATCCATTTCAATGTGTCCATTATAGGATCTCTTTGTTCCCCTTCCCTTTGTTTGCACACTATGAATTCAGGCGTAACCATGGCACCTAATATGGCTTCTCTGACTCATATTTTGCTTGAAGGCTTGATTTCCTTATCACCAGTATCCCTTGTCATTCAGACAAGCCTTTTTCTGACTTCAGAGGTACTTGTGATTTAGATATATTTTCACAATTTGTTTTTCTATGTTCATTGTTTTTATATTGCCCAGATGTGTGCTGACAAGTTTGTTTATATGTTAATGTGAAGATATGCAACTTTATTTTTTAAAATATACGAAATGTTATCTTTGATATCTCCTAGAATCTGTGGCATACAACATATACAACGAGGCAGCGCAGAGAGGCCTCTTAACTTGTTTGAGGCTGTCTACTTTGTTGTTGTCACACTGTCAACAGTTGGTTACGGCGACATCTCACCTGATATTTGGCTGGGGCAACTCTATATGATTATCATGATATGCATAGCTTTTTCTTTCATACCTCGACAGGTAAGAATTATTTTATCATGATTTGCATAGCTTTTTCTTTCATACCTCGACAGGTAAGAATTATGTTATCATGATATGCATAGCTTTTTCTTTCATACCTCGACAGGTAAGAATTATTTTATCATGATTTGCATAGCTTTTTCTTTCATACCTCGACAGGTAAGAATTATGTTATCATGATATGCATAGCTTTTTCTTTCATACCTTGACAGGTAAGAATTATTTTATCACGATTTGCATAGCTTTTTCCTTCATACCTCGACAAGTAAGAATTATTTTATCATGATTTGCATAGCTTTTTTATTGTATACAGAGACAGGTGGTGAGAGGGTGGTCAGAGGGTGGTCAATCACAGTTGGGTTTCCTGACGGAAATATCCCATGTTCTACGTCTCAGTAAGGTCGCAAGATTATTCTGTTAGGGAAAAAAAATAATCAATGATGCTCTCAGATCAAAGAAATGTAAGGACTTTTTTAGAGACAGAATCGCCAGTGTGCTACTGTGGCCAGCAAGAGGGGTCAAAGAATAGTAATACTGCGACCGTAAGAGGTGACTGAGGTAGAGGCATGGAAGCTACCTAATAAATAAAAATTGTTGCAGAAATTTGATGTGGTGGCCTACTTGTAGGGGCATAACTGGCACAACATACAATCTTCCTTAAGCTCAGATCACATGCAGTTCACAAAGAGTGGTTTACAAGTGATTGATATGGAGTGTTTGAAGAAGAAGAAGAGATATAATTATTTTAGTGTTCATTCTGTAACTACTTAGTATGTAGTAAGTAGTACACCATTTATTCAAGTTTTTCTGTCGATATTTGATACATGGTAAATTTCTTATTTTATCCATCCATCACCAATTTATATATCTGCTATACGCTGCTGTACGCAAGCGAGACATGGACAGTGTATAGCAGACACGCAAGAAAATTAAACCATTTCCACACAAGCTGTCTACGCAGAATACTAAAAATAAACTGGCAGGACAAAATTCCAGACAGCGAAGTCCTCACAAGAGCAAAGATCCCAAGCGTCAACACCCTGTTGCAGAAGGCCCAACTGAGATGGGTCGGTCACGTTGCTCGAATGCCTGATAAACGCATCCCAAAACAGTTGATGTATGGCAGCTTGAAGGGGGCAGACGTTTAGCTGGTGGACAGAAAAACGCTTTAAAGACACTCTTAAAGTGTCTCTGAAATGCTTCGATATAGACAATACGTGCTGGGAATCCTTGCAAGATTGCCAAATGTGGCGCTGTAACAACAAAGAGGAACCCGAATAGCTGAGAATCATCGTATTGTTGAGTCACAGAGAAAACGATCAGCGCGAAAAGACAGAGCACACAACACGCACATGTCTAACCTTGATCATGTATGCCCCACCTGTGGTCGGGGATTCTGTTCTAGGATTGGACTCTACAGTCACCTCCGCACACACCAGAGAGGTGCAACAGTACACGTCTGAGATTGTTGTCATCATCGCTTGCGATGGACGGCTATTATATATCTACCTAAAATATCTCATTATCATAAATAGTTATAAGAGTTTTGATGATTACAGAGAAGGATGAAATAAATAAGGAGTCTGTTGATGCTGATGGTAGTCTTTCAGAGAGGTCAAATATATTAGATGGTCCTCGAATAGAGACATTAGACATAGATGAAGTGTCTATGTAGAATGCTGGAATTATCAAGAAGAGACCTGTTTAGAAATGAAGACATTAGAAAAAAAGTGGGTACAACCTCAGTACTGAACTTCATCAAGAAACAACAAACTAAATGGTTTGGCCATACAAGCAGATTACCAACAGATGGTGTGTCTCAAAGAACAATGTTACTCTGATACTGTGGGTACAAAGCAAAAAGGCAATACACACATTTTTCTTTGTCGTTAAGCTCCATTTTCATTGATGTCGCTAATCTACATTTTTCATTAATTCGCTAGGCTACATTGTCGTTGCATATATAGTTAGGCTACATGATCATTGGTGTCGCTAGGATCAGTTATAAGTTATATGAGGACTATCATTATAGTACTCTGGACATGTCGATATATGCTCTGATCTCCGCCTTAACAAATCCAGCAGCGTTCAGTGGCCCAACATGCTAGTTTGAAGTTGATTAATCAATCTTCTTTGCATATTTGGTATGTCGTTTTATTTGGGCTGTACCAATATCGACACCCATGTCTTTCAATCTGGTCAGCGACTGGGATTCACAACCCTGAAACTCCTCTGTTTTGAAAAACTCTCAATGCGTTACAAATGTCATTTCTGTCCATTTCAGCTTTTTCTGATATCGTAGAAGTGCCAATCAATCTATCAGCTCTTTTATTACCCCTGAGTCCTGCATGCCCAGAGACACAAAATGAAGGTTACTTCTCTTATCCCTGTCTGTGTCAGTACTTCCATCCATTTTCAAACAAAAAAAGGATAAATCCAACCAACAGTCTCTGCTGACCTATGTCCATTATGAGTCTTGTATAAAATCTGGGCCAGATTTAATATATGTTTCAGATATGATCTTTTATTCAGATTTTATATTTAATGAATTTTGTATCCCACATTTTGAAGAATGTATGTTTTAAATGCTTCATCTGTCATTCAGCTTGAAGAAATTGGTTCAACTTGGGCACAGAGGAAAAGAATGGGTGGAGACTATGGAAAGAGGGCGTCGGCCAAAAACAAACATGTGGTTGTGATTGGCTCACAGTTTACAACAGAGTCTGTCATGAATTTTCTTAGTGAGTTCTTCGAGCATCCAAAACTTGAGGTGAGAAAACAGTGATTAGTGACATATGCATTATATAAACATGAGTAGGGTCAATTAACAATTTGGAAGGACATCCAGGATGGAGGAGCTGGGTCTAACATAAAAAGCAGACTGTGTAAGGTGTGAAGTGCATTTATGACCCTTCAGACAGTCTGTACATTAGTAAATGCAGCATCAGAATCAAGATTTGTATATACCACAGCTGTTAACTATCAACTTATGAATCAGAATGCTGGAGAATAACAGAACAAAATATGTTGAAACTTTCCACCTTCCATGCAACCTGTCTGCGAAAGATCTTGTGCATGTTCTGATCAAGTCCTATCTCTAACCAAAAACATCTTACATAGTGTCAGCAAGAGAATATTAAGAGATGCCGGAGATGGATTTTACATGTGATACCCATCAAGACTAACTCTTTCATGAAAACTGCATTCAGTTGGACACCAGAAGGAAACAAAAACGTGGAAGACCCAAAAGAAGACCTCTACAGGAGAACAGTAGACCAGGAACTCAAAGAACGTAATCATGGCTGAAACACAATACAGAGGACAGAGAAGAATGGTATGCATTTGTTGCTGCCCTAAGCGCTAAGAATGTCAGAGGCTAGAGAGAGTGTAAAACAGTTAAATGAAATACTCTTGTAATTGTTGCTGATTCCAATGGAGCAGGGGTTAACAAGTCCGCTATTTACACACTGTAATAAAACTATTGACCACCATGTCTTTGGGTGCTATCAGGAAATTCTTTTTCCATGAACAGACAGAACACATTGTATGCAACAATGAAACAACTTAATCTACTTAGAAAATACTTCAACATGGCAGTGGGCTGAAGGGTAAGAGCCTGAGTGCTTCTGGATCTATGAAGAGAAGGGAGAATCGGCCGAGCTATATGAGATAAAAACCTGGTGTAATGTAGTCAGTTCTTCGACTTTAGAGAACGGAGAAGAAGAAGAGAAGAAGTTAGTCATCATCTGTCAGTCATGCTAACAGACATAATTGATCACATCCACTAACAACTTTATATCCTCCTTAATGATGTAAGTCTGTTGAACTATTTCCTACCATCATGTTAAAATGTCAAGTCTTATTTCTCCTATGATTTAGTTTTCCAGAAATGTTGCCTTCTCTCACAATGTTTTCAAACTGTCATATTACTTTGACATAGCCATATAATATAGACATCTTCTTTCTGATGTGTCATATAATTTCTTCACTCATTGTTCTCTCTTTCTCTCTCTCTCTCTCTCACTCAAGACATCTTAACCCTTATTTTTCATAGATAAAATCAAATGACGTTTTTAAAGACATCAAGACAAGCTGCCAATGACTGAAAAGATGCAAGATTTAGGCTAGCCTGGTTTTGTTAGATGTAATTATCCTGGTTTTGTCACAGAATGATATAACACGTTAAAAACAAAGTACTATAGCATTACAAAGTACAAAAACAATATACAGCAACGTTTCTACCAAAATGTCTTTATCAAGCAAAGGATATAACAGAAGTGAAGAAATTCAGACTTCTTATACCTCAGACATAAGATATACAATCAGACAATAAATCCGTCAGAGCTCTAAAATGAAAATATGTGACTAAAAGCAAAGGACCCTATAAGTATAAATAGGGCTGTTAGGAATTTATTGTCTGCCATATAAAAAGTCTGAATTTTTTCACTTCTGTTGTATCCGTCACTGATAAAGGCATTTTAGTCGAAACGTCACTGTATATTGTTTTTATAATTTGTAAAACTACAGTACTTTATTTTTACATGTTTAGCCCATGCTACAAAGGTTTACTGTAGTCTTCCCTTATATCGATATCACAAAATGTAGACTCTGCTGGTTTTCTCACAATATGATACTCAGATGTAGACTCTTCACTTTGTGTTTAGTCTGGGACCATTATCTTTTGAAACAGTCAGTGAATCGCTATTGCAACATTTTATGAGGTAGCAAGGAGCTATTTCCATTTTATCAGACTCCAGCCATTGCCAACAAAGCATCCATTGATCATCATGCCTTGTGTCATCCTTCAGAGACAATAACTAAAGCAATGGTCTGGCTGGAGTCACAGACTTTTATCCATGCATGTTTTCTCAGTGACTCAATGAGTATGCTCAGGAAGATTGAAATAGGCTGGATTCAAAGACAATTGTTGAAGTTACTGAAGAGGTATAGACCATCAAAAATCAGTTTTATTTTTGTGCCAGGGCATGCAGTTGTAACGGGAATGAATGCGCCAATATGCTTAAAAATATGGCAGCTGTAAAAAGTGGCGAGCAATGAGCATGGCTGATATTCTGAATTCTCTAAGGGATAGAGGACTTGTATAAATGATTCAAGTAATGGTTGTGAATCTACAACACCAACCATACTGCAAGATTACCAAGTCAAATGTGGTGTAGCTAGACAAGAGCACTACGCTGGTAGCCAAAGAATAATAGTAAACCAACATAGAACTGCTATTGTTAGTTGGCACACACTGAGAGAGACATACTGAGAAGGAGATAGGAGCACTTATAAACTAATTGATTCGATGTGCAGTGATGATGATCCGACAACTAAACTAAGAACTGGTGTCGTTAGTTGCCACACACTGAGAGACATACTGAGGAGGAGGTCGGAGCGCTATGGACAAATTGGTTCGATGTGCAGTGATGATGATCTGACAACTGAACTAAACTGAGAGACATACTGAGGGAGGTCGGTACTAGACAAATTGTCGTGTGAGTATATGATCTGACTGATAAACGGACATACAGAGAGTACTTGGACAATTGGTTTGATGTGCAGTGATGATGATCTGACGACTGAACTAAACTGAGAGACATACTGAGGAGGAGGTCGAGTACTTATGGACTAATTGGTTCGATGTGCAGTGATGATGATCCGACGACTAAACTAAGAACTGGTGTCGTTAGTTGCCACACACTGAGAGACATACTGAGGAGGAGGTCGGAGCACTATGGACAAATTGGTTCGATGTGCAGTGATGATGATCTGACAACTGAACTAAACTGAGAGACATACTGAGGAGGAGGTCGGGGTACTTATGGACAAATTGGTTCGATGTGCAGTGATGATGATCTGACGACTGAACTAAACTGAGAGACATACTGAGGAGAGTGTACTGGACAATTTCGTGTGGTATGAATCTGACGCTAATAACTGGACATATGAGAGAGTGGTACTTATGACAATGTCATGTGCAGTGATGATGATCTGACGACTGAACTAAACAAAGACAATAACAAATACACTTCACTTTTCTCAGTCTGTGACCATTGCTCTTTGAAACAGTCACTGACCATCAAGCAAGGTATCATCTTGTAACCATCCTTTGTAGAGTGCCCTAATTATGACTGATGGTTTTCCGCTCATTCTTCCACCATTGCCAGCCACTTGTTCTGGATGTCCATACTATAACAAAGTTTATTTACTTGTTGCTTCTATAACAAGTATTCTGCTTCATATTTGTTTGCTCTAGTATGACCACTATATAAACCACTATTTGTGATTTGAGTGGAAGTATGTTGTACATTAATACAGGCATTAAGGAACAAAATCTAAGCGTTCGAAAAAAGGTGCTTCCAAAAAATTCTTCGAATGCCCTGGACAGAAAAGAGAAAAAACAAGAACATATTACATGACACATATCATGGAGCATTGGCTCATAAACAACATCATGTCCCAGAAAGTTAAGTTTTTCGGTCATGTTGAGCGAGACGTTAGTTGGAGATAACAGTAATGGAAGGTATGGTTTCTGGGGTATGGTTTCTGGGGTATGGTTACCTAGGGGTATAGAATTTTAGGGATGTGGAATTCTGGGTAGGTTTTTCAGGAGATATGAAGTTTTCTGAAGGGACATGCTTATGGGGTATGGTTTCTAGGGTGTATAGGAAGACCAAGATGAAGGTGGCAGCAGAACATCAAAGAAACCATGAACATGATGTTAGAAGATGTGGGAGAAATTGTTAGAGACAGAGAGTTTTTCAGGCAGACTTGATGAAAGTGACGTTCTGCAAGGGACATGCTACTTGATGAGATGTTGTGCTGTCATCTCCCCATGAAGTCCTTGTCTTGTTGTGGTGGGGAGCTTGCGTACCTCCATGATCCAGAAAATTATGCTGACATGAGCTTTCTTCCTGATAGGTACACCCACAGACATATTGACGGGCAGACATTTTTGGAACAAACACAGGACCTCAACACAACAGAGACTTCCATTTTTATAACAAGTCTGCCAGATTTAGCACCTAATACATTATTTGTCTGAGTTTGTGGTAATAGTTTGTACTGTTATTTATCATCTCTATCTCTTCATCTGATACCAGTCCAGATATGTCTATGTGCACTTAGCAACTAATGCCCTGATTCTAACTCTGTATACAAGAATTTATTGATTTCTTGTCCTAGAATCATACAGTCATTCTGATGAGCTCGGAAGAGTTGGATGACAATATGCAGTTTATATTAAAAGATCCAAAATGGGCCTTAAGAGTTCTTTACATCCGTGGATCTGCTCTCAAGGACATAGATCTGAAACGTTGCAGGTGAGTATCCTTGATGTGAAAGTTGTTTTTGTTTGTTTTAATTTGTTCTTATCAACCAAGTTAACCACTCTTTGTGATCTATGTGGTTTGTGCAGAGAACGTGAAACTTGGGCTGTTGTCATGTTGAGTTTTGTTAGTGACTCCATCTATCGATCTTTTTTCTGGGTTATTCTCTTATGTTGTAGCATGATGTTCTCATTTTGTTATTTACCATCTGACATTGAGTACTGTTTTTTATTAAAAATATATCAATAAATCAAGTGCCATGTCTGCCGGCGTAGCAGATTATGTCTCTCCACAACTCTCTCTGCTTAGTGCCTGTAATCAGTTCTGACGTCGATCTTGTGTCGAACCATGATGTCAGGCCATCCAACATCTTCTCCCTCTGTCTTCCACAATCTCTCCTTCCCTGAATTTTACCTGTTGTCTACCTGTTGTCACCAAATGTTCTAAACCTTCTATGTGCCAGAAGAACCTTGATTGTCGGATTCTTATTCTTTTCTCTCTCGATCATTCTTTATTGGCCATTTTGATCATTCTTATTGTGATATATAAACAGCCTTTGCCAGGAACGTATTTTTATGTCACATCATTCAGCGCCATTTGGAGCTCTAATGCTTATCCTTCGATGACATGTCCATTTTCAGGCAGCATTTACTGGGTTTGCTCTCCGTTAGCCTTTGACTGTCCCCAGCCGACCTGCAAGGCAGCAGGTTGCTGTTTTCTTTCAGGGTAGTGACCCTTAGACGACCTACCCTCTCGGGTTGTTGAGCGT
The DNA here is from genome assembly GCA_020796225.1 of Arion vulgaris. NCBI lineage: Eukaryota > Metazoa > Mollusca > Gastropoda > Stylommatophora > Arionidae > Arion > Arion vulgaris. The sequence continues at coordinate 76,528,595 of CM036755.1, read as the reverse complement.
CATCTACCCAGGTTGCCGGTCTTTATTTGGACTACTTGGTTTGCCTGCCGTCCAGATTTGTGTACGGTTTACCCCACTTGTCTTTGATTATCCCCAATCAAGATACAAGGCAGTAGTAGTTCCCTGCGAGCAGAAACGCGCACTGGATTCAAGTCTCTGCTGAGTTTTCCAGTTTTTCTGCACATTTGGGTGGTCCGCTCACCCTACGCCTGCCACGCCCCCCGTCGCTCCATCATCAGTGCCTTGCATGTCTGCCCCACCGGTGGTCCACTCGTGCATTGTTCGCATTCGTGTTCGCTATGTCCCGGTGCCTGCCTACCATGTCTAATTCACTATGCACAAATTCACTATACCTCTAGACTGTCCAGACACAGAGCTCAAGTCGGGCTCCCACATCAGGTCTCCAAGTTTCGCCCTATGTGTGCCCATGTGCAACTCATCTCAGGCCCAAGTTTTGCTCCATGCAGGCCCACGTCTCCTCTGTGGATGCACCTCTCATCCCTTTATGTTTATCCGTTCAACTTTTCCCATCAGCCAGGAGAGACGTGCATTGATGGTCACTCTGAGATTCCGCTCATCTGTGTTGCTCAGCGGATCTCATCTAACATATGACTGCATCACTACCTACGCCGGAGTAGCTCTCCCTCAATCCCTACCCGGTAGAAAGTATGATTCTGTTATGGACCTGAATAAAAAATTGTAATTTTCTGTTATATGTTTTACCAAATTTCTTTATTTATTTACAGGATCAATGAAGCTGAGGCTTGCTTCTTCCTTGCCAACAAGAAAAGTTGTAACATGGAAAAATGTGTGAGTTGATGATTAGGTTATGTTTAACTGTAGTAATATTATACTACCTTGGACATATAAAAACATAAAATATAGGGTATCTTTATGGGGAAGTGGTTAAGATGCTTGCTTGTCGTTCTGAAAGTTGTGGGTTCGAAACCAGACTGAGTCACATATGCACATTTTTCATGAGATCCCTAGGATTGTTGCTGGAACTACGGAGTTTGTGCAACACTCTCTGTATTTATGCAGACATGGAAAAAGCCATATGGGGAAGCCCAGTACAATTAAGTCAGTCCTTCACCTTTAGAATCTGAACATATTAAACATGATTTTCTGGAGATCATTTTGGAGGACATATTCCTGGACACATGGGGAAAAGGAAGACAAAGAAGAAGATGGGACAAGATATCATAGACAAACTGAATATGACTGTGGCAGATACCAGACACATCCCAAGGGACAGGGTGCCATTTAGTGATGTGCTGTCATGGAAGCCAAAATCAGACAGGGACAAGCTAGATGATGATGATGATGAATATATACTGACAATCAAAAGAAAACAATTTTTGGGTTCCACCAAATAATGATTGTTTATTGTAAATATGCATTAGAGCACCTCTTATAATCATTTTCTTGCAATTTTGAACATCAAGGACCAGCACACAGTCTTGAGATCTTGGGCAGTGAAAGATTTTGCTCCAAATTGTGCCCAATATATTCAACTCTACAAAGCTTCTAACAAGATACATGTCAAATTTGCAGGTAACTCTTAGTTAGTTTTTTCTGTGTTTTGTTCCCTTTTAAGCCATATATATTCAGTTTCTTAACAGCTTCTAACAATGTTGAGTTTGCAGTTAAATCTAGTATATTTGTTTTGTGTTTTTGATGTCTTGTGTCAAATATTTTACAAAGCTTCTAACAATGCCAAATCTGTAGATTTTTGGTCAATGATCCAGCAACACTTACACTCTTACCTCTCTGTTTAAAGCCATTTAGGTATAACTGCATGTATCTGTAAGACCAATACAGATACCACTGCATCCATCTTTTCTTCAATGATCTTCCTCTTCTTATTCATATATGATCAACTTCTAACATGCAACTAAATCCAGTATGGGTCATGAAGAGTGCAGTGCACTTGAGATCTTCAACGGTCCCCCCATAGTTTGTTCCTGTTGGCCAGATTTTTATTCTCATACTGTTCAAATTGTGACAGTGTTGCAGAATGTGCAACCTTTTTCCACTTGTGTACCCTTTTTAATCTAATTTCTATAAATTGTGCCTTTTTTTAATTAAAAAAGCGGTTTTAAAATACTGAAACTTTTGTTCCATGCCTTTAATAGTTGTTGCAGGTCGACAAGTACCACTCTTGACAATCGTGAAAAGGCATAAACTTGCGTGGTTTGGGCATGTGATGAGACATAGCTCACTCTCTAAGATTATCCTACAGGAAACAGTTGAAGGTGGAAGAAGGAAAGGAGGGCAGAAAAACATCTGGTTTGACAACATCAAGAGCTGGTTGGGACAGAGTTTCTCCACACTCGCTCGAGGAGTTGAAGACAGAGATTCATGGTGTGCTTTTTTGTGCTGATGTCTCCTCAGTGACTCCCCTACAGCCCTAACGGGCTATGGTCTTTATTATTATTATTATTATATTAATAGTTGAAATGAGGTAATAAGGTGGGAGCAGAAAATTACTGCACTAAAAGTACAAACCACAGATTTAAATTTACAATATTCATAACATAGAAACTCAATTTGTATAACAGATCACTTGCTGCTGTATAATATTTGTAAAACATATCACTTGCCGATTGCAACATTGTTAGTGAGACTGCTGCGTCTTTGCTAAGACGGGTTCTGGCACTAGTGCACGATACTCCGTAACACGGCCAGAAGTCCCGTTTCACGTTAGCAGATTGAAAGAGATGGGTGTCAAATTTTAGTGCAGCCCGAAAAGAACGACATACTAAATATGCAAAGAGATTGATTAATCAACATCGAACTGGCGTGTTGGGTCGTTGGAAGCTGCTGAATTTGCTGAGGCGGAGATCGAGCACCTATGGACATGTCCGGAGTGCTATGATGATAGTCCTCATATAACTGATAACTGATAGTGAGACTGCTGAGCTTACTTTGGTACACTTAGTTTCTTTAAATTAGGCTCAAAAGTTGCAAGATAGTTTTCAATCTGGACTTTATTGTTTCATAACTAACGTTTTGCATTTTTGTTACTTTATTTGCTGTCTACCATTACTAATGATTTTTCATGCACGTCTGAACGGTCCAGCACATACTTCTGTGGGGTATATGTACAATAAGTTGGGAACCAATGATCTAGACTGACATTAATTTCAATACAAATTTAACGTCAAACTTCCCTTTTTTTTATTTTTGCACAGTTATGTGCGGTTGTCATTTTAAAAAGTATTCTGAATGTAGCATGACTAGCAGCTTGTTGACATTTTGTTTGGTAAACTGTACGTTATGTGATTTATTTTTTGTTGTTTTGTGGAAGCTGTTTCATTGACAAATATTAACATATTGTGTATCTGTTGTGTTTTACAGAGCATGTCGTCAGTGAGGATGAATTTAAGTTTGCCTTGCTTGCTAACAACTGTCTCTATCCAGGCCTCTCCACTCTAGTCACATTGATTTTACATACCTCACGAGGAATGTAAGTAGTATCATTATTGTATTCCTTTGTTATCAGTTTATTCTTATCTCATAATTATGTTAATTACGAAAGGGCGCAGTGTCTTTTGAGAAAAGACTTATGTATGAGCTGAACGACAAGAGAGAAAAGCAAAAACTTATAAGTTGTCACACTTGTAAAACACTTGCCAATTGACCGTCTATAAAGACGAAAAGGCCATATACACACCATATATATATATATATATATTTTAATATATATATATATATATATATATATATATATATATAATATATTATATATATATATATATAATTATGACAAATCATTGTTATTGCGTCTGGATCCTAACTCATACCTTCAGTACGCAAGGTAACAGTTTAACCACTTAACCACAGAGACTCTCATCTTAGAATCTAACATAGAACAATTAGGATGTGGCACCCGAGAGGATGTGTACTGCTAGCTATAGGAACCACTATAATAGTTACCATATGTCATCGACTGAGTACTTATGATCCACCCTGAGTAAAGTTCAGTAGTTCTGCTCAACAAAAATTTCAATTTCATTGACATATTCATATTTTTGTTTTAGTGAAGGCACTTGGGCACCAGAACAATGGCAGAAGATCTATGGCCAACATTCAGGAAATGAAGTCTATCACATACATCTTCATCGCAGCATTATATTTAGAGAATACGAGGGCAAGAGGTTTAATTTTGCTTCCGTTGATGCACATAAGAAGTAAGTTATTGTATATTTTTGTATATGTTTTTTCTACTTGTTCTTGCAACCAACTGTTTACTATCAACTTTAATTACTAACTATTTTATTGTATATTCCTCTCATACTGTTATACATTACATAGGGCCTGCAAACAATTTCTCTATACCACTCTTTACTGGGTAACGCGTTCATTCACTTCTGTGCAACTGAGTTCAATATATCTCCCCTCAGTAAGTTTCTTTCAAGGTGTTCTTACTTTCTTGAATCATTTGCCTCCCACTTCAATGCCTGCCTTGTGATTCTTTGATCATTTCTTCTCAGAGTAAGTTCAACATTTTCCTCCCACTTCAATGCCTGCTTTGTGGTTCTTTGATAATTTCTTCTCAGAGTAAGCTCAACATTTATGCCCCCACCTGTAATGGACCTGTTCTAGGATTGACTTTGATCACTCCATCACACCAGAGAGTCAACATGTACCACTCGAGATTTCTGTCATTGCTGGTCTTGATATGCTATTTAAATAAGCTCAACATTTGCCTCCCACTTCAATGCCTGCTTTGTGATTCTTTGATCATTTCTTCTCAGAGTAAGTTCAACATTTGTCCTCCCTCTTCAATGCCTGCTTTGTGATTCTTTGATCATTTCTTCTCAGAGTAAGCTCAACATTTGCCTCCCACTTCAATACCTGCTTTGTGATTCTTTGATCATTTCTTCTCAGAGTAAGTTCAACATTTGCCTCCCACTTCAATGCCTACTTTGTGATTCTTTGATCATTTCTTCTCAGAGTAAGCTCAACATTTGCCTCCCACTTCAATGCCTGCTTTGTGATTCTTTGACCATTTCTTCTCAGAGTAAGCTCAGCATTTGCCTCACTTAATGCCTGTTGTGTGATCTCTTTTATCATTTCTTCTCAGAGTAGTTCAACAATGCCTCCCACTTCAATGCCTGCTTTGTGATTCTTGATCATTTCTTCTCAGAGTAAGTTCAACATTTGCCTCCCACTTCAATGCCTGCTTTGTGATTCTTTGATCATTTCTTCTCAGAGTAAGTTCAACATTTGCCTCCCACTTCAATGCCTGCTTTGTGATTCTTTGATCATTTCTTCTCAGAGTAAGCTCAACATTTGCCTCCCACTTCAATGCCTGCTTTGGGATTCTTTGATCATTTCTTCTCAGAGAATGCCCAGAATATCTCCATCTTCTGTTATAACAGCTATTATTAGTCGTTGATAAAATGAACTTTTTGTCACCCTGTTTTCTGCCATTCTTTCAATATCCATCTACACTGTATACTTTTAGCCTTCATGTTGGTGGTAATAATTGGTGATTTAAACAAATGATATATTTTCTTATTGTTTCTCATTCTCCAATATTTTTATGATTGTTGATCCCAAAGATTCATCTTAAGACTCTGTTTTTCAAAGTCTGTAATAATGTCTCATCTTGTTTTGTTGTGCTACAAGTTTCAGATCCATATAGAACAATTGATCTTATTACAGTTTTGTATACTGTAATCTTGGTATGTGTTATCGTCCAGACACTTTGATTTTAGCGTATAATGTAGGGCAAAACTGCTTCCTACTAATTTTAATTACTAACAACTGACTACCAACCACTGATTTTTCCAATGAGCTCTAGTGGGTGCTATGGAGTTCGTGCACTGCCGTCTGGTTCTCCTTCAGATCAAGCAATAAAATATGCATATAGAGGAAAAGTAATAGAGGTTTTCAACCTACAGAGACTCACGTTCATCTACTATCCAGAGAGCGGACATGCTTGCATCGAAAGCATCGACTGTTGGTGAAATTAGGATGAATAAGGGAAATGTTCTTTAGTTTCTTTGTGATCTACTCTTGGATGAGTACACTAAAATAAATGCTGAATCAATAGCAAACACGTATTTTAAGTTTCTGCAGTCTTCTCTTTGTGAATCAATAAAGTGATTAAGAATTTGATTCACAAGTAGAACTGGTTGCTTGAGGGGCAGAGAGAAAAGTGTGTTTAACTAGCGAGACACAGGAACCATCAGTATGTATACCCTTTGAAATCTGTTGGGGAAGACTGAGCACCTATGGGTCTACCAAGAGTACAGTGATATCAGTTCATTAACCAATAACCATTGATTGCCAGCTACACTTGAATATGTTTGCCTACTTTCAGATATGGTGTTAGTCTCATAGCTGTTTATGATAGCACCGCTCCAGATGCACAGTTACAGTTGAACCCTGGACCAGACTATGTTATGAAAGACACAGATTACTGTTTCTATTTGAGTCTAACTAGAGAGGAGAGCATGAAGATTCCAACAAAAGTTTCAGTGGAGAAGAAGAATACTCACTGTGATATCAGGGAAAAGAATATTGGTGAGTTTGGTATCATCATTATCATCAAGGTGTGTATCCTTTATAGGACATTGCTCTCTTTGCAGCACATCTGAAATTCACTCTGTCTCTAGCCAGTTCACCACTTCGTCGATGGTCATATTCATGGTTTCTTTAATATCTTGTAGCCATCTTCTTCTTGGTATACCTCTGCGTCCTGGGACCCTGCCCTCTAATATTGTTCTTTCCAGGCCATCATGTTCTGCATCAAGTTCTTGGCAACATACAATCAGTAGTTTGTCATTGCTTTCTGATTGGTTCTGGCCACTTAACCATAATAATCTCTGGTGTGCCCTGAGCCCGATACCAGGCTGTTCCAGCTCCCGCCTTCAAAGCCGTTGTTGATATTGTCAATCTTCCGCCTTTTCTGCCGGCAGCCTTGTGTACTATAGAAGTTGAGTTTGGTATGCCAGATTGTATTTTTGTGTGTCTTCTTGTGTTTGTTTACATCCATAGAAGATCCAGAAAGTTGGTATGAGTAAATGTCGTCTATAGAGGTTTCCAACCTCCAGAGACTCATCTGGATCTACTGTCCTGGGCATGCAGGTGTTCACAGCAGCAAGAGCGGCACAGACATGCATTGAAAGCATAGATTGTTGCGGAATTTAGACTGGATAAGAAGGATGTTCTGTGGTCTTTTGAAGACCTACAGTTGGATGAGGATACTAAAATTGACGTTGAATCAATCCAGCAAATTAAGGAAAGTTTGGAATGCATGTTGTACAGGTAGAGTTGGATGCTTGAGGGGCAGAGAGAGGAATGTGTTTAACTAGTGAGCCGCAGGAACCATCAGTATGCGTACCCTTCGACATCTATTGGGGGAGACTGAACACATATGAGTCTACCCGAAGTTCCGTGACAGCAGTTCAGTAACCAATAACCAGGGAAGAGTAGATGTTAAACATTGCAGCTTGTACATTTGGCTTCCCATAGTTTTTTTTCATGGTGGGGACTCATTCCAGAATATTCTTTCAAATCTGAAGAGTGTTTCATTTAGTTTAGTCGTCAGATCATCATTCATCGAACCAATTAGTCCATAAGTGTTCCGATCTCCTCAATGTGTCTCTCAGTTAAGTTTAGTTTAGTCGTTGGATCATCATCACTGCACATCGAACCAATTAGTCCATAAGTGCTGATCTCCTCAATATGTCTCCCAGGATGTGGCAACTAATGGTACCAGTTCTTTGTTGGTTTACTATTCTTCTTTGGTTACCAGTATAGTGTTCTTGTCTAGCTACACCACATTTTACTTGGTATTCTTGTAGTCGGGTTAGGGTTGTAGATTCACTACTATTACTGGAATCATTTACAAGTCATCTCTCTCTTAGTGGATTCAGAATATCAGTCTGGTCTGTTGCTCTCCCGCTATTTACATACACACACCTGCAAGCCTATTGCCGCGTTCATTTCCCCTTAAACCTGCATGCCTTGGCACAAAAATAAAACAGATTTTTTGTCAGCCTAGACTTCTTCAGTGGTTTAACTTTTGTCTCCAAGCTCAGCCTGTTTCAATCTTTCTGAACATACTCACGAGTCACTGAGAAACTTGTATGGATAAAACCTGACTCCAGCCAGACTATCGTTTTAGTTACTGCCATGATTTCCATAGTGAGACAATCCCTCACTGCCCCCTGCTTTGCCTGTCTGTTTCTGACCAGCAACAACTAATTATCTTTATCTATGCTGCAAGATGTTAGATGACACTTTGCAAATGTCAATGAAGCATATTAATGGGATCCTAAGATGTCTAGTACCAATTGCAAGGTGATCATATAGGATGTTCTTTGGGATTCTACTATCACTTATGCCACTCGTGTCCGGCCCTATCCACAACTTCCATATTGGAAAATGTAGTCTTGCAATGTGATGTTGTATATTTGTCTGAGACCGTGCATGTGGAAGGTGTTACGGTTATGTTCTTGTCTGGTATATGTTGTTCCACATCTCAAAACCCTATACAGTAAGTTACTGAGAAAACAGGACTTATATTCATGTGTCTTGGTGTTTATCTATAGTCTCCTTAAATTTGCATATTTATTTCTCATTCTTCATTATCAGCTCTGATTGTCAAAGAGATGAACAAATGGATGGAAGAATACGATGGAGAGCAAGAGGATATTGATGAGGAATCAGTTTTCAGTACAATCACTTCCAATATTGGATCTTCATTGGGTAAAAATCTACGTAAAGGAATTGAAGGTAAGACTTTGTACTGTGTGCATTGTGCAATAATGTCAATCGAAGAACTGGCTAACTAGCTAGCTGACAAACTAAATGATTGACTGGCTAACTAACTAAACTACTGACTAACTATTAGCTAAGTAATAGCTGCATCTAAGCGATGATACAACTCAGACGGTGCTGTGCACCTCCAGTGTCGGAGTGACTAGTAGATCAACCTAGAACAGAATCTACACAGTGGGCATAATATCAAGGAACTAACTAGCTGACTAATAACTAACTAACTAGCTAACTAACTAACTAGCTATTGACCATCAGCACATGATGGGTGATGTGGTCAACATCACGCCGGCCCTTCTCATGCTTTTCCCGGTACCCAATTGAGGCTGAGTTGACCTGAGAGCCATAAAGGTCAGAGAAAATTCTATGCCCACTGTGGAATTGAACCAGGACAACTAGTCCAGGAGTTCACTAGCAACTATGCTACTGCTGCTCTCTTTTATGCTATAATCTTTCATAATCTCTTTTCATATCATAATTTTCTCATTCATGGCATAATCTGCTTTCATGGCAACAATTTCTTTTCATGACATAATCCGCCTTAATGTCATTTATTTCTCTTTTATTTTCAGCATTGCCTCTGTTGCCTAAGGGAGGTTCCAGATATATGAGCACTAAACAGCCAAGCAGCATACCTGGTAACAAGGAATCCTTTGATCGTGTTCACGGAGCCACTGTTCCATCCAAAATAGTACAACATATGATTGATCTTGGCAAGGAAAGGTATCATCATGATTACATGAATGTCTTTAATTATCTTCATTCACCCGTATGTTGCTGGGACTCTAAGAGGAGCAAAGAATAGTAAGACTTATAAGGCATGTTGTAAGTGGCCACTGAGGTAGGGACCTAGGGATGCTACCCTATTAAATAAAAAGTGTTGCAGAAATCGAGTGTGCTGGCCTACTTGTAGGAGCATAACTGGCACAATGTACAACTGCTCTTAGGAGCAGATCACATACAAATCACACTGAGTGTTTAACAAGTGGTCGATATGGTGCGTTCAAAGAAGAAGAATATTAACAATACATGCTCATTTCTTTTTATGATATCAATTACACATTAGTTTTCAAATAATTATATATTGTCAATGTTTTAACAAGTTTAATATGTGTAATTATCAGCTTTACGATTGGCCCACCACCAAGCACACTGAATCTTGGGACAAGACGCACACTCTGCCACCTACACAAGGAGACCCGTCTGCTGTGCTGTTTGAAATGGGGAGAGGTTGGTTATTAACAAATTTATACCACATTAACCCTTTCGCTCCGTAATTCATTTTTGTTACCTTCAGAAACATTTATATTGCAATGTATACTGAATTAGCCAAATTACTGGCTTTGCATCATCATTCATCATCTATACTGGAAGCCAGTATATCGGTTTAGAAGGGAGAAAGGGGTTAAGCTTTTTTTTTTTTATGTTAGTTAGGAAACTGAATGGATGTTGTCACACTTTATGCTACAGAGAATTGAAACTTGGAGGGTTCGATCATATCTAAAAATCAACGCAAACAAGGAACATTCTCTCCATGAAGAACTCATTAAGGAGAAAGGGTGTAGACTCAAGAGGCAGATCATGGCTGAGTCAGGCGGAAGATACTCTTCGGAAAATATGTGGTCCTTTAGGAATTGAACCAGGAGAGGAATGGATTGCTGTGCCACCTCAATTTCAGACTGCTTTCACAGTTATTACATCTATTAAGAAAAACTGCAAACAAAATAATCTATCACTGATTAACGTGGAGGTGGAGGCCCTCTTGAATGGCATCATCAATGATACAGATGTGGTTATTTACACCGATGGTTCAGTCATTCGCCAACAATGCTGTGTGTGGCCTTTTTCAGCATGCTCAGGAGGAAAAATACTAAGAGAGGCCAGTGGGGCCTACGCAACAACCACAAGTAGTTTGACAATGGAGGTTCAGGCGGTTACAAAGGCGGTGAAATGGTTGGCTTCTCACAACTACTCTCATGTTTTCATACTCGGTAACTCCATGAGCATGATTCGTAAAATCGAATCAGGAATGGTGAGACGCAACTGGGTGGATGACCTGGTACAGACAATGATCAGAGAAACCACATTCATATTTCTCCCTGGGCACGCAGGAGTTAGGGGTAATGAATGAGCTGATAGATTGACTGGCTTGGCTACTATATCAGAGGGAGCTGCCATGGATCGAAATGACATTCTTCACGCATTGAGTCTTTCCGAACAGAGGAATTTCAGGACTGTGAATCCCACTTGCTGACCAGATTGAGAGAGATGGGTGTCAATATTGATGCAACCCGAAAAGAACAACATACTAAATATGCAAAGAGATTGATTAATCAACATCGAACTGGCATGTTGAGCCGCTGGAAGCTGCTGGATTTTCTGAGGTGGAGATCGGAGCACCTATGGACATGTCCGGGATGCTATGATAATAGTCCTTATATAACTGATAACTGATGCTACGGAGTTTGTGATTTGTGCAACACTTTTGTCATATGGCGTGCTATTTCTGTCGACAGACGCAATCATATTGAGAAGCCCGATGTAATGAAGTCAATCCTTCATATTTAGACCATATCATTTTTCACTATAGTTGTGAACAGTGCATCTTTGTAATAGGGACAATGGCTACAGTCATAGACCAGCATGGTCACTGTCAGAAAGAAAAGCAATGATAGACTACCGTACAAGAAAATGCCTAGATGACCCTAACAGTAATATGGAAGAAATAAGAATGGAAAAATTGAAGTATTTTGGACATACTCGTATAAACAGACATAAAGGGTTGGATAATGCTACCATGTGGCAGTACCAGAGGGAAGATGAAAGAGAGACAAACCAAAGACAACCTGATAGAGGGCAATGAAAGTGGGAATGCACTGTGTGAGTTAGGCATGGGAATTGCCAGTGTGTTGCCTGGGCTTGCAAGGGGAGCAAAGAATAGTAACACTGCGACATACAAGGTATGTAGTAAGAGGCGGCTGATGTAGGGGCCTAGGGATGCTACCCTAATAATTAAAAACGCAGAAATTTGGGAATATGCTGACCTACTTGTAGGTGCATAACTGGCACAATACACAATCATTCTTTGGCTCAGATTATATACAAATCACAAAGAGTGATTTAACAAGTGGTAGATATGAAGCATTGGAAGAAGCAGAAGACATTGGAATGTAATGAGAGGGATGATCACAGGCCTAATGATATCAGATTTTATTGTTGCATCACAAGACATGTTAGCCACTGATCTCTTTATCCAAAGAAAATAAATAGATAATCACTTGACTTGAATAAGCTGATTTCATGCTTACATAATTTAACCATCTTTGATTTAGAATATATTAGTGTGTCAACATTTGCAAAGTTCTTATTTTCATGATTTTCTCTCCCTAAGCCCTGTACCCACTGTACATACAAAGTTGCATCTGACAGACGGTGGGACAACCAACTTGTCATCCTGTCTGTTCAACGATCATGTCCAGGACTATACAACTTTATCATCCCTTTACGTTCAAACTACCTCAGCTTGCTGTCTCTGAGTCCAATTGTCCTCATGTTTGAAGAAACGTAAGTACTAGGTGTGTGTTATTTGCAAAACAGACACTTTTGGAAACAATCTTTTGGTCTACAGGGTATGTTTGGTGCCTGGCTCCATCCAGCAGAATTTGGGTTTGCTTGTCTTTCTTAGGAAGGTCAAAAAGTGAAAATGAATAGCCTGCTGAACACACAAACCTCCCAGTAGTGTAGACCAGGAAACTTTGAAATGAGATTAAAAATCCTATTCTGAACTGTTTCGCTGTAACTGCACTAGCCATGCAGCCATTAAATTCCTCAGGCTCATGTCGCTCCTGTCATACACTGCCCAAAAAGCAGTGACACAGGCAGTAATGAAGTTTTTTTTCCCCATTGATTAGATCCTTCCTTTTTTTGACTGATAAATTGATATATTTTTTTTTAATGAATCGTGTACAACTATCTCATTTTTCATAATGTCAATATGCATACAAAAACAAAAAGCAAAAATTGAGAAAATATTTGAGCGGATGTCACCCACAAAGGATCTAGGTAGATTGTTTTCTTTTTTTAATTCAGACAAAATATTTTCACCATCTTCTAAATTACATCAGGGACCCTAGCCGGTGCTATGGAGTTTGTCCATTGTTTCTGAGATCTTTCTGTGTAAGAAAGAGATCAGAGCACACATGGTTACTCACTGAAGTGCAATGATGATGGTCCAAGCAATCATTCACAGATTAATGGGACTCTGGCTTGCCTAGAAGGATATACTTACCTCAGTCAGTTATTTGGGTCCTACACAGGAAGGTGAACCTGAATTTAAGAAGTATGCAGAAACCGGATGTGCTTGCCTTACAGGTCTGTAGGTACTTAACAGACACAACGAATTAGTGCTTTAAGATGCAAATCAGATACCAAGTATAAAAAGTGATTTAACAAGTGGTTGGTGTGAAGGCAATGAAGACGTAGAAGAAGTTTAGTTTAGTTTTAGTTTAGTTGTCGGATCACCATCATTGCACGTCGAACAAATTAGTCCATAAGTGCTCGATCTCTCCTCATATGTCCATACGTGTGGCGACGTAGAAGAAGTGAGCAATAATTATTGCTTTACACACAAAAATGGATGGCTCATCAAGTATATGTAAAGATCTCCCATAACCTTTTCAGGATCTTAGGATATGAAGTGTTTGTCATTTCACATTTCTAGGCCCTAGTGTGCAAGGGTAGGAGGATGTATTCCTTTCCTCACATGATAAACGTTGAGTGTAGGATTGAACTACAACCCTCTTGTGTCCGAGTTGATAGACAAACACTTATGCATTACAGTAATCTGTCCCACCATCAAAAAGACCTAGAGACATTCATTGAGAGCATGGTGGTTAGTGCACTTGCTACCTAGTCCAATGGTTTCAGTTTGATCCCTAGTTAGGGGTGAATCTTGAATATCGACACTAAATATTATATCTCATGACACCTTTGGCTCTAGTAAAATAAAAAGAGATCAGGTAATAGAGCTAAGGGAAGACCAAGAAAAGATGGATAGACAATATCAAGACCACACTAAATAAACATGGATATAACACGACAAGGGTGGCTCATCTGGCCCTGGAATGCAAATTAAAGCTCCCATCCCTACACTTAATGGTAAGAGTGGACAACCAATTCCATCATCCACCTGGGAAAAGACAATAGACTCCTTTAGCGACATAATTTATATTCAAGTCTAGTCCTTCATGCTGTGAAACAGCAGGGAAGCTTAAGTACATATCTTTGGGTCACGCTTGTTACAGAGATTATTGTGATCCAACAATGTTCTAGTATTTCTTTGATGTTGTTTATTCATATGTTCCTTAATTTTGGAGATATCAAACACTGTTATGAATTTGCTGATTTCTGCTAATGATGTGAATATTTGTGTGGTCAACAGTCCCACCAAACTATTTCTACAGACCATCGCACACTTTCCCATGGTTTTCTGGATGCAAGGATCTCTTACCAAGTAAGTACAGATGTAACAATGAATTGTTTTTTTCTTTGCTTTATTGTTACCAACATCATTGTTCTATTATTGACTGTGATTATATTTTAGATGTTTTGAGTGTTGTATTTGCTATTGATTATATTTGGTTGTGTGTGTCTTAGCTAAGCGTTATTGAGCTCGATCACAACCCAAGAGTACCTGGTTCAAACTCCATGGTGGGCAATTTGGAAGCAATTTGTTTCCATGGATTTTTACGAATAATGAAAATAGACCTCACCATTCAGAAAGCAATGGCAAACTACTAAACGTATAAGTGGTATATAGAAAATCAACGACTCGTTTACCATGGTTGATGACTAATAAATGGGCCTAGAAAATGTGTTTGTTTACTGTGCTTGATGGCAACACCCTGTAAAGTATATGCCACGATTTTCATTTTGTATATTTGGTTATTTCAATGTTTTGAGTATGCACCTTGTTATTATATTTCTTATATTTCAGATGTTGTGATTGTTGTATTTGTTATTGTTTGTAGTTGATGATTGTTGCCACTGTCACTATATTATTGCTATTATTTGTGCTGTCCAGCTTAGATGATCTACTGATTGCTGGTGTCAACAAGGCTGTCCATCTGGTCATCTCTCACATTGAGACTGATCCAGGAGATGATGAAAACTTGAGTGATGCTGAAACCATCATCACAGTTCAGAAAATATCTAGGTTAGTAACATGGTTGTACATTAGGTCACTAACGTGGCTGTACATTAGGTCAGTAATGTGGTTGTACATTAGGTCAGTAACGTGGTTGTATATTAGCCAAAAAAATGACATTTTCTTGGCATTATAACATTTGAGTTCATTAAAAATGATATTTTGGTGCATTCAAATTCAATTTATCTGCTTTGAATTTGTATGAATTCTATATGTTTTATAAAAACATGCATATTTCCATTGACAACATATAAGATGTAAGGCTTGGACACTTAGCTAACCAACTAAAATAGAACAAGGGCTTTTGAATAGAAATGTTGTAAAAGAGTTCTGAAATGTCTATGAACAGAGAAAATAATGAGCAGATCTATTATATTCAACAAGAAATTAGAATAAAGACAATTTGTTGATGGTAAAATAAGATTGAGAAACATCATATATTTTGAAAACATAAAGAAGCATGGCAGTTTAAAAAATAAAAAATTATGATGGAAGCTATTCTAAGAAAAGCAGAGAAGAAAAAGATTATGGCAAAGAATGGATACCAGATCTGATAGATATCTTCAACATGGCAGCAACAGAGGCAGAACATCTGGCATATTATAGGAAGAAAATCCAAAAGATTTATGGTGGTTATTGGTTACTGAACTGATGTCGAAGCACTCTGGGCAGACCCATAGGTGCTCAGTCTCCACCAACAGATGTTGAAGAGTATTCATACTGATGATTCCTGTTGCTCGCTGGTTAACACACTCTCTTCTCTCTCTCTCTCTCTCTCTCCCCTCAAACAACCAGTTCTAGTTGTACAGCTATAATTTTAAACTCACTTAATCCCTGGATTGATTCAAAGTCAATTTTAGTATTCTCATCCAACAGTAGATCGCCAAAGACTGAAGAACGCCCCCTATCCTTCCTAAACTCCCCAAACATTCTATGCTTTCAATACAAGCATGTCAGCTCTCTCGTTGCCACTAACACCTGCATGATCAGGGCAATAGACCCACATGAGTTTCTGGATGGTGGAAAGTTAGGCATAATAAGCTACTAGATGCTGATAGTATTAAAACATATTACAAATATATATTACAAATTTATGTGATAATTCCTATATGTGATTATATTCCTTCAGATTGTTTCCTCTTGTGAATATTATGTGATTATATTCCTTCAGGTTGTTTCCTCATGTGAATATTATCACTGAAGTGAATGAGGCTTCAAATATGAGATTTATGCATTTCAAGGCCAAGGACACATACATGTTGCAGATTCATAAACTAGAAAAGGTTTTCTTAATTTCTCTGTTTGTGTAACTCATATTTTTACAAGTTTCTTCTGTAATTTATTTATAGCTAGTTATTAGAATACTTCTTCTGTAAGGTGCAGTTCGTTGTTTTAAAGTTTGGTTTGAACATTGTAGTTAACTATTTTAAAGTTTGTTCTGGGATTTGTGTTAATTTTTATAATATGCGCTCTGTAATTTGTAGTTAATTATTTTAGTTTATTACTCATGACATAGTGGTAATAGCTGGACTTACGAATCAATATATTATATTGATGCAGTCAATTCCCTAGTGTGTCTAGCTCTAAATGGGTACCAGAACTTTCTACGCTTGAACATTCTGAACTGTCAGCCGAGAGCTGGTGTAAATATTTATCACAACCTGTTGTCTAGTCTTTTTTCTAAATCTGGAAGATTTACTCAGCAGAGCTGAAGTCTGAGTACAGAGACATAAATTCTCACAGCAAAGAGATCAATACCTGGATCGCTTGGACACATGGTAGAATGGTCAAGACAAGAACACAGACTTGATCAGGAAATCTGATTATCTTGTAAGATGATGAACCTATGCTTATCCTCATTGCACATGATGATGATGTTGCATTTTAAGCAAAAAGTAATAAAAAAGTGTTCAGAATGATTAGGGTCAAATGGGGTCACAGATAACAAAGTTAATAACACTCTGCAGTAGTGACCATGGGCAAGGAAATTCTGGGGTTCAAGAACAGCTTGAATAAAAATTCTTGGTATGCACATGGTACATGGTTGAACAACAGGAAACCCTGATACAATCTAAATTGCAAGTGCCTTTGAAGTCAACATAATGCTTGCCTTAATGGTGAGTGACACTATTGATAAGGAAAACAAGTACTTCACCTAAAAATCATTCAGAAGCACCACGATTATGCCTGAATTCATAGCAGGTGAACACGCACACACATATTTGGATCAGATTTTGTCTTAAGTTTCAATAAAAACATTCACTATGTGATCAGACTGGAGAGCTGGACATTTGTTTTTAAATGGTTTTAATCTTTATCCATTGTTATAATGTTATGATTGAGTTTGTGATGTGTATTGTTGAATGTGTACTGCTGGATTTGTTGAGGCATAGATCAGGGCACCTATGGACATGTCTAGAGGGCTATGATGATAGTCCTCATATAATTGATAAATAATATGCATTGATATCCACAGAGACTGAAAGAGCAAGCAGTTACTCATCTGCCTTATATGTTTAGACTACCATTTGCTGCCGGACAGGTTTTCAGTTCTGCAATGTTGGACAGATTACTTTATCAGGTAACATTATTGTCTTGGATAGTTTCTTGTCTTATTTTCTTTGTTTAGAAAGTATACAAAGATAAATTATTGACTTCATTGCACCACCATGTTTTCTTATATGACTTCATCCCTCTCTACGTAGAGGTTAGGGTCTCGTCTCTTGTACCACAAGTACCAGGTTCGCTCCTTGTGGGCCATCTGGATATTTTTCCAGAAATCCCTAATCTCAGTGTAGGTGAGATTGAGTTCCTAGTCCTATCAGAGACAGATGATAAAACGTAGGTCCTGTGTTCAATTTGAGCACGTAAAAAACCCTTGACAGTTCAAAATCGAGAAGAGCAGGCTGGAAAGCCGCTTCTTACCCTTCTAGAAACATAGGTCTTCCAAGCCCGCCTATCCAAGACCATCTTTTCCAGATCTCTCAACTCTCTCCATTTTCTTGCATTCCGTCTCCAACTCTCGTCTCTAGGTGTTCCTGGGTCTTCCCCTACTTCTATTGCCCTGGGAGTTCCATCATAGAGATTGTCTTTGTCTTGTGACCTGTTAGGGGTTTCCTCTGGAAAGCTGCTGCCTGGGCAAAATTCATTAGAAAAGATTAAAAATAAAATTGCTTCAAAAATATCTTTACCATCTTCAAAATTACATAGGGGACCCTCGCCGGTGACACAGAATTTGTACACAGCAGCTGAGATCTTCCTGTATAAGAAAGAGATTGGAGCACGCATGGTTACTCACCGAAGTGCAATAATGATGGTCCTATCAATCAATCAATCTCTCTGTATAAATATAAACCACCTGTTGAGATTGTCACACAGAGCACAAAGCACAAACTTCATAATACCAGCAGCAATCCTAGGGATCTCCAGAAAAAATGTGAAATGAGCAGCGCAATTGAACCTACAACTTTCAGAATACAAGGCAAACATCTTAATTGCTTCGCCACAGAGACCACCTTTTCTTTGTTCGCTTCTTGAAAAGTCACATGTGTTCCATGATGTGCTGTGCTAGCTGCGAAGTGTTTTTTCAGCATGTATTTGTGTTGGCTACTATTCTAATATTTGCTGAACCATTTTTGCAAGACAGTAAATATTTACCATCAGAGATCACTAATGGGAAACTATTGTTGTTTTCTTTTGTTTTTTTGCACTAACAAAGTCTTTTTTACCTGGCAAGTGTCTAGTCCTATAGGAAAAAATACAGTAAAACATAGGTCTAGCCTAAAGGCAAAGGATTGACTTTATTGCAACTGGGTTTCCCCATATGACTCATCCCTTTTGGCAGAAATGACACACCACTTACCAAGAGTGTTGTACAAACTTCATGGCTTCAATGACAATCTTAGAAATCTCCAGAAAAACATTGCACATGTGAGCTAAACTCACAAACCTCTGGAAGAAGATTTTAACATTCAACTCATGGTTTCAATTATCTGGTCAGAAATCTCCGCATAAAAATT
This sequence comes from Arion vulgaris, assembly GCA_020796225.1. NCBI lineage: Eukaryota > Metazoa > Mollusca > Gastropoda > Stylommatophora > Arionidae > Arion > Arion vulgaris. Next base: position 76,509,575 of record CM036755.1, on the reverse strand, counting down.
AACATGTGAGTAAACTACACCGTCTGAATTCAAACTCACAACCTTTAGAATGCAAGACAAACATTTTAACTATTTCAGCACAGAGACTCCCATTAGTCTAGGGCTCAGGAAAAGTACCTCCTGGCCATTAAAAATTATAAACAGTAGTCAGATCATCATGGAAGGAGGCATCCTGGCAAAGAGGAGAAGAGGGAGACCACAGAGAAGATGGATTCAGGATGTAACTGATGGTTTAAGCATGATGGCTACAGAGGCAGGACATCTGACCTATGAGAGAAATTCAGAAGGACTGTTAAGGTGGCAAAGTTCTAAGGATTGTTAAGGTGACAAAGTTCTGCTTAGGACAAGCTATTTGATGATGATGATGAGTCTTAAACTGCTGCCCAGGTAAAATCTGATATATTAAAAGTTGAATTAAACCTTTAGAAATTCATGATAATCAATATCAGCCATATAGCACATGATGATGATGATGAAACAAAATAGCTCTTCAATGCTTGGAGGCTGACTTTACCATTTATAGTTGACAGAAAATTTGTAAGAATGTTTTGACTGAAAAAAACTGTTTTGTATTTGTGTTAATTTTTATTCTAATCAAACTTTCAACTAATTCTTTGCAGACTTTTGTCAAAGGATATTTGATCAGTTTTGTAAGACTGTTGCTGGGAATTGATGCTGTACAGAACTCTGGACATTTGTCTAGCGTAAGTACTTTTTTTTCTTGTTTGCCTGCTATGAATTTAGGCTTAGTCAGTGTTCCTAATATGGCACCTCTGATTGATTTTTACATGAAGGCTTGCTTTCCTTATTATCAGTGTCCCTCACCTTTCAGATGAGCCTTACTCTGTCTTCTGAGGTACTTTTCTTCTTCGAACGCTCCATATTGACCACTTGTTAAACAACTCTGTGTGAGTTGTATGTGATCTGAGCCTAGGAGTGATTGAACGTTGGGCCAGTTATGTGCTTACAAGTAGGCAAGCACATCCGATTTCTGTGATGCTTTTTATTTACTAGGGTAGCTTCCTAGGTCCTACATCAGTTGCCTCTTACGACATACCTTGTAAGTCGCAGTTGTACTACTATTTGCTTTCCTTGTGGGCCTGGCACCACACAGGCAACAATTGTTATCAATACTAGTGCGTAAGCTTATCATTCCGTAGCTTGTCCTGGGCAGAGCTTTGCCATCCTAACAGTCCTTCAGAATTTTTATCTCTCATATGCCAGATGTCCCGGCTCTGATTTCATCACGCTCACATTATTTATCACTTCCTGAATCCATCTTCTTCATGGTCTTCCTCTTCTTTTTGACAAGATACTCCCTCTATAATTGTCTTCTCCAGTCCTTCATGCCTTTTTTATGTGTCCAAAATATTTCAATTTTCTTATTTGTAGCATCAGCCAGTTTTTATTTTGAGTTCCTTCTGGATAGATCAATCTGTTATATTCTCTGTCCATGATGTATGGAGGACTTGTCTGTAATATTTATATTCAAAAGCATATACGTATGCTTTTCAATTATCTTGTTAAATGTCCATGTCTCATGCCCATACATTGCAATTAGAAACTTGCATGCTCTTAGAATTTGAATTGTTTATTGTCCTGTTAGTTAAATTCTATACTCTTTATAGTTTTTCAAGTTTATGTAAAACTATGTTTGTTCTAATTTTGATTTCTTTAATCCCATGTCTATCTCTTGTTAACAGAGAACCAAGATATTTAAAACCATTTATCTTTCCTATTTTTTGTTTAACACAATAAATATATCTTTTGTATTGTTTTATCTTTGAGTACCCTCGCTGATGCTAATGAGCTTGTGCACTGCCACTAAAATCTTCCTGCATAAGACACACATAGTTATTCACTAAAGTGCAATGATGATGGTCATATAGTAAATCAATCAATAGTTGATCAATGTTTGTTTTATCAGATGTTCTTTGTTCATATTTATTTCAGAATTCTCATATTTATTTCCGTTTTTCTCTTAGTTATTTTAGTTTTCTCATTTTTATTTCAGTTCACTCTTATTTATTTAGTTTTGTCATATTTATTTCATCTTGCTAATGGGTTAGAAATTTCAAATGTAAAAAATCAAACAGTATTAAGATTTTGTATTTGTAACTATTTTTAATCAATTCAATTCTATACTGTGTTTGCTTCTATTTGATTAGGTACGAATTCGACGAGCGACCCTGTCCCAGTTTCCAACCTATGGTGATTTATATCAGGGCTTGTCATCTACGACTGGAGAAATTCCAATTGCTATTTTTAGAACAGAGAAACAGATGTCACCATCTCCAGAAACTGGCAATGTAAGAAACAATGTTAAATAGATATTCTAGTATAATAACATTCAAACAAATAACTATTAAGATAACAGTTTATATTATTGTTACATATTACGAATGTTATATTCTTGCTATAGATTCCAGAATGGTGTCTTTTATATTATTGTTACAGATTACAATTGATATCTTTTATATTCTTGCTATAGATTTCAGAATGGTGTCTTTCATATTATTGTCACATATTACAATTTATATCTTTTATATTTTTGCTAGAGATACAAGAATGTTGTCTTTTATATTTTTGTCACACACTCCAGGTGGTCTCTTTGTTCGTCTTGTCCCATAGTACAGATGGTATCTTAGAAAATCTTACTAGAAATTAAAGCTGTTGTTTGTTTATGTCTTTTATGCTTTTTCTAGAGATATAAGAATGGTGGTTTCATATTTATGTTAAATACTAATTTTGCTATTTTATATTCTAGTCACATTTTGTACATGGTGTTATTTATATTCTAGTCACCTTTTGTACATGGTGTTATTTATATTCTTGTCACATTTTGTACATGGTGTTATTTATATTCTTGTCACATTTTGTACATGGTGTTATTTATATTCTTGTCACATTTTGTACATGGTGTTATTTATATTCTTGTCACATTTTGTACATGGTGTTATTTATATTCTTGTCACCATTTTGTACATGGTGTTATTTATATTCTTGTCACATTTTGTACATGGTGTTATTTATATTCTTGTCACATTTTGTACATGGTGTTATTTATATTCTTGTCACATTTTGTACATGGTGTTATTTATTTTCTTGTCACCTTTTGTACATGCTGTTATTTATTTTCTTGTCACCTGCTGAATTTGGTGTCTTTTATGTTCTTTCCAGATTCTCCAAAAATGTTTTTTTAATTTTTACACGAAGAATGGTGTCTATTATATTCTTTCCAGAACTGAGAATTGTGTCTTTTATTTTCTTATTACACACTAAAAATGATGTCTTTTACATATCATTCTGGGCACTAGCTGTAATCTTTTATATCTTTCAGGGCACTAGCAGTAACATTATATATATCATTCTGGGCACTAGCAGTAACATTTTATATATCGTCTCTAAAGTACCATATTTAGACAGCATAACTATTTATATCTTTCAGAAAGGCACTAGCAGTAACATTTTATATATTGTTCTGGGCACTAGCAGTAATCTTTTATACCTTTCAGGGCACTAGCAGTAACATTTTATATCTTTCATTTGGGACTAGCAGTAACCTTTTATATTTTCAGGGTACTAGCAGATATCTTTTAATATCTTTCAGGGTACTAGCAGTAACCTTTTATATCTTTCAGGGTACTAGCAGTAACATTTTATATATCATTTTGGGCACTAGCAGTAACCTTTTATATATTTCAGGGCAGTATCAATGGAGGAGTTCCAGATAACAACAATGTAAAACCTAAACGCCACTCTCTCATTCGTATGCCTCACATCCCAGAACATCCAAAAGAAATTCTCAAAGCATCTCGCTCATCAGTTGCTGGCTTTGTAGAGAAAGATAAAAATAGCAACCGGCACTTGGAGGACATGGTCAGAGCAAGGATGGGAAGTCTGGGGTTGTCAAATGGTGATCTACCGTGTAAGTAGTTTGTATATCTGTTAATGAGTTGGTTGGATAGTAAGCTGTCAGTTGGTTGCTTGGTTAGTTGATTGATTTAATAACTGTTGTTTGGAGGTTGCCAATAGTGAAGTTGATAACACTCTGAGCTAGTTATCACATGCCATGGAAATTTTGCCGTTCAAGACCAGCTCACTAAAAAAACGTTGGTATGTGTGTGGTTTGAGGTTAGAGTACAGTACATGACATCCTGATCTTTTACTTGTGGATCTAAATTACAAGTAACTATGAAGTTGGAGTAAGGCTTACCTTAAAGGTGATAAGGAAAGCAAGCCATCATGCAAAAATCAGAGGCACAATATTAGGCACCATGACTACACTTGAATTCATAGCCGGTGAACAGAAAATAAACGGGAAAGAAAGAATGTATTTGATCTGATTGCTTAACTGTAATTGCTGTTTTTGTGGCCATTAAATTCTTGACATAGACAAGGGGAATCAGTAGTATGCTAACACCCCTATTTGATATGATCACATCTACATGATAGAGGAATAAACTCCTTCTTGAATAACAATTGATAGTTTGTGTGGAAGATGGTTTCCACTATCTAACCGACGGCAGAGATATCCATTTGTATCTGTGAATTCTCAGTACTATAAGTTGTATTTTGTATACAAGTGTATTGTTGCTTATTCTCTATCATGGGCAAGTTCATTTGGGAACTTCTATTACTCAAGATCAGTGGCGGCTCGTCATTAACACTTTCGCTGCCACCGACGACAAAAGTCGGCGAAGTACAAACTCCTTTCGCTGCCGCGGACATGTGCCGTTGACAATATCTTTTTAAGCGGGAGTATCGCTTGCGCAAAGGGTCGCGTGATGTACTACTTCCGTATTGTTCCGGCGAGCTCTCCAAAATGGCAGATCTAACACACAGCGTAAACGTCGGGATAAGTCCAATTTTTCGTGATTTTTGTAAGTAAACAAAAATTTTCAAAATGAGCAGCGTAGCTGATGAATAGTGATGTCCAAAATGACTCTTTTCGGACTTTTTAGCCAGTGATAGTGTTAAAACGAGCTCTGAATGTGATATGAATTTGAACTGTGATTCACATGATGATGTTTGTAGATCGATAGCAGATATTGTCACGGTTACGGGAGTAGATGACGGACACCTATCTGAAAACGCGGCATATCATACTGTGGATAGGTATGAGGATATCAGTTACTACAATAGCTTGTGGATTATAAGGAATATATTCCACATACAGACAGGTTAATAGCTCATTAATATATGAACACTATTCCGTAGTTTAAAAGTCCTAAGTTTATTAGTTTATTTTTACGATTTTTGAAATTGTCACTCTGAAAACTGATCATGCCGAAAAATAGCGTGGCACTGGGCCAGACTTTGTTGAAAAATGCGTGGCAGCGAAAGTGTTAAGGGCCAGTGGGGCCAGGCCGCACCTAAAATGACATACAAAAAATAGAAATAATTAATCAACCATCATTGAATAGTTTAAGGTAACCGCCCTTTCCATCAATATACATCTGTGTATGGCAATGTACGTTTAGACAAGATGACAAGTTGGGACCTACTTTATATCCAGAAGAACAGACGTGCTTAAATTCTTTTTATAAGTACGCTCTCGCTTGGTGAGTTCAGTTCTTTACCTTAGTTATTTGCCAGATCATTCTAGTAAAGTGTTGATAACTTCTCGGAATAGACAAATAATAGTAAAAACTAAAATATAACCTAACAAAAAAAGTGTTGATTTTTCCAAAACATTTTCTCTGGCCCCACCAATAAAAACGACTTCTCAATGGAAGAAATTAAACAAGCCATCAAGAAACTGAAAAACAACAAAGCCAGCAGTAGCGACGATATTTCAGGAGAGATGCTAAAAGCAACTGACGAGGAATCAATTGGATTCCTACGTACCTTAATGAACGATGTTTGGCAGAATGAGACCCCTCCAAAAGATTGGAAAGACCGAGTGATATTCAAGCTCCCAAAAAAAGGCGATTTGTCAAATTGCAACAACTGGCGCGGAATAACTCTTTTATCAACACCTGGCAAGCTATTCTGCAGTGTTTTGATGGAGAGGCTGAAAAAGCCGTCGACGCAAGGCTAAGAGAAGAACAAGCTGGCTTTTGTCCACATCATTCTTGTACCGATCATATCTTCACGCTGAAATCCATTATAGAAGAATCAATTGAATTCCAGTCACCACTAGTGATAAATTTTATAGACTTTCAGAAAGTGTTTGATAGTCTTCATCGTTCTACTCTCTGGGAGATTCTTAAGACCTACGGTTTCCAGGAAAAATACATCAACATTATAAAAGCCTTCTATTCTGAAGCATCCTGCTGTGTAAGAACAGATGCAGGAAACTCAGACTGGTTCACAGTCAATTCGGGTGTGAAGCAGGGCTGCGTTATGTCACCTATGCTTTTGGGATAGCTATAGACTGGATCATGCGCAAATGCACCCAAGATGATCAACTAGGCATCAAATGGCTTAATAACAGCAGACTATTTGACCTTGACGATGACGTGGCCATATTGAATTCAACCACAAGCAACCCACAAACTAACGAGCAATCTTTGCACACTTGCAGAACAGGTTGGTCTCCAGATTAATTCTGCCAAGACCAAAATTATGGACCTCACAAACTCGACAGACATCGTAATAAATGGCCAAACACTGGAGAAAGTTGAACATTTTACATATTTGGGTAGTAAAGTGTCAAACAACGGAGACACGATGAAAGAAATAAACTCCTGTATTGCTATAGCAGCTAGTGCCTTCACTAAATTAATGAATATCTGGCAATCGCAAGACCTTAGTATATGCACAAAAGTTAAATTATTTAGGTCATGTGTGATTCCTGTACTGATCTACGGTTGTGAAAGTTGAAAATCAACAAAGAAAATTGATAAGAAACTGGACAGCTTTGATAATAAATGTCTCCGAAAATTATTAAAAGTAAAATGGAGTGATTTCGTTTCTAACAACACAGTGAGAGATAGAACTCTGCAACAACCCGTATCAAATATTATAAGGAAACGAAGGTGGAAATATTTAGGTCATGTTCTTAGATCAGACGAAAAGAGAATAAATCGACAAGTCCTTATGTGGTCACCAGTTGGGAAAAGAAAACGTGGAAGACCAAAGACCACTCTTCAAAGAACCATCCAACAAGAAATTAAACTATTGGGATGTAAAACCATACAAGATCTCCAACTGCTAGCAAAGAACCGTATCAAATGGATATCTAAATCCTCTGCCTTATGTGGCCGCCTTTGGCACGAAAAGAACAAACTAACTAACTAACCAATAAAAATAACGAGCTGCCACTGATCAAGATTATACCATCAAGTCTGTTCTCAAACTTTCCTGTACTGTAGAGGGCACATAGTACTGTGAAGTCTCTAATACTGTGAAGTCTCTAATACTCATTACATATATGTAGAGGCACATAGTACTGTGAAGTCTCTATACTGTAAGTTCTAGTACTGTGAAGTCTCTAATACTACATACATATATGTAGAGGGCACATAGTACTGTGAAGTCTCTAGTACTGTGAAGTCTCTAATACTACATACATATATGTAGAGAGCACATAGTACTGTGAAGTCTCTAATACTGTGAAGTCTCTAATACTACATACATATATGTAGAGGGCACATAGTACTGTGAAGTCTCTAGTACTGTGAAGTCTCTAGTACTATGAGTCTCTATATTACATACATATATGTAGAGAGCACATAGTACTGTGAAGTCTCTAGTACTGTGAAGTCTCTAATACTACATACATATATGTAGAGGGCACATAGTACTGTGAAGTCTCTAGTACTGTGAAGTCTCTAATACTAATCATATATGTAGAAGCACATAGTACTGTGAAGTCTCTAGTACTGTGAAGTCTCTAATACTACATACATATATGTAGAGAGCACATAGTACTGTGAAGTCTCTAGTACTGTGAAGTCTCTAGTACTGGAAGTCTCTAATGCTACTACATACACATATGTAGAGCACATAGTACTGTGAAGTCTCTAGTACTGTGAAGTCTCTAGTACTGTGAAGTCTCTAATACTACATACATATTGTAGAGCACATAGTACTGTGGTCTCTAGTACTGTGAAGTCTCTAATACTACATACACATATGTAGAGAGCACATAGTACTGTGAAGTCTCTAGTACTGTAAAGTCTCTAATACTACATACATATATGTAGAGAGCACATAGTACTGTGAAGTCTCTAGTACTGTGAAGTCTCTAATACTACATACACATATGTAGAGAGCACATAGTACTGTGAAGTCTCTAATACTACATACACATATGGAGGGTCTCTGTAGCATAGAGGTTAGGTGCTTGCCTCTCATGCCAAAGGTAACCGTTGCTCCTCGTGGAGCCATCAGGATATTTTTCCAGAGATCCCGGATCTCAGTGTAGGTAAGATCGATTTCCCAAGTCCTATTGGAGACTGATGATAGAACGTAGGTCCCATGTTAAATTTGAGCATTTAAAATAGCCCTTGACTGGGCAAAATCCATTAGAAAAAGATTTTCAAAATAAAATTCCTACAAAATATCTTCACTATCTACAAAATTATATCGATGACCCTCACTGGTGCTACGAGGTTTGTGCACTGCAGCTGAGCTCTTCCTGTGTAAGAAAGAAATCAGAGTACACATGGTTACTCACCGAAGTGCAATGATAACGGTCCTATCAATCAATCATACACTTATGTCATTATAAACTGTAGGGCTACTTGAACCACTTCTAAGTAACATAGTATTTTTTATTGTTCTTTCTTTTCTCAAATCATGTTTTTCCTCACAGCGTCAGGATAAGAAGAGATTTCTAGAATAGGCTTTTGTGTGCCTCTTTAATCATGTTTTGCCTCACTGTGTCAGGATAAGAAGAGATTTCTAGAATAGGCTTTTGTGTGCCTCTTTAATCATGTTTTGCCTCACTGTGTCAGGATAAGAAGAGATTTCTAGAATAGTCTTTTGTGTGTGCTTCATAAAGTGTTTTTCGTCGCTGCTATTATCTTTGAGGTCCGCCTTTTGCGAGGATGGCCTTTTGCTTTGTATCCACTGTATTGGAGTAATATTGCTCTTTGAGGTGCACTGTCTGTTGGTAACCTACTTATCTGGCTGAACCATTTAATTTTGTCATTTCTTGATGAAGTTCAGTACTGATCTTGTACCACTTTTTCCTGATGTATTCATATCTAAACCAGTCTTTTCTTGATACTCCTAGTATTCTGTATAGACACATCCACATAGTTTTCTTCTATCATTTGATGTCACCATCTAGGTTTGGCACTGATAACATTTGGAAAAATATTATGTTGAATAAAGCTCGTTTAGTGTTCGTGGCTACATTTAAAAATTGGTGCCAATCATCTTATGATTTGATTTTCTTTATTGCATCTGTGTTGGATTTTGTTAGTTATTCTTACGTTTGCTGAAAAATGCTTCCTAGGTATGTAAAGTCTTTGACTTGTTTTCATGGATGTTTGTCGATGGAGATATTGGTAATGCTTTCCTCTCTAGTGAATATCATTACTTCAGTTATGTCTATTCTCATATTGTATTCATTGCGTATTATTTCTTCTTACCAGATATCATCCAGAAAACAGCCAAAACCATATCATATGTGATTGTGAATCCTTCACCTACTCGGACACTCAAGAATGGAGACATGGTGTAAGTTATGTCTGGTTTTTTTTGTTAGGAGATCATCTAAAGATAAATTTAACTTATCACTAACAATTTTATTAGTTTTTCAATTCAGCGTTCCTACTAAAACACAGTGCTGAAATTGCTGAATTGAAAGTGCTGATATTTTAATATTATGTCAGCAGTTTCTGTAACAAATTCATTTTTATAGATCTTGTTTGCTAATCCTAACCCAACCCCTCCATAGCCTAGGGGAATATTGTCTAACCTAGCCCCTCCATAGCCTAGGGGAATATTGTCTAACCCAGCCTCTCCATAACCTAGGGGAATATTGTCTAACCCAACCCCTCCATAACCTAGGGGAATATTGTCTAACCCAGCCCCTCCATAGCTTAGGGGAATATTGTCTAACCCAACCCCTCGATAGCATAGGGGAATATTGTCTAACCCAACCCCTCCATAGCCTAGGGACATATTGTCTAACCCAACCTCTCCATAGCCTAGGAAAATACTGTCTAACCCAGCCTCTCCATAGCCTAGGGGAATATTGTCTAACCCAACCCCTCCATAACCTAGGGGAATATTGTCTAACCAAGCCTCTCTATAGCCTAGGGGAATATTGTCTAACCCAGCCTCTCCATAGCCTAGGGGAATATTGTCTAACCCAACCCCTCCATAACCTAGAGGAATAGTGTCTAACCCAACCCCTCGATAGCATAGGGGAATATTGTCTAAACCAACTTTTTATAGCCTTGGAGAATATTTTCTAACCCAACCCCTTGATAGCATAGGGGAATATTGCCTAACCAGACCCTCAATAGCAAGGGAATATAGTCTAACCCAATCCTCAATTGCCAGGGAATATTTCCTAACCCAACCTTTGATAGCATTAGGGAACATTGCCTAACCCAATCTTTGACACAGCTTTGCGGAAATTGCCCACCCAATCTTTGATTGCCTGGGGGAAATATTGTCCTATCCCAATCTTTGATTGTATGGGGGAATATTGTCCAACAAAATTGTATAGATGGGTTAATGATCAGGTTTTACAAACACAAAAACCCTACTTTATGGTACTACATCTACTGTGTTATAATGTAGCAAGATGTCATATCTGATTAGTTATAACTGAGACTGTAAGAGTTGACTGCCCTAATTTACTTATCAGTAATCAATTATTTCTTAATTTGCATTTAACAATCATTCAATAAATAATATTGACAGTCTCTCTTTTGAAATAATTGCAGATATGTCATACAGCCTAGCTCCATGCAAGCGGTTCCAAGTAAACTTATCCGTAGAGGAGGAAATCCAAACAAGGCACTCCATCGTACTCGCCATACTAGCATCAATACTACAATCAACACTCCGGTCCACATGTCCAGTCTTCACAATACTACAGACAGCTCAGAAAATCAAAGTTCCGAGTCTGGGTTAACCGTGGATGAAAAGCTACCAACATTATCTACGGTGTGGTAGCCCTGATGGTTTCCTTGCATCACCACAAGTTCATTGGATGGATATAATTGATGAACCCATTGGACATGGAGAGGATATTGATGATCTGGGACATATGAGGCCTCGATGCAAGTCAGAGTCAGATGCAGACAAACGAAGTGGAGCTTACGCTCGAAACAATGAATCAAATGATGAAAATCAAGCATAATTCAGCAGAACTGACATCAGCTAACACTTGGCAAACATTTGTTGAATCTACTTAGTCATTGAAGAATCTTGCATTTCTTGTTTTCATCGTTTGCGTTCCAGGGCTAGTCTTTGGCAGTGAGAAACCTGGTCACGAAATTTGGTAGAATTATACGTTTTAAAAATATTGACTTCTACATTAACTCCTTGTGGACTAACTGCCACTTAATGTGCTAGAGGATCATAGTCAAAATGACACAGTGCCACATAGTGTTGTGCTTTATATAATCAAAACGTATAATGTGTAAAAATGTTTGTCTGCTAAGATTTCAGTGAAAAATAACATCAGAACTATATGCATATAAATATTTATGCATCACTTGATGTAGAATTTGATCTTGTGTTATCTTTATATGTTTGATATCAGGATAAGTTATACTAACATTTGACCTTGTGTATCGCTCTATATGTTTAATATTTAGGATTATTTTATCAAACAAGGCCTTGTGTATCTTCTATTTATTTGATGATGTGGACTGTTTATATCAACCTAGGCCTTGTGTATCTATGTGTTTGATATTGTGGACTATTTATACCATTCTAGGACTTGTGTATCTCTCCATCTGTTGATACTTAGATTATTTTATCAACCAAGGCCTTGTGTATCTCTCTTTTATTTGTGATTTATATCAACCTAGGCTTGTGTTCTATTTGATATTTGGATTTATAATTCTAGGCTTGTATTTGTGTTTGATATTGTGGACTATTTATACCATTCTAGGACTTGTGTATCTCTCCATCTGTTGATACTTAGGATTATTTTTATCAACCGAGGCCTTGTGTGTCTCTCTTTATATTTGGAGTTTAAATCAACCGAGGTCTTGTGTATTTCTCTTTATATTTGATGTGGAGTTTAAATCAACCGAGGCCTTGTGTATCTCTCTTTATATTTGATGTGGAGTTTAAATCCACCGAGGTCTTGTGTATTTTTCTTTATATTTGATGTGGAGTTTAAATCAACCGAGGCCTTGTGTATTTCTCTTTATATTTGATATTGAGAATTATTTATATCAACCGAGACATTGTGTATGTTTGTATATGTTTGATAATGTGGACTGTTTATACCGTTCTAGGCCTTGTGTATTCTCATCTTTGATACTTGATTATTTAATCAACCGAGGCCTTGTGTATTCTCTCTTTATATTTGGAGTTTAAATCAACCGAGGTCTTGTGTATTTCTCTTTATATTTGATGTGGAGTTTAAATCAACCGAGGTCTTGTGTATTTCTCTTTATATTTGATGTGGAGTTTAAATCAACCGAGGCCTTGACTCTTGTGTATTTACTGTCTTTATATTGAGTGAGTTTAAATCACCGAGGCCTTGTGTATTTCTCTTTATTTTGATATTGGATTATTATATCAACGAGACATTGTGTATGTTTGTATATGTTTGATAATGTGGACTGTTTATACCGTTCTAAGCCTTGTGTATCTTTATGTTTGATAATGTTAGTTTAAATCACCGAGGCCTTGTGATGTATCTCTCCATCTGTTTGATACTTGGGATTACTTATACCAACCGAGGCGTTGTATATCTCTATATTTGATAATGTGGACTTTTTATATCAACTGAGGCCTTGTGTATTACTCTATATATGTTTGACACTGATGATTATTTATACCAACCTACTACTTGTGTATCTGTTTAATATTGAGAATGATTTATTCTGTCCTAGACTTTGTCAATAAGTTTGTTCTATAGAACACGGATAGCAAAGCTTTGTTAACTTTTTTCACCTATTTAAAGCAATAACATTTGAATTCTATTTTTAAAATTAAAATGGTAAGTGGTCAACTTTCTTAACTAACTAATAAGATCAATATTCACCCAAGTAAAATGACTTGGAAAAGAACAGTAGAACAACAACTGAAAGAAATGAATGGCATCTGGAACACAGTACAGAGTACAGTCAAGAATAGAAAAGAGTGGTGCACATTTCTTGCTGACATAGGCATCACAGGCGAGATAGAGATATCGTTGTATGTTACATAGAGCCTGTTAATAGAGATATCGTTGTATGTTACATAGAGCCTGTTAGAAATTTTTTATAAAGCTCTAGCCTGAACAACTTGATCAATATCTTCCATGAAATTGAGTTTGATATTTCTTGCCTTTTGTTCAATAAAGTTCGTTTCAGGATTTCCCTAGGATATACCCTTTGCCTCTCTCTGCAATGCATGTTTTGGTATTCTTTGATTATTTCTTCTCAAGGTATGTCCAACATATTTCTTTCTTGAACCCTTTGCCTCTCTCTTCAATGCATGTTTTGGTATTCTTTGATCATTTCTTCTCTCAGAATGGTATGTCAACATATCTACATCTTCTCTTTCTTGAACCCTTTGCCTCTCTCTTCAATGCCTGCTTTGATATTCTTTGATTATTTCTTCTCAAGGTATGTCCAACATATCACCATCTTCTTCTTCTTATAACAGTTGTTACTACTTGTTGACCAGACATTTCTCTGATTTCATCACTCCTGAATTCGTCCCTTTTTATGTTCATTATGTTTTGCAATCTATTTTCAAATGCATTCAACTTTCTATATCTTTAGTCATTTTCCAACTCTCGAGGCACATGTTAGGATTGATACAATATTGGAATTGAAAATTCTTAATTTAGTTTTAAAACGTATCATTTTGGATTCTATGGACGACATAATATAAATGAAATTTGTAACTAATTGAATGTTCATCAGAAAAATGAAATCTTTTCTTTATTGCATTTGTTGAATAAAATGCTAATTAACAGAAGTAGACAAATGCACAAAAGTGGGCATCTGTGGCTTAGCAGTAGTGAGCTCGATCATAACCCAAGTTCAAACTCTGCTGTGGGCAATTTGGAAGCAAATTTGTCCCTTGGATTTTACGAACCGTAAAATAGACATCATTCAGAAAGTAATGACAAACTACTGAACGTATAGGTGGTGCCTAGAAAATCAACGACTCACTTACTGGGGCTGATGGCAATGTCCTGTAAAAGATATGCTACAATATTCAGGCAGATGCGTAGAATAAATACTTGTAGATCATAACATAAGTTATACCTTTAGATAACAGGATACTAAGCTCCTTTTAAGTCGATACACTGGCTCGCTATATTTTTTAAGGTTACACAAGAGTCTGTATACTGGCTAATCTGGTATACATTGCAAAATATATGTGTCCAGAGGCCAACAAAAAAATTCAGGAGTGAAAGGTTTAATATGACTTGGTGGTCATGGTTGACATCCTGGTCATCCCTGCTGTACATGTACAATGGTTATATGTGTACGTTTTATGTTCTACGTAAATATACTATTATTTGTAAGTGTTCTCATGTGTATATTAGGTCAGTATTTTCTGTTGGTGATCTGTGACTAAGTGGTTACGCCTTTGCCTTCCGTTCAGAAGATTGTGGATTCGAATCCAGACCATGCCGTTCTGTTCACAAGTGCATTTTTTTCAAGACACCCCTAGGATTGTTGCAGGAGCTACCTAGTTCGTACTTTGTGCAACTCTCTACAGGTGGTGTGCTATTTCTGTGGAGAGGGACTGAGCCATTTCGGATTTAAAAAACCCGGTGCAATGAAGACTATCCCTAAAGAAAGATATGTTGTGATCTGATGAGTAACATATGATCATGTAAAGTTTTCATAATCCAGATTTTTAGAAATAAATAATAACGTGTGTGTGTATACGCCTGATGAAAACACACAACCAAAAATACTCGTTTATTTGTAAAGTTCATAAACATGCTAATTTTTTTACTGCACCAAACAGGTTTGTTGTTGCTATTCACTGTTTGTACAGTAAAGACATATATTTATCATAAATTAAAAAACAATCAAGAATAGGGAGTTGACATGCCCTTCCTTCATGTTGCAATTATTTCATCTTTAACTTTATTTTAAGTAAATTACGTTCCATCACTAATGGAAGTTTCTCAGTTACTTTTTACTTCAAAGATAATTTTTTGTAAATTCAGACATTATTGTAGTGACCCCTAGCCTTAGAGTAGGTGAGGTCAAGTCCATCTAGTCATATCTGAGGTGGAAAAATAAACATGGAGGATGTGTGTCCAAATTACACACATTAAAGATCCTATAGAAGTTAAGAATCCAAAAAAAAAACCTAGTACAAGAATCTCTGTTGTGTGAAAGTTAAGAGTCCAAACCACACTGGATCATCAAAGAACATTTGCAGACAAAAAATTATATATATATATTTATTCACATAACTTCATCATCGTTGTATATAAATATGTATGGCCTTGACAATCTAACCTTGATTTGCCTCTCAAAGATGGAAATTATAGGTTCCTTTTTTGCAGTCAATTTGGTATTCTTGTTATATTTATGCTACTCAAGCCAGAAATTTGTTTCACTTGTTTGTATATTTATAAATTGTATACATTTGCAATGTTAACATTACTAAAATAATATTGTTAGCCAATGATGTTATCAAATATTCTTAGCCGATGATGTAATCAAATAATTTTTTTAGCTGATTGTTATTGAATTATCCAATATATTTAATGGTGCCTGAAAGAAGAATGAGAGGAAGATCTAGAAGATAATGGGTGCAAGATGTCATTGACGATCTGAGAATGGCTGCTGCTGACACCAGTCAACTTGCACAGAACAGAGAGTTTTTCAGGATTGCTGTCATGTGAGCCAAGTTCCGGAAGGGACAAGCTACTTGATGATGAATATATTTAAAGTTTGACTATTTAGCCAGTAGTGTGTAAGTCAAAGATGCTGAGACAAGTGGATAAGAGGAAGCAATGAATCTATGGCTTGTGTGAGCTATCATAGATCTCCACATCCTTCTATCCTTACTGTAGTTAACCTGTTCTGTTATTGATAATTTTTCATGCCATAATGTTATGTTATGCGATCGACGTCATGGCACATTTGGCATTCCCATATGTCCTCTGCTGCAGCAAGCTAACCCAAAGTCCATTTGCTCGCCGTACCCATGAGAAGTTGATTAGTATACTTTCTCTCTCTACCAAGAAGACAACACTGTCTAGCATGTCCAAACTTAACTCCGAATTCTCGGACTCGTTCCAATGTCTGAGACTCACCCATATCACATAAATGAGAGCGTACCACATTGATTACATCGGTTCTGTCCATACTTCTGCCCGCTTGAATCAGGGCATTGTTTGCAAGAAAGTCAGCACTCTCATTATCCTACACTCCAGCATGTCCAGGTGTGTATAGCCAAGTTATTCTGATGTGAAACTGTTGAGTATTTCCTTTCTTTGTTTTCCTCTTACATTTTATAATTTCTATGAAAAACAAAGAATTAAATGGTTCTAGCACAAATAAAATATGATAGCAAATGAAGAGCTTTTAACAAGAACAAACTGTCCAACATTAGAAGCAGATATATTGAGCATGTATGTCGATCATGTATGTCAGAAAGAGAAAGCTTGGATGTCATATGTCAGTAGAGACATTCACTAGGACAGCAGATAGAGAGAAAAAAGCTTGGGTGTCATATGTCAGTAGAGACATTCACTAGGACAGCAGATAGAGAAAAAGCTTGGGTGTCATATGTCAGTAGAGACATTCACTAGGACAGCAGATAGAGAGAAAAAGCTTGGTGTCATATGTCAGTAGAGACATTCACTAGGACCACAGATAGAGAGAAAAAAGCTTGGATGTCATATGTCAGTAGAGACATTCACTAGGACAGCAGATGAAGAGAAAAATCTTGGGTGTCATATGTCAGTAGAGACATTCACTAGGACAGCAGATAGAAAAAAAAGCTTGGATGTCATATGTCAGTAGAGACATTCACTAGGACAGCAGATGAAAAAAAAAGCTTGGATGTCATATGTCAGTAGAGACATTCACTAGCACATCAGATAGAGAAAAAGCTTTGACGAGCACATAAGAGAGAAAAAATTTGGATGTCATATGTCAGTAGAGACATTCACTAGGACAGCAGATGAAAAAAAAGCTTGGATGTCATATGTCAGTAGAGACATTCACTAGGACAGCAGATAAAAAAAAAGCTTGGATGTCATGTCAGATAGAGACATTCATCTAGACAGACAGATGAAAAAAAAGTTTGGATGTCATATGTCAGTAGAGACATTCACTAGGACAGCAGATAGAGAGAACAAAAAGCTTGGATGTCCAAAGTAAACATGGGGAAGAACCGTGTGAGTTGAAAGATTGTGGTCTGACATGGTTTAGTAGAAAAGCAATGATAGAAATATTTTGTGGAAGCCTTATGTGTCAAATAGAATAGAAAGATCATATAGATAGATAATCCATTTGGTTAGAGTGGAACCCAACCAAACTACAGAACAAAAATACTACAGGAGAACATCAAGATACAAGGAAAGAGACTGACCAGAAAAAAAGTTGATTAGATAGATTGGAAGAGTCATAAAAAAAAGACTTTTGTTACTGCCTGTAGTTCTGCTTTTTATGGCAGTCTAGGACAGATGGGATGCAAGCCTGAGAAATGTAATGGCTGCAGGGTAATGCAGTCACCGCAACGCTGTTCAAGTTAGGATTTTTTTACTTATGCCCACAACAGAAACATCTTCCTTGGAGTTACCGTAAAATGAACACAGGTCTCCCACATTGGAGCCACAAAGATTCATTAAATAAATTAAAAGAGGCATTACAGATTCCTGTCAAAAAGCAAAAAATAACAATCACCCAAGCCATTAGAACAGCGCAAGACAAAAACAGAAAACCATAGAACACTGGGCAACAACCCGGTAACAGTGTGATGAAAAAGAAGATTACATAAATCCAGCATGACTTTAGCCCAAGCTACACACATTGCGCTGGAAAGAAAACTATACTAAACTCCTCCTGTTTCTCATCGCTGCATAAGAAGTAGGACTAAAGAAGTTCCCCATGACCGAACTTTTTTTGTGCATTAATATTGACTGCTGTCACAATGTCTGACCAACTGAAATTAATTTTGAAGATGTTGGGTTAAGTGCTGAGGAGCACATCAGTGGTCAATGCTGCTGCAGGGTTGAGAGAGAGAGAAGATATATTAACCATCACTTGGGTACAGTGAGCATGGGAACATTGAGATGATTGTTGCATTTGAGAACATTATGGACTTGTGAAATGTACAAGAATGTCAATCAGAAGATCTAAACTGAATTATAAAAGGAAAAGTAAAGAAACCCTTTTTCATACCTTGAGGTATATTGGGTAATTCAGTGTTAGGCCCAATTTTGTTTGACCATCAACATCATGCCTTTACTTCCCAGTGCTTTTCCTGGTTCCCAATTAAGACTGGGTCGACCTGAGAGCATTTACAGTCATTACAACAATTCCACACCAACTGTGGAATTGAACCTGGACATTTGTCTAAGAAGCGAGTTCACTAACAATTACCCTACTGTGGCACAAACTGAATTGTAGGCTCATTATTTACCTACCCTGCCTAACCATTTTTGCATTGACTTGTCACATGAAGTATAAGCTCTCATTGTTGATACCAGCTTGTTGTTAAAGATATGTTTAGAGTCCATGTATACTATCTTTCTCTTTTCTAATCCTGTTTTGCCTCACATCAGGATAAGAAATTTCTAGAACAGGCGTTTGTGTGCGCTTCATAAACAGTGTCTTTCATCGCCGCCACTATATCTGAGATCCACCTTTTGTGTGAAAGCCAGCCTTTTGCTTTGTATGAACTGTATCAGAGTAACATTGATCTTTGAGGCGCACTGTCTATTGATAATCTTTGCTATAAGTGTTGAATATTTTTATTTGTGTGAAAGCCAGCCTTTTGCTTTGTATGAACTGTATCAGAGTAACATTGATCTTTGAGGCTCACTGTCTATTGATAATCTTTGCTATAAGTGTTGAATATTTTTATTTGTGTGGCCAGCCTTTTGCTTTATATGAACTGTATCAGAGTAACATTGATCTTTGAGGCTCACTGTCTATTGATAATCTTTGCTATAAGTGTTGAATATTTTTATTTGTGTGGCCAGCCTTTTGCTTTGTATGAACTGTATCAGAGTAACATTGATCTTTGAGGCTCACTGTCTATTGATAATCTTTGCTATAAGTGTTGAATATTTTTATTTGTGTGAAAGCCAGTGACCAAATAGTTTTTAAAAAGTGGGGTTTCTGATTGAAACATCCTGTATTCGACCCTTCAATAAGTTTTTGGGGTTTTTTTTCGATCCAGAAGCACTTGAGCTTTTCAGCTCTTCGCTCGGTGCCATGGACATCGTAACCTTTCGGTTCGGTGCCACGAACACTGTAAATCTGGGAATCTGCCATCCCGCGGAAATGAACCCGCACACACAGAGGGATAGTCACCCGTAGTCCAACACGCTACGAACACGCTGGGCAGACGGGCCTTCAATAAGTTTAAAAGTTCTGGGGTTGGTGATGAAATAAAACTGATCCCTGCACACGAGTAGTGATTGCCTTAATTCCTCTGCCCCTATAGATTTTTATAGCTCTCATCAAACAAGAACAAAACACTGTGAAAGAACAAAATGTGTATTCTTATTTGTGTCTGAACTGTTTTTAAAAAGTGATTACTGCCTGTAATAGTGATTTCTTAGGGCAGTGCAGGACAGGGGAACATGAGCCTGTGAAATTTAATAGTCACATGTCTAGTGCAGTCACTGTGAAACTGTTCAGGTTATGATCTTTTCTTTATGCTAAAGGCACAAAAAAAAAATCTCCTTGGCCATACCAGGATTGAACCCGGTCCCCTGAGCGGGAGCCCACACTCTAATCCTGCCAGATGCTACACCTCTGAACTGTTTACAATCACTCCAGAATGAATTCATTCCAATGTTAACCAAATTATTCTTTATTTTCCAGATAGAAAAATTGTTGATAAGAAAATGAAGAAAAACAACATTTGTCAATGTTTATAGATCTGAATTTACAGATATTTCGTTGATTGTGTTTTTTTTTTTCAGATAACTTTTTTAGTGATACATGTTAAACTTAATATTTCTTTGCACTTCTTTATTCTAACATATTGTGAATAGTCTGTGTAAACTATGACCTAACATATTGTGAATAGTCTGTGTAAACTATGACCCAGAACAAATATATCCAATTTATACAAGCTTCATCTTGACCAGAATCTCACAACATAATGTCATATATGAGACCTTCTAGTTAAAACTTGGGTGAAAAATAAAAATATATACCACAATCACAGCTAGTTACGGGGGGCATCTGTGGTGTAGAGGTTAGGTGCTCGCCTCTTGTTTCAAAGGTACTCAATTTGCTCCCTTGTGGAGCCATCTAGATATTTTTCCAGAGATCTCTAATCTCAGTGTAGGCGAGATCGAGTTCCTAGCCCTATCGGAGACGGACAGTAAAACGTAGGTCCTGTGTTCAAGTTGAGCGCATGAAAGAACCCTTGGAAGTTCAAAATAGAGAAGAGCAGGCTGAAAAAGTCGCTGCACAGGCAAAATTCATTAGCAAAAGTTCACACCAAAAAATCCCTTCATCATCTTCTAAATTACATCAGGACCCTCGCTAGTGCTATGAAGTTTGTCCAGTGCCGCTGAGATCTACCTGTGTAAGAAAGAGATCTCGGAGCACATATGGTAACTCACTGAAGTGCAATGATGATGGTCCAATCAATCAATTAACTGCTAGTTCAACTATTTTGCTGCTCTTAACAGTTTTTTGTTTGTTTATCCGCTATGAATTCAAATATAGTCATGGCCTCTCTGAGTGATATTTGCGTGAAGGCTTGCTTTCCTTATCACCAATGTCCCTCACCATTCAGGCTAGCCTTAACCCAACTCCAGGGGTACTTGTAATTTAGATTCCCAAGTAAAGAAGCTCTTGACTTAATTTAGAGCCTACTTTGTTTTTGTTTGCAAGTTGTTGTTCATTCCTTCTCACATATTTAACTGTACTTGTTTGCAAGTTGTTCATTCCTTCTCACATATTTAACTGTACTTGTTTGTAAGTTGTTCTTCATTACTTCTCACATATTTAACTGTACTTGTTTGTAAGTTGTTCTTCATTACTTCTCACATATTTAACTGTACTTGTTTGTAAGTTGTTCATTCCTTCTCACATATTTAACTGTACTTGTTTGCAAGTTGTTGTTCATTACTTCTCACATATTTAACTGTACTTGTTTGTAAGTTGTTCTTCATTACTTCTCACATATTTAACTGTACTTGTTTGTAAGTTGTTCATTACTTCTCACATATTTAACTGTACTTGTTTGCAAGTTGTTCATTCCTTCTCACATATTTAACTGTACTTGTTTGTAAGTTGTTCATCATTCTACATATTTAACTGTACTTGTTTGCAAGTTGTTGTTCATTACTTCTCACATATTTAACTGTACTTGTTTGTAAGTTGTTCATTCCTTCTCACATATTTAACTGTACTTGTTTGCAAGTTGTTGTTCATTACTTCTCACATATTTAACTGTACTTGTTTGCAAGTTGTTCATTACTTCTCACATATTTAACTGTACTTGTTTGTAAGTTGTTCTTCATTACTTCTCACATATTTAACTATGTTTTTGCAAGTTGTTGTTCATTACTTCTCACATATTTAACTGTACTTGTTTGTAAGTTGTTCATCACTTCTCACATATTTAACTGTACTTGTTTGTAAGTTGTTCTTCATTACTTCTCACATATTTAACTGTACTTGTTTGTAAGTTGTTGTTCATTACTTCTCACATATTTAACTGTACTTGTTTGTAAGTTGTTCATTCCTTCTCACATATTTAACTGTACTTGTTTGCAAGTTGTTGTTCATTACTTCTCACATATTTAACTGTACTTGTTTGCAAGTTGTTCATTACTTCTCACATATTTAACTGTACTTGTTTGTAAGTTGTTCTTCATTACTTCTCACATATTTAACTACTTGTTTGAAGTTGTTGTCATTACTTCTCACATATTTAACTGTACTTGTTTGTAAGTTGTTCATCACTTCTCACATATTTAACTGTACTTGTTTGTAAGTTGTTCATCACTTCTCACATATTTAACTGTACTTGTTTGTAAGTTGTTCTTCATTACTTCTCACATATTTAACTGTACTTGTTTGTAAGTTGTTCTTCATTACTTCTCACATATTTAACTACTTGTTTGCAAGTTGTTGTTCATTAACTCCACATATTTAACTGTACTTGTTTGTAAGTTGGTCATTACTTCTCACATATTTAACTGTAATTGTTTGCAAGTTGTTGTTCATTCCTTCTCACATATTTGACTGTACTTGTTTGTAAGTTAATTCTTCATTACTTCTCACATATTTAACTGTACTTGTTTGTAAGTTGTTCTTCATTACTTCTCACATATTTAACTACTTGTTTGCAAGTTGGTCATTCCTTCTCACATATTTAACTGTACTTGTTTGTAATTTGGTCATTACTTCTCACATATTTAACTGTACTTGTTTGTAAGTTGTTCTTCATTACTTCTCACATATTTAACTACTTGTTTGCAAGTTGTTGTTCATTCCTTCTCACATATTTAACTGTACTTGTTTGTAAGTTGTTCTTCATTACTTCTCACATATTTAACTGTACTTGTTTGTAAGTTGGTCATTACTCCTCACATATTTAACTGTACTTGTTTGTAAGTTGTTCTTCATTACTTCTCACATATTTAACTGTACTTGTTTGTAAGTTGTTGTTCATTACTTCTCACATATTTAACTGTACTTGTTTGTAAGTTGGTCATTACTCCTCACATATTTAACTGTACTTGTTTGTAAGTTGTTCTTCATTACTTCTCACATATTTAACTGTACTTGTTTGTAAGTTGGTCATTACTTCTCACATATTTAACTGTACTTGTTTGTAAGTTGGTCATTACTTCTCACATATTTAACTGTACTTGTTTGCAAGTTGTTGTTCATTACTTCTCACATATTTAACTGTACTTGTTTGTAAGTTGGTCATTACTTCTCACATATTTAACTGTACTTGTTTGTAAGTTGTTGTTCATTCCTTCTCACATATTTAACTGTACTTGTTTGTAAGTTGGTCATTACTTCTCACATATTTAACTGTACTTGTTTGCAAGTTGTTGTTCATTCCTTCTCACATATTTGACTGTACTTGTTTGTAAGTTGGTCATTACTCTCCATATTTAACTGTACTTGTTGTTTATCTTGAATAATTGTTTCATGAAACATCCCACAAATTGAAACCATTCCATTTTTTATGAGTATTCTTATACTCATTATCTAAAGATATTATTTTTGTCAATGTCTGTCTATGCCTGTTGGCTATTCATACTGAACTGTACAGAATATAACACAACAAATGTTTACGCACATTTCTTTCTTTATAAATAATAATATTTACAATATATTTTCAAAATGGAGCATTTCCTATGTAGAATTGTGTTATACATATGTTACTTACATCTAACAATAGTGTTACAGAGGTTTTTCTTCTCCATTTCTAGTTGACTTCCCACCACCAATGTTGTTCTTGAAGATTTCCTCCACAGTTAACAATGAAATGTTATGTACTTGTTGTCAATACAATCTTCAGTCATTGCTGAACAAACATTTTATGTATATTTCAATATTTTCTACAATTGCATTATTGTCACTAATTTTGTTTTGTAAATCAAGTTTTTTTTTTTTCTTTCGTCTGCTTTCAACTCAGACGAAGTTTCATCTCTGAAACTGATTTTTGCGTGAAAATCCATGTTTCCAATTTCTTACAATGGCAGCAGCGTGCACATTGTAAATTACTTTACACTGGCAGCCGTGTGCTCAATGTACTCGTAGTTAGTATTCCCTCGCCATACAGGCAGATTTTCTCCGACTTCAGAGGTACTCACGTTATCGTCCTGAGTAAGACCAGGGGACTCGAACAAATGCCGGACAGTAGGTTCGAACCCGAGCTATGAGGCGTCTCACAGCTAGCAGACCGAGCTACTATCAACTACTCTAGGCAGTCCCCAATAAAGTTTTGATTGTAATACAAAAAGTATTTGAACTTTGTGTGAGGTATGGACATTTAACAAGGTAGAAAAACATATGTGTGCTTTTGAAATATAAGTGTCACAGAATAGCCCTCTGTATATCATGAACAGAGAAGAAAACAAATAGATATATCCAGAAAGAACTCAAAATCAAAGAAAACTGGCTGAAGCTACAAATCAGAAAATTGAAGTATTTTTCAACATATTAAGAGACATGAAGTGTTGGAGAGGACAATCATCGAAGTAGGTATCTCAGCAAAGAGGAAGACCACAGAGAAGATGGATTAGGATGTAACTGATGATTTGAGCATGATGGCTGCAGAGGAGGAATATCTGCTCTATGAGGTAAATTCTGAAGGACTGTTAGGGTGGCAAAGTTCTGCTCAGGACAAGCTATTTGATGATGATGATTTGAACTAAGACTCATTTCTTCTTTGTCTCTTGATATAGATGCCATGCAGGAGTTGGATGGATCAACATTGCTGTTAATATTTCAGATCTAATGAAGTTCATTACTTTCCATCGATCACGGTTATTTTATTCTGTGTCTGCATTAATTGACTTCTATATCCTCATTGTGTCCCGATTGACACATAAGGCTTCCACAAGAGACTTCCACTGTTGTCGTTCTGCTGCCTTTCTACCAACCGTCTCCCATGTCAGGCCACACTGCTTCAACTCTCTCCACAGTTCTTCATGTTTCCTTTGAACGTCCAGGCTTCTCCTCCCATCCGATGTCCATCTGAGAGCTGTCCTAGCCAATGTCCCCAACTGGCATACGACATACATGTCCCAACCACCTCCATCTTTGTCTTTTAATGATGGTCTCCAAAGATACAGTCTGTTCGTTTCAAAAGCTCCTCATTTGTTATGGTATTTGGCCAGAAAATTTGCAGGATTCTTCTTGAACATTTATTCTGAAATGTCTCCAATATGCATTAGTTGATTTGAGTTGCTGGAATGTCAACAAACACCATTTCTACTTTCTTACAAGAATTATCAGACCCCCCCCCAACTCTCCTAATGTTTCCTAAAAGAAACTAAACATCAAAGATACTGTTTGTACAAAAAATATGAATAAAATGAACTACACAACAGCCAAAGATAACAGTATGTGCTGAAGTTTTGACTCGACTTGTCACAATGTTTTACATTCAATATTTATTACATGTACAAAAATTATGTTCATTTTTATATTGATATGAATATTGAAACACATTTATACTGACTGTATTAAATAAATTATTTGGTTTTGTTGCTCAATCAAATAATTCTGAAATCAAATCATATTTTGTTTACAACCTTGTCAAAGTTCTTGTAGTAGTTTTAATATATTCCTGTTTTTAAAATATCCATTCTTATGGTGATAGTCAAGACTGTCGGTGTCTGCAGTATTTAACTTCTGATTATCTCCAAAAATGTATGTGTTTTGGCAACATATGAGATCAGGAAATGGTGTTAGCGTAGATAGAAACAAGTTGTGGAAAATATTGCCAACCTAAGGAATTAATGACCACTTACTTAATCTATAAAAATGTAACGAATTAAGGAGAAGTGATGAAATCAGAGAAATATCTGGTCAACCACTAGTAACAATTGTGAGAAGATGGAGATACGTTGGACACACCTTGAGAAGAAATGATCAAAGAATATCAAAGCAGGCATTGAAGCGGGATGCAAAGAGTTCAAGAAAGAGAGGATGACCTAAGGAGACCCTGAAATAAACTTTGCTGAGAGAGGCAAGAAATATCAGACAATTTCATATAGCAGGTTGGGCGAGTTGCCCAGGATAGAGCAGTATGAACAAATTGCTTGCAGGACCTATGTAATGAAAAGTTCCACGTTGGGTCAGGAGTAAGACAAGGATGTGTTTTATCACCGCTGCTGTTCATCACATATATCGATCAAATCTGTAAAATATCTAAAAACAGTGAAGGGAACAACCTAGAAGAACTCAAAAACAAATTTCTTTTTGCAGATGATCATACAATCATATCAACAACAGAAGACCAGCTACAGCAACACATTAACAGACTCCAGTTAACATGCAATGAATACAATATGAAAATAAACATTGACCAAAGTAATAACATTTGTTAGCGAGCAAAGAATAGTAACACTGCGACCTACAAAGCATGTCATAAGAGGTGACTGAAGTAGGACCTAGAGAAGCTACTCTAGTAAATAAAAAGCATCGCGGAAATCGGATGTGCTGGCCTACTTGTAGGAACATAACTGGCACAATGTACAATCACTCTTAGGCTCAGATCACACAGAGTGGTTAACAAGTGGTCGATGTGGAGCGTTCGAAAAGAAGTTAGAGAGGAAAACATTAGCAACATATCTCCATCGGCAAACATCAGTTAAAGCAAGTCAAATACTTAACATATCTAGGGAACATTTTTTTCAGCAAACGGAAGAATAACTTATGAAATCCAACATAGATGCAATAAAGCAAATCAAATCATAGGACAAATGGTACCAATTTTGAAATGCAAGCATGTCACCATGAATACTAGAAGAGCATTGTTCAACACAATCTTTCTCCCATAATTATGCTATCAGTGCCAAACCTAGATGTTAACATCAACTGACAGAAGAAAACTAGGTATGACATAAATAAAGCGCCTATGCAGAATACTGGGAGTAACAAGACCAGTTTAGAAATGAAAACATCAGAGAGAAAAAAGTGGGTACAAATGGACAAAATCAGCAACAAATACACACAATTTTTCTCTATTCTTGGCAGACATCTATATTGTGTTCCAGCTGTGATTGATTTCTTTCAGTTTTTGTTCTACTGTTTCCTACTATTTTCTTCACGACATCTATATTGTGTTCTAGCTGTGATTCATTTCTTTCAGTTTTTGTTCTACTGTTGTCCACTATTCTTGGCCGACATCTATATTGTGTTCTAGCTGTGATTCATTTCTTTCAGTTTTTGTTCTACTGTTGTCCACTATTCTTGGCCGACATCTATATTGTGTTCCAGCTGTGATTCATTTCTTTCAGTTTTTGTTCTACTGTTGTCCACTATTCTTGGCCGACATCTATATTGTGTTCTAGCTGTGATTCATTTCTTTCAGTTTTTGTTCTACTGTTGTCCACTATTCTTGGCCGACATCTATATTGTGTTCCAGCTGTGATTCATTTCTTTCAGTTTTTGTTCTACTGTTGTCCACTATTCTTGGCCGACATCTATATTGTGTTCCAGCTGTGATTCATTTCTTTCAGTTTTTGTTCTACTGTTGTCCACTATTCTTGGCCGACATCTATATTGTGTTCCAGCTGTGATTCATTTCTTTCAGTTTTTGTTCTACTGTTGTCCACTATTCTTGGCCGACATCTATATTGTGTTCTAGCTGTGATTCATTTCTTTCAGTTTTTGTTCTACTGTTGTCCACTATTCTTGGCCGACATCTATATTGTGTTCCAGCTGTGATTCATTTCTTTCAGTTTTTGTTCTACTGTTGTCCACTATTCTTGGCCGACATCTATATTGTGTTCTAGCTGTGATTCATTTCTTTCAGTTTTTGTTCTACTGTTGTCCACTATTCTTGGCCGACATCTATATTGTGTTCCAGCTGTGATTCATTTCTTTCAGTTTTTGTTCTACTGTTGTCCACTATTCTTGGCCGACATCTATATTGTGTTCAAGCTGTGATTCATTTCTTTCAGTTTTTGTTCTACTGTTGTCCACTATTCTTGGCCGACATCTATATTGTTTTCCCAGCTGTGATTCATTTCTTTCAGTTTTTGTTCTACTGTTGTCCACTATTCTTGGCCGACATCTATATTGTGTTCCAGCTGTGATTCATTTCTTTCAGTTTTTGTTCTACTGTTGTCCACTATTCTTGGCCGACATCTATATTATGTTCTAGCTGTGATTCATTTCTTTCAGTTTTTGTTCTACTGTTGTCCACTATTCTTGGCCGACATCTATATTGTGTTCCAGCTGTGATTCATTTCTTTCAGTTTTTGTTCTACTGTTGTCCACTATTCTTGGCCGACATCTATATTGTGTTCCAGCTGTGATTCATTTCTTTCAGTTTTTGTTCTACTGTTGTCCACTATTCTTGGCCGACATCTATATTGTGTTCTAGCTGTGATTCATTTCTTTCAGTTTTTGTTCTACTGTTGTCCACTATTCTTGGCCGACATCTATATTGTGTTCCAGCTGTGATTCATTTCTTTCAGTTTTTGTTCTACTGTTGTCCACTATTCTTGGCCGACATCTATATTGTGTTCCAGCTGTGATTCATTTCTTTCAGTTTTTGTTCTACTGTTGTCCACTATTCTTGGCCGACATCTATATTATGTTCTAGCTGTGATTCATTTCTTTCAGTTTTTGTTCTACTGTTGTCCACTATTCTTGGCCGACATCTATATTGTGTTCCAGCTGTGATTCATTTCTTTCAGTTTTTGTTCTACTGTTGTCCACTATTCTTGGCCGACATCTATATTGTGTTCCAGCTGTGATTCATTTCTTTCAGTTTTTGTTCTACTGTTGTCCACTATTCTTGGCCGACATCTATATTGTGTTCCAGCTGTGATTCATTTCTTTCAGTTTTTGTTCTACTGTTGTCCACTATTCTTGGCCGACATCTATATTGTGTTCCAGCTGTGATTCATTTCTTTCAGTTTTTGTTCTACTGTTCTCCTACAGGTTATTTTGGTCTTTCACGTTTTTGTTTACTCTCTGATGTCCATCTCAGCGCAGTTTTCACGTCAGAGTTAAGTCTCCATGCGCATCACGTGTTCGATCCATCTCCAGCGTCTCTTTAATGATGAGGCTTATATTCTCTGTTCTTGATTAGAAATAGTATTTGGCCATAACATGCATAAGATCTTTTGCAGACAAGAACCATACACAGAAAAATAGCATTGTACAACACAATCTTTCTCCTTACATTATGCTATCAGTGCCAAACCTGGACGATGACATTAAATGACAGAATAAAACTAGTCACGACAGAGATGAAGTGTCTCCGCAGAATGCTGGGAGTAACAAGAAGAGACCGGTTTAGGAATCAAGACATGAGGAAAAAAGTGAGTATTGCTGAACTTCATCAAGAAACAACAAATTAAATGGTTCGGCCAATAAGCATTTTACCAACAGACAGTGCACCACAGAGAACAATGTTACTCCGATACAGTGGATACAAAGCAAAAGGCCGCCGACGCAAAAGGTGGACCTCAGAGATAACAGAGGCAACAAAAGACACTGTTTATGAGGCGCACACAAAAGCTTGTTCTAGAAATCTATTCTTATCCTGAAGCTGTGAGGCAAATCAGGACTTTAGAAAAGAAAGAAAAGGCACATAGAGAGTCTTGCTCTAGGCGTCTCCTTTTTCGACCTGATGTTGAAAGGCAAAACGGGATGAGAGAATAGATAGACAGACCATACATCACTAGGCCTAATTAATCATTTGTCTTGGTGGTGGACGTATAGGTATCTTGCCCAGCTCAAATGTCTTGGCACTGAATGCTGCTTTTTCATGTTCTGTCAAATCTGCCAGAGGTGTATAATGTCCTTGATCTGATGTGGGTGCAGCTGAGGTTGTAGTAAACAAAGAACCTTGACTCTGCTGCCCAGTCATATCTCCACTACCTTGACCCTGACCTGGATTCAGACTTCCGAATATGTTCTGGGCGGTAGAAGTGCTTCCAGGAATGGATTTGCCAAATAAAGTAGCAGAGGACTTATCCTGGTTCACAGAGCCCCCAAACACAGATGTCGGCATTGTCTGTGAACTGTTTGCAGGTGAGAAAGGAGTATTGGAAACTTGACCATTGCCGGAAGAAGGTTTTCCAAATAATCCTTGAGATGGACTTG
This sequence comes from Arion vulgaris, assembly GCA_020796225.1. Taxonomy (NCBI): domain Eukaryota; kingdom Metazoa; phylum Mollusca; class Gastropoda; order Stylommatophora; family Arionidae; genus Arion; species Arion vulgaris. Next base: position 76,479,495 of record CM036755.1, on the reverse strand, counting down.
CTGCTGGAACACCAAATAAACTTGCTGACTGATTTGTTGTTGTATTTGCAACATTTCCAAATAAGCTTGCTGGTTGGTTTGTTGTATTTGCAACATTTCCAAATAAGCTTGCTGGTTGGTTTGTTGTATTTGCAACATTTCCAAATAAGCTTGTTGGTTGGTTTGTTGCCGACTTTCCAAATAAATTACTTGCTTGTTGTCCCTGGACAGCTGACTGGCCAAATAAACCTGCAGAATTGGAAGGGTTACTCTGATTCACAAGTCCAAATGGATTAGACGGCTGAGCAGTCTGCCCCTGAGGCTGGTTTCCAAAGACACTCCCTGTTCCAACAGGCTTACCAAAAAGTGATGCCCCAGGACTTCCAAATGAACCAGCGTTCTCTACCCCTGAACTAAACTGACCCCCAAAAGTTGATCCAGGTGTAGATTTCCCAAAGAGTCCGGAATTGCTGCTCCCAGGAGCTGACGGAACTGCTCCAAACATACCTGATGATGCTGAAGTCTGGTTCTGTCCAAAGAGATTCTGGGTTGGCTGTGCTGAACCAAACACTGAAGAACTTGCAAGACCTGACCTGGTTTAAAACAATAAGACACAATTTAAAACAAAAATTTGACAAAACTAATATATAACATATCAAAGATCCTTGTGACTAAAGATAAAATCTGTAACAGATTTTTGTGAATAATGCTCGCAGCCTCAAAACTGTGGATAATGCTCACAGCCTCATACTGTGGGTAACGCCCACATCCCCATACTGTGAATAACGCTCACATCCTCATACTGTGAATAATGCTCACATCCTCATACTGTGAATAACGCTCACATCCCCATACTGTGAATAACGCTCACATCCTCATACTGTGAATAACTGAGCCTCATGCCGTGGATAATGCTCACGCCTCATACTGTGGAAAACGCTCACAGCCTCTAAGTGCAATGATGATGGTCCTATCAATCAATAACTAATGAATATAACAAAGGAACTAGTCAACTCTAGTTTCCTAACAATGCAATAAAAACTGCTATGACCTTTACAGAATATCTGTCATAAAACAGTGGATAAGAAAGTAGTACATACTGAGTTTGTGTCTTTTTTCTGGCTTCATCAATGATTGCAATCTGAAATCACAAGAATAGGTAGATAAGAAATGCGATATGAAATCACATGTAGATCATGTGTAACCGTAGGGGTTTCATGCCTGTTCTCTTTATATAAATTTCATTTGCATGTGACTATATTTCTTCTGGTAAGTCTAACACACAACAATATACTAACATGTGGTTCTGGAATAGTTATCTATGTGAGAATCAGTCAATATGATCCTCAACTTTTATTAAAACTAATTCTACGAATAATCACACAAATTCATACATAAAACAATTTACCGAAATTCTAATTTAAAAGACCCTGAAATAAAGTGATAAGCATAATAACATTGGACTAAATCTGTTCATTAATAAAGCGCCTCTGACTAACGTCTGGCCTATGAGAAAGTTCTATCACAATGACTGGATCCTCTGTCCTGCACGTGGTTAACTTGGTAACCGCTGGGATAGGACAATCTGGCTGTCTTAGTTATCTTAGTTAACTGCTTTTCTGGTCAGCACGTGGCCAATGAGGATATACAGGAATATTCTACAAACTTGCTGTCTTGGCTTTCATCAACTGATCTGCACGAGTTAAATAAGAGTATACAGGAATATCCTACTAACTTGCTGAGTTAGCTTTCATCAACTGATTTGCACGTGGTAAATGATAATACCCTGGATTATAAACTGGCTGTCTTAGCTTCCATCCGCTATCTTCTACTGATTTGCACGTGGCAAATGAGAATACACTGGATTATAACTTGGCTGCCTTAGCTTTCGTCAGCTATCATCTACTGATTCACACGTGGCAAATGAGAATACACTCAAATTATTATTCACTCTACTACCTGTATTGAATTCCTCACTGGACGAACTACCTTGTTCCACCCCTATCTGACGACAGTCCGTCACTCCTTGCTAACTTCTCGGGGTCTCCTGTTCGTGAACTGCCGTGTAGCGCCTTTTTATGCACTTCTCCCCGGACTTGTATTGACCAATGGTCAGCTTGCTTTCGACATCCTTCGTCCAAGGGACTGTACTCCCCTATTTTTTTAACCAGGTGATTTTTCGATTTCGTTTTTTGTTTGACTGAAACCAAGGGGACTTAATTTTTCGACTTGCCCTGCCACACCCTGTTACATCATCTCTCCACGTTCTTCTAAAACATTTGTCAATTTGACAAATATTTTCATAAGCCCCTACCCTGTACATCAATGATGGGTAGTTTTGGTATCTACCTGGTCTTGAGATTTTCCTTAGGAAATCTAATGCCTGAAATTATATTTCCTTCGCCTACTACTATCTTACAACATCAAACATTTCATAACACTCCCACATAATATTAATACATTCAATACATATATAGACATAAGATAAAACCCAAATAATTACTGAAACTTCTGCTAAGCTATTCCTAGAAAAGCTACATCTATTTTCCTTCTTTCCATATTTTGCTTCTTAATGCAAGCACTTCAATCACTTTCAAAGTATGACCGACGCCGAACGTTATTCACCATTGCAATATAATATATAAACTTCAAGAAATAAAATAACATCAAAATCATTATATTATATACATTAAGAAAATAACCAATACTAATTTGCTGGTAAAGACCAACATGTACTTTATCTAATAGAATCAACGCTGCAAGAGCCTGTTCCAGCCTTGCTTTCTCTTTTCAATATTCCGTTTGAAACTCCAACAAGTTTACAAAAATGATTATCTATCCGTACGTGTCTTACTTTATTCAAGTGTCTCTTCTCCAGGGCATACCTTTGAATACTCACTATGTTGAGCTTCGAGCTCCCTTGAAATCTGTCTGAGGCTCATAGTCGGACCGTTTTTTGTTCTCTATGTTCACCAAGAACACCCAATTATTTTACGTGGCCCTCCACAACATGTCTCGGCCGCCTTTTGCGATCTGCATTCATGATAGTGATTCTACTCTACATTCTGAACCTTCAATAAAGTTTGAGACTCCCCGGCAATCACGCGGGTTCTTTCCGCTCAGATCCTGTGAAACATCTTACAACTCTACACTAGGCATGGATAAATGGTACATACATGAATGCATCCCCAAACCACATCAAAATACATAAATAAAGAAATCCAAATACCCTATAATAATGCAAGTACAACCATAACAAAATGCATGTTTAACAATGTAAAGCCATCCACCAAAATGTCATCTACTTCAAAATATACATTCATACGCCAATTGCTGGGATACTAAAAAATTCCACCAAAATGTTATATTTCGTGCATACATGAATATACCCAATAACCTATCCATAAACTTAATCAAAAATTCCTTTTTAATAAGTCCAACATAAATAAATTCATGGTAAAATGTAAAAACCTTCCACAAAATTGCTATCTACTTCAGTTGTCCAATATACACTCCTATGATAATTGTCTCCGTAATTCATCAACGTTATATTCTAAAAACGAGAATTATAACATAGACACCATGTGGTCAGTACAAATTCGCCCCTTCCCACTATGCAAACACCTCTCCATCATTTATCTCCCTTTTCTACATATACTTCCTGCTGGTGATCTCCGGTGAGACACATAAGTTATGTAACATCTAATTAACTAAAACCTGCCAAACCACTTTCTGTTTGCTCAACATCGTAAAGATCCCATTCAATTCGAATTCTAGGAAAGTCATAGCCCCAGGCTGCAAAGATAATACTATATACCTTTCCCCCCCTACTCATCTGGACACAATGAAATTACCTAGTTCCATTCAACATACTAATTCTGACATCAATGTTACCAATGAATAGAAAATTTTCCAACTTGACTTAAAGCCTAAATTAAACACTTGACCAGTAACCGAGCTATTCTTCCTTCTTATTTTCTATCCAACTAGTATTCTATCTATCAAAATTCGTTTTGCTTCTGCATAGACTTCTCTTCTTACCTAGTCCTAGTCTCTAGATTTTCTGTGGTGAGCCACCCTATATATGTTTAACCTCTGACGTTTTGCGTCATCTTATTTATCACATCTCCCTTGAATTAACGGTTGCGCATCCTGTCTATTTTTATTCCTTTCCTGTCTGTTGTTATATCTTTCACTTCTACTATCATCTTCGTCTATCGAGAGTCCATCTGAATCATACAGACTCTCTTCAATAAACTCATAACATCCTCCTGTGGGATCTTGAAAGAGCTTACCTAAAAATTCGTCACGGTCTCCTACCTGGGATTCTTCGTCGCTGTCTGCGGTCAATCGTGCTTTCTCTGAACTGGCGTCTACGTGTCGTATTTGCTGCACTGGCACTTTGTTGTTGCGACTGTGTATTTTTGATCTGACAGGTTTTCTTTCAGAATTCTGTCTATCTCTCGTCAATTTCCGTATTTCTAGGTCTTGTGTCTTTATTTTGTCAACCAGTCTCTCAGTATCTTGCTGGTTAATAGCTACTTTCCTTCGGTACCTCTCTATCTTTACGTCCCTGTCAGTTATCTCTTTCTTCCATCTGTCTGTATCTGCGGTAGTAGCTTGTTTAACACTACTAACCGACTTCAATTCTAAGTCTGACTTTTCTTTCTGTCTTAAATACTCTTTGCTCTGCCGTTCCACTTGTCGTAGTTGCTCTACCTGCCTATTCACTACTTCTTTAAGATTTCTTATTTCTAGATCTCTTTCCGTTATGTCTTTCTTCATACTGTCTTTTACTGCCGCTGTGTCCTGTCTCTCTAAATCCAAACTTTCTTCTAGCATCTTCTGCCCTTCTATCAATTTTATGTTTATTTGTTTCATAGTGACATACTGGTCGATAACCTTGTCTAGTTCTCGCTGGCAGTTTACCATCCTAGATTCCAATAGTTTTTCCTTCGTGTTTCTAAGCTTCTCTTCAACATTTATCTTTCCTTCTGCAGCCATGTTTTGTTGTTCTCTTTTCTTCTCGGTCCGTCTGACTGAGTAAATTCCTAATGCGTAGTTCCTTCTTTCCTAAACTTGGACATCGACCTAGGTTCATGTCTTTGTTGCTCTTGACACCAACGAGCTATGTGTCCTTCTCGTCCACATCGGTAGCACGCCTGGTTGGCAGGGCCTGTACTCCGTTCGTACCTGTTTTCTATTTCTCTTCTCTCTCGTCCTCCTGCTCCTCGAGGTGCCATTCTGGGGAAATCTTCGTACCGCCTTCGGTATCCTTCATCATGGCTAGTCGCGAGGCTCTTGTTCTATCCTCATTTTACATTTTCTGATGAAACTTTCTTCCTCTTTGGCGTTCGAAATGGCTTCTTCTAAGTTCCTCGCTCTTTTTTAGCAAGAACCTTTTTTTCTGGACAGACTCTAACCCATCAATAAAAATATTGATGAGCAGTCTTCTAACTCCAGTTCTTCTCGCTATTTTACTGAGTAGGCCTCTTCCGCTAACTTTGCTGTTCGCTCTCCGAACTCTTGGGCAGTCTCTCCGTCCTCTTGCCTCAGTTTACGCAAGAGTGTGAATGCGTAATGGGGGTCCTCTTCTTCCGTGTAGCGTTTACGGAGGTCTTCTAACATCTCCTTCCAAGACTCTTCAGGGTTTTGTTTCATCTTTTTTAATATGAAATCTGATACTCCCCCTGTGCTTGCTTGCAAGGCAACGTATTTTTTCTCGCTTTCTTCTAAATTTGCAACGAAAGCTTGCTTGTCTATCTCCCCTATCCATTTCTTAAATTGTCCTGCTTCCCCCGAAAACATCGGCACTCTTTCCACCGTTCCCTGTCTCCTCACAATTATTTCTAATTTGGCGAAAGCCATGCTTATTTCCTTTCCTATTTGACTACCCTCCTCCAGCACCATTTTTTTTTTATCCCGGTACTGCCATTTTCCTCTAAATATAAAAAAGTAATGAAAAATGTCTCCGCAACTTACCTCACTTTCCTTGAAAAATCTTAAATTGTTACCTACTTAATTAAATCTTAACTCAAAATATATATCCACAACTAATAGTACTAAAAACTTTTACTTAATAGTATCTTACACGTTTGGCCTCTAAAATCGTAATCACTACTATTGGTACTTCGCTATGTTCCGCTACAACCAGGTCGAAATCCTGTCTTAATGGCATCAGTGTAACTGTAGGGGTTTCATGCCTGTTCTCTTTATATAAATTTCATTTGCATGTGACTATATTTCTTCTGGTAAGTCTAACACACAACAATATACTAACATGTGGTTCTGGAATAGTTATCTATGTGAGAATCAGTCAATATGATCCTCAACTTTTATTAAAACTAATTCTACGAATAATCACACAAATTCATACATAAAACAATTTACCGAAATTCTAATTTAAAAGACCCTGAAATAAAATGATAAGCATAATAACATTGGACTAAATCTGTTCATTAATAAAGCGCCTCTGACTAACGTCTGGCCGATGAGAAAGTTCTATCACAATGACTGGATCCTCTGTCCTGCACGTGGTTAACTTGGTAACCGCTGGGATAGGACAATCTGGCTGTCTTAGTTATCTTAGTTAACTGCTTTTCTGGTCAGCACGTGGCCGATGAGGATATACAGGAATATTCTACAAACTTGCTGTCTTGGCTTTCATCAACTGATCTGCACGAGTTAAATAAGAGTATACAGGAATATCCTACTAACTTGCTGAGTTAGCTTTCATCAACTGATTTGCACGTGGTAAATGATAATACCCTGGATTATAAACTGGCTGTCTTAGCTTCCATCCGCTATCTTCTACTGATTTGCACGTGGCAAATGAGAATACACTGGATTATAACTTGGCTGCCTTAGCTTTCGTCAGCTATCATCTACTGATTCACACGTGGCAAATGAGAATACACTCAAATTATTATTCACTCTACTACCTGTATTGAATTCCTCACTGGACGAACTACCTTGTTCCACCCCTATCTGACGACAGTCCGTCACTCCTTGCTAACTTCTCGGGGTCCCCTGTTCGTGAACTGCCGTGTAGCGCCTTTTTATGCACTTCTCCCCGGACTTGTATTGACCAATGGTCAGCTTGCTTTCGACATCCTTCGTCCAAGAATCTGTACTCCCCCTATTTTTAAACCAGGTGATTTTTCGATTTCATTTTTTGTTTGACTGAAACCAAGGGGACTTAATTTTTCGACTTGCCCTGCTACACCCTGTTACACATGTGTATGTGATTGAAAATAAAAATAGTTTGTCATTGCTTTCTGAACGGTGAGGTCTATTTTTACAGTTTGCAAAAATCAATGTGAATAAATTTGCTTCCAAACTGTCCGTCGCAGAGATTGAACCAGGTACTCTTGGGTTGTGATCGAGCTCACTACGCCACAGACGCCACTAAAACAGTATACGGGATGACAAATACTATGTGATTCAGTTTAGAATATCTTCATTGCACTCCGGACATGTCCATAATTGTTCCAATCTCCTTCGCAGTATCTCCAACAGCAACAAGCGACTGACCGTACTAGTTTGATTTTTATTGATGAGCCTACTCATACACCATATAACTATGTGATACCTAATGCAAACAAAAAATCTTTGCGTGTCAAATATCTTGTATTCCCAAAACAATTTCACTCAGATCACAGTAACAGATACATGGCATGGAAAGCATATATCAAGACTAATTTCCATTATCAGTTTTGATTCCAGAACAAGAGTCCTTCCGTTCGTTCGCTTGAAATATTGTCTGTATATTCAATGGTGTCTTGTATAAACTTCACTGTCTTTTGTAGCTCACACAGAGGTCTGGTAATTTCTGTCGAGTGTTGTTGCATTAGGCCAGTGAGTTTGTCTCATTATATCATATTCGGGCAGTCTTGAAGTATGTGCTCTGCAGTCTGATGTGCCTGTACACATAGCAAAATGAGAGTCAAATGTTTACTTAAAAAAAGACAGTAACTTTTATTACCAGTTTTGATTTCAAATCTAGTGTCATATGTTGCAACTGTTTCCGTTTGCTCTCAAATTCACTTTGCAGAGACTGGATCCTCTGGGTCTATGATAGTTCAAGGAAAAAAATAAAAATTCATGGAATTATTAACATGGATTCAATAATACTTTCTATACATAATTTTTATATCTTTTTTTACTTCTTTGTACGCTCCATATCGACCACTTGTTAAACAACTCTTTGTGATTTGTATGTGATCTGAGCCTAAGAGTGATTGTATGCTGTGTCAGTTATGCGCCTACAAGTAGGCCAGCACATCTGACTTTTGCTACGCTTTTTTTTTACTAGGTACCTTGCTTAGGTCCCTCAGAAACCATGTACAACATGACTTGTAGGTTGCAGTGTTACTATTCTTTGCTTCCCTTGTGGGCCCGGCTTCTTTTTTCTAACTCCTTTGGCATGAGTCAGCTCTGACGGCCTCCCTTTTGTTAGTTTTGTTTGTTTGTTCTTATCAACCAAGTTAACCACTCTTTGTGATCTGTATGGTTTATGTCAAAAACGTTAGTTTGTTGCGGCCCTTATGGTTTGAATGACAAAATTGCGACCAAATTTTATGCATATTGCCCAACCGTACAAAAAAATGTACAGAAGGGTAATTGTAAGATTTATAAGCAGAAAAACCTCACTTTAAAGTACTATATTTGGAGTTATACTGTAGCATGGTATCAGATCTGATTCAACTTGCTGCCTTGCAGGTCGGCTGGGGACAGTCAAAGGCTGACGGGGAGCGAACCTAGTAAATGCTGGTTGAAAACGGACTCATCACCAAAGGACAAGCACCAGAGCTCCAAATGGTACTGAGGTTTGTGATGTAAAACTACATTCTTGGCAAAGGTTGTTTATATATCACAATAAGAATGATAAAAATGGCCAAAAGAACGAGAGAGAGAGAGAGAGATCTGATTCATGTCAGAGCCTCCCTATGAACAATTTAGATCCCAGAGTAAATCATCAGGGTTTCCTATAGTCAATGAGAATGGTGAGCATACCAAGAATTTTTGGCGTAAGCCGGTTTCAAACACAGGAATTCCCATGGCACACGGTCACTCGTGCAGTGAGTTATCAACCACACCATCAATGACCCCACAGGACATGTTGAGCCTGAACTCCCAAGTAAACAGATTGAACCCAACTCATCCACCACACAATGCAGAAACTAAAACCACCCACACAAAATGGTACAGCATGTCTTGTCGGAGTGTTCTAGAGGCAACAAAGTTAAGTGTAACATCCTTTCTTCTTCTTCGAATGCTCCATATCGACCACTTGTTAACCAATCTGTGTGATTTGTATGTGATCTGAGCCTAAGAGCAATTGTACACTGGGCCAGTTATGCACCTACAAGTAGGCCAGCACATCCGATTTCTGCTATGCTTTTATTTACTAGAGTAGCTTCCTAAGTTCTACATAAGCCACCTTGTAGGTCGCAGTGGTACTATTCTTCGCTTCTCTTGCGGCCCCAGCACCACACGGGCGGAAACCTCCTTTCAACATGCCCATCTACCCAAAACACCTTATATCCCAGCTATAGAAAACATGGAGAATTGATGGTTAGGCATTAGCTGCCCAGGAATTAAAACCTACAGCTCTGATGAGACGAAGCAGTAGTACAGGAGAAATAGGAATTAAGTGTACAGAATATTTTCTACAAAACATGTATTGACATCTAGTGGGGGCAAACTAGTCAGGTTGCATGAACTAGCTTGTTATGTCATGTTATGTGATCGACGTCATGGCACATTGGGCATTCCCATTCGTGTTCTGTCCTCCGCTGCAGCAGCCATCCCAAAGTCCATTTGCTCACCGTGCCCATGAGAAATTGATTACTATATCTATCTTCTCTCTCTACCACGAAGACGACACTGTCATACATGTCCAAACTTAACGTCTAATTCTCGAACTTGTTCCAGTGTCTGAGACTTGTCCATGTCACATAATTGAGAGCGTACCACATTTATTAGCTTGTGTGAATGTTGACGGAATCAATGCATCATTGAAAAAAATCAGCTAAAAGGTCAACTTACATACGGTTGTACATCTCCAGACTTCATGGCTTGATAAGCTTCCAATCTCAACTCTTCCGTACAAATGTCATACAATCCTGTAATAAATCATATTTTAGTTTCATTTGTTTATTGGTTAACATAACATGATGCTAAAGTATCACCAATTTTCTTGTGTAAATCTCACCATTAGACAACTAACCAAGACCTTCAAGCAAATACATGAGCAGCTTATTTTGCTTCTTCAAACTCTCGACCACTTGTTGAACCACTCTATCGACCACTTGTTGAACCACTGTGATTTCTATGTGATCTGAGCCTAAGATCGATTGTACATTGTGCCAGTTATGCGCCTACAAGTAGGCCAACATATCCAATTTCTACTACACTTTTTATTTACTAGGGTAGCTTCACTAGGCCCCTACCTTAGTCGCCTCTTATGACATGCCTTATAGGTCGCAGTGTTACTATTCTTTGTTCCCCTTGCGGGCCCCAACAACACAAGGGCAAACAACCAGCAAATAAGGATCTTCTTCAGGAATCTCTGGTGATGTGCTTAGTTTACTGTGAACCACAAATTGGGCAATCAGCTTCAAGTCTGTTAGGTTTCCCAGAAACTTAGTTTTTAGGTCGACTGTGTGGCCACATGTTGCTTCTGAGCTCGCACATGAGAGGACAGTCTTGTAGGACATGCTCTAGTGTCTGTTCCACCTGCTGACACTGGCAGAGAGTTGCTTTGACTTATTCCTAGTCTATGTAAGTGTCTGTTGAGTCTGCAGTGTCCAGTGTTTGGTTTCCAAACCAAGTCCTTTTAGTGCCCGCTCATTGGTCCAACTATTTTTTGCTTTCTTTGTTCACTCTCTTAAAACCACTTAAATACCACATTTGTGATTATTTGTGATTTGAGCATAAATATATTGTGCTATGTTTACAGCAAAGCTGCTATATCTGCATTTTTTTACATACCATCACTGATTTCACCATGCAATTTTGTTTGGGTTCACTCTCCTTTGTTGTTTCATGATAATAGATTTGATATTAATTAAGTTACTTTTGTATTTCTAAAATGTTACACAGGCAGTGGCACACAGTCTACTCATTTTTATTTTTTAACTACCAGGGCACCATTTACTTAAACATGGAACCTCCATTTTTTTCCTTACATCTTCAATATTACTTTTTTTAACATTGTTTATTTCCTATAGCCTTTACAGACCTTAAGGTATGAAGTCACTTCACATTTCTAATCAATAGTGTGCAGGAGGTAGGAGGATCAATTCCTTTCCTCATGTGTGGACAGTCGAGGGGGGATTGAATCCACAACCCATGTGTGTCCAAGTCGGTATGCAAAAGCTTATGTATTACGCTAATTCATTCCCACCCCAATAGAATTACATGTTTGATATCCCCTATCAGTGGTCACTATAAATGTTTCTGAATCACTTCAAAGTGGGAAAAGAACTCAGAAACTTGGGTTTCTCTCAGAAACTCAGAAGGTCATCATTTAACCTTCACACTAAGGTGATCTGAGAGCAGCAGTAGCATAGTTGTTAGTGAACTCAATTCTTAGGCGTGTGGTCTGAGTTCAATTAAACAGTGGGCGTGGAATAATTTTCAGACCGTAGCTGCTCTCAGGTCGACCCAGCTTCAATTGGGTACCAGGAAAAGCAATGTGGAGTAAAGGTGAATGTAAAATATGCAGACAATAACAAAATATAATGAGCCTAACACACTATTACACAATATACCTCGAAGTATCTCTTTCTCGCGATCACTGCTTAGACTGATGTACCAGATTTCCCCATAAATCTCATTCATGTGGAAATCTGATTCATGCAGCCTTGCATGGGTGTGTTTTCATCACATCTTCAGCGTCATTTGGAGCTCTGGTGCTTATCCTTCGGTGATGTGTCTGGTTTTAGTCAGCGTTTACTGGGTTCGCTCTCCATCAGTCTTTGGCTGTCCCCAGCCTACCTGCCAGGCAGCAGCTTGCTATTTTCTTTTAGGGTAGCTACCCTTAGACAACCTTCCTCCTGGCATGTTGAGCGTCATCAGCCCAGGTTACCAGTCTTTTTTTTACTACTTGGTTTGCCTGCCGTCCAGTTTTGTGTATGGTTTGCTCCGCTAGCCTTTGATTGTCCCCAATCAAACTACAAGGCAGTAGTGGTTCTCTGCGAGGGGAAACACAGTTATTGTTCTCTGGATGGAGACCCCATCTTCTAGCATTTTGTCCACCTCGCATTTCTTTTGGGTGTCCCTTCATCCATTTCTGCTTGACCTAGAGGTATGAAAAAGGGGTCCTGTCCTTTTTTTTTTATTTGGGTGATGTTCCTGTATTCATTGTATAGGAACCAGAGGCAACTTAAACTGTCGTCAACAATACATTTACAAGATAAGCTGTATAGAGATGTTGATAGTTTTAGTACTTGAGTGAAACACTAAGAGATGAACTAACAAACAGTTCAACAAAACACCACCATGACAAAATGTACTGGAGATCCATTATATCAGAATTTTGATGTACAGATGGTACCTAAATCAATTAATCACTTTTAGCTTTCCCTCTTACACTGACAATGACATACCTGGCAAGGATGGCAGATCTTTATCTACAGCAATACAAGAATATGGCCACATGTGAGACTTTTCCCAGCATTCAATTTCCTTTGGTAAACTGTTTCTGTACAAAACAAAGAAAATGTGACGGAGAAATTATAGAGGTAGACAGAATGACTGCTATATATATCTCAGCAATAGTTTTAGGTACTATAATATTGTAAATAATTGGTTATTGCTTACTGAACTGACATCACATCACTCCGGGCAGACTCAGAGGTGCCACGTCTCACCCAACAGCTGTCGAAGGGTATGAATACTGATGGTTCCTGTGGCTCACTAGTTTTAAAAAAAATAGCTGGATTGATTCAACATGAATTTTAGTGTCCGCATCCAACAGTAGGTCGCCAAGAGACTGAAGAAATTATCCATCTTAAACTTCCCAACACTCTGTGCTTTCAATGCAAGCATGTCCGCTCTCTCATTGATGTGAACAACCGCATGACCAGGAAAGTAGATCCATGTGGGTCTCTGGAGGTAGGAAACCTCTATAGACGACAACCACTCATACTGCCATTCTGGATCTTCTGAAGCATCGACTGAGAGTTCAAACAACAACGCCCCAGTAAACCGAGTTCCAAAGAGCCAATGGAGGGCAGCAGTCTCTTCTTCTTCTTTGCGTTCGTTCTTTAGGACAAATTTTAATCACTCTTTGTGATATGTTTGATCTTTGCCAAGAATGTGTATATGTTACATATTGGTTTGGTAGGCCCCTAAACACATCTTCTACACGTTTAGGACACATGCATCCAATTTCAGCCAAACCTCCTTAATCACCTCTTACGACATGCATGGCAGGTAACAGTGGTTCTATTCTTTACACCCCAAATTTGGGACCCGGTAACCACTCGGGCAAGAGGGCAGCGGTAATACCTTCAACCTCTGTCCGTATACTGGAAGTGGTTGTCCTGTATGCTCCATTTCGCTCTGCAACAACCCTAGCATGTGTGCTAGCCAAGAAACCCCAATAATAATAATATAATGAAGACAACTATTTCAAGTAATGCATGTATCATGCCAGAATCAAAAATGATAAAAATAAAAGAGCAGTTCACATATTTCATTAGCGATTTTGATTGCACTGGAGATACTTAAAAAGAAATTGTGCTACAAATTGTCAAAGCAACATCAGCTTCTAATAGACTAAATAAAATATAGAACTGCTAGTTATATAGTATTAAACTAAATTACAAATTTTCAATTCAAATGTTGTATCAATCCTAACATATGCCAGCGAGAGTTGGAAAATGACTAAATATATAGAAAGCAAGTTGAATGCATTTGAGAATAGATGTTTGTGAAAAATAATGAATACAAAATGGAACAAATTCAGAAGTGATGAAATCAGAGAAATGTCTAGTCAACCACTAGTAACAACTGTTATAAGAAAGAAGGTGGAGATAAGTTGGGCATACTTTGAGAATAAATGATCAAAGAATTAAAAAAAACACAACTCTGCACAGTAAAGATCCCTTGGCTGTTAGATTTTGAACATAAAAGTAAGATGCATGCTGCAGTTCAAGCAAAATTAAAGAGATATTAATGTTAAATTTAATTCCTACAAAATCTACCATAATAAAATAACAGGAAGATTAAAACCCGAGCAAAAATTGCATGATGGAATTGAATACATTAGATGCAAATATTTCATCAACTGGTGTCTGCGCAGAATAGAGGAATAAGATGGTATGATAGGGTCACAAATGAGGAACTTATGGAGAGAACAAGACAGATTCCAGTGAACGAACAGGTTAAAAAAGACTCTGGCGCTGGATAGGACACACTTTGCGAAAACCGGAGGGAATATAACAAGAAGGGTCCTTGCCTGGAACCCTGAGACAGCGAAAGAAGGAGGCCGAGAATACATGGAGACGAGATTTGAGGCGGAGATCAAGAATATAAAGAAGAGCTGGAGGAGCTGCAGGAGATAGCTAGAGATAGAAGACTTGGCATGAGTTGGTTGAGGGCCTATGCCCTCAACCCGGTAAAAGGCAAAGAGAGAGAGAAAATGCAAATATTGCAGCTTGCGTAAACATTAGCACAACTTACACTCATCACAAAGAATGGTATATAAAGTGGTTAACTAGAATGAACTAAGAAGGGGGAAAGGTGGCGTAAACACTTTAAAAAATTTTGTTATTTAAAAATGTGTGATTCAAAACTGCTGATATCTTAAATATATTGCATCCAATGCAGATAAAGACAACTTGTTTTGATGAAAAACTTAACTTTTTTCATGTGTTTCTTTAACAGTGTCCTTGTTTTTTCATAGTCTCATGTATGGAGATGGAGGGACACGATAAATACACCAAATATGATAGTTTACAAAGTACTAAATCTACATGGCTACCAGAAAGACTGTATCAAGCAAATGATAAAGATAGCAATAAAATAGAAAAGGATAGAAGTTTAAATTTAAATTGTCACAAAAATGATCTATCCTTGATCCAGACTAGAAAGTGGACCAACTTATATGCAATTTTACCTTTTTAAGAAGAATGCCTACCAAATTCCTACTTCAAGAGTTGAACAGTTTTGGGCCATGTTTTTTGCAACTGACAGCTTGTGAACGTGTTCGCCGTCCGTTGCGCAGTGGCAACAATTGAACAGGCTGAACTTGTTGTCGGAGGCAGTTGCAACTTTTCTAGACAGATCCGCCTGGTATACTGAGGAGGCTGTCCATTGTTTCTATGTGCGAATTTGTTTGTTTCTCTGATCTCAGATGCTGAGGATCCTTTGCGTTTGTCCCTTGTCACTACAGTGATGGATCCAGAATGAGTGTGGGCCCGTACAGAGCTTGAGTTAGATCTCTGTTGAACATTGAGTGCTGATGACGAGAACAAACACCTTGTGAGCTATTCTAGGATCTCCAGCTTTGCCTCTGTGAGTTTGAGTTGCCTGACGGCGCTCTTTGGGAGTAATTCTCCCATCCATTGCATTATTGGCCAATCCATCAGCATTGCAGCTGATTCTATGTACTCTTGGCCCTTCGTTTTCTTATTCAATGGATTGATTCTAGTTCTGCATTGTTCGACAAGTAGATAAAGGATAGAAGTTAGACAATTCTAAAGTTGCAAGTTAAATGACTATACATTACTGTCAAGATTCTTGAAGTTCACTCAGTAGTTGCGCTAAATCTTTCTTCAAGAGTTAGAACATGGCTAACCAAATCTCCTACTTCAAGAGTTGGAAAATGGCTAAAGGTACACTTACACAAGTTCTAAGTTGATGTTTGCTGATAATTACTGCTATCTTGCCCTTGTCCGCTTGGCTGGTTTGCAGTCCATTTATACTGATTACTACTTCCCTGTCCACTTGTACCAAAGCTGTCCCTGAAGGAACTCGAGGCTTCACTATCTTGCCAGGTTTGGCCTTGTCCACTGAACAAACTTCGCTGTGAACTTCCTGATTGTTCAAAATGAATTTAATAAATAAATGTAAAAACAAAAATATTTAATTGTACATCCTATAACATGATTCTGGAAGTGTGCAAATGTCACAGCAGTCTTTTTTGGGGGTAATATGTCACATAAATGTGTGTTCATACAAAGAACCAGCTGGAATTGGATCAGTCATATTTTCAAATGAGAACATAGACTAGGAATAAGTCAAACAGCTCTCTACTAGTGTCAACAGATGGAACACACCAGAGTATCTCCTTACAAGACTGTCCTCTCCTCAGGAGCTGAGAAGCACATAAAACTAAGATTTGGGGCAATCTGAGAGACCTCAAGCTGTTTGCCCAGTTTGTGGCTCACAGTGGATTAAATGCATGACCAGAGATCATTGAAAAAATGAGACCTGCTATACCATCATCAGAAATGTCAAGCTATGGACAGCGGAAGAAAGACAATAGTAAAATCTTTCTTCTTTGAACGCTTCATATCAAGCACTTGTTAACCACTCTGTGTGATTTGTATGTGATCCAAGCCTAAGATTGATTGTACGTTGTGCCAGTTATGCGCCTACAAGTAGGCCAGCACGTCCGATTACTGCGCTGCTTTTATTTACTAGGTTGCTTCCCTTGGTCAGTCATCTCTTACGATATTCCTTGCAGGTCACAGTGGTGCTATTCTTTGCTTCCCTTGCGGTCCCAGCACCACACATTCGAAATAGTAAGATTATCTTAATCTATTTGGTTTTGTATAAATCACAAAAACTGAACTGAAAGCCACAAAACAAACATAGTGTTATCTAAAAAGGATGGCAGCAGACAAAGAGTTTGTTGCTGCTTTACAAGACACCACCAGGCACAATGGTTGCTGATTGTTTTATTTGACTCTAGTCAATGACCAAAAATTACCACTGAACTTGGACAAATAAATGAAAAACTGCAACACTGATAAAAGTAGCATAACAGAGCAAGCAGATAGTTGATGAAATGTAGCCGCATATAGTTATAAACCACATCATAGAGATATAGTTATAGCATTGATTGAGTAGCGTACCATAAAGACTGCAAGAATACCAAGTCAAATGTTGTATAGGACACACTGTTACTGTAGCTAAACAAAAGCGCTAACTAATACTATATAATACAACAACACTATAATGCATATGATACTGGGCAGACTAAACTAGCATAGCACTTGACTCACTCTGAACTGGTACCGTGAGTCGCCACACGTTGAAAGACATACTGAGAAGATCAGAGCACGTATGGACTAATTGGTTCGATGTGCTGTGATGATGATCCGACGGCTAAGTTTTAAACATTATTGTTGCAATGAACAGCAAAATTGTAATAATTTTACTTTCAATGGCATACAATTTTATAAAGGCAACAAGGCACAATGTTACAATAACAATTTAACAATACAAATACAAACCAACAAACTTACCACCACGAGGATGTTCATTACGACAGTTCTCCCCAAACTTACAACGATTTTCGAGAAAGAATTTACAGACCACCATTTCTGTATAAATATAATATAAAAGATAACCATATATAATATTAAAATGTTACAATAAAGAGAGAGTCAGCAATGATTTGACATGGTCGAAATTGTTTATTCGGGGGACGTTACTATGAACCTTTCTTGTAAGTGACCATAATAGCTGCCCTTTATTTCACTATTCCCTTTGGTTATTGTTTACTGAACTGACGTTACAGAACTCTGGGCAGACATATAGATGATCAGTCTCCCCCAACAGATGTCGAAGGGTATGCATGCTGGCTCCTGTGCTCGCTGGTTAAACACACTCCTCTCTAGCTCTCTGCTCCCAGTTCTACTTGTACGTGTTATTCCGAACACCTTAAATCACTTCATTGATTCAATATCAATTTTAGTGTCCTTATTGGGGGCTGCAGGCGCAAATGACATAAAGAGACAACGCGCACCAGGGTCAGTAAGCTGGTACTGATCAAGACCCTACCCCACCTCCACGTGGTGACCCTGGAAACAGACAGAGAATCCTGTCTGGCTAAGCGGGTAGGGATCGAGGGAGAACTACAATTGTGGTGCAAGCAAAGAAACGTAATACAGGTCCAAAACCCTTCATAAAATGCACGCATCAGTTACTCAAATGCAAGGCAAACGTAAGAAATAGTAGCGTACGAGTCGTATGTGAACAAATAATATTTTCTTCTTTTGCTTTTTGGCCGCTAAGCGTAGCAGGTTTAACTGATGATTGGTTTCCGAGATAATGCACGCTCGGTCGCTTGATATTATGTGGTATTGTGAAGTTTTAAGATGTCTGTAACTCCATCAACCCATTTTTTCTTGGTCTACCCTTTCCTCTTGATGACTCCATTTTCAGGTTGTACGCTCTTGCAGCTGGTGTATTGTATAACAAATAATGGCCGCTCTAAAATTGTCAGCTGTGGGCAGAATCCATGAGAACGATGTGTAACGAGTCAATGGTCACACCACAATTGTCAACTCTGTGGTAGGTGATGTTGACGAGCGCAAAATCTAAGTTTCGTTGCTAATATGCGTCCATCGCAAGCGATGATGACAACAATCTCAGACGTGTACTGTTGTACCTCTCTGGTGTGTGCGGAGGTGACTGTAGAGTCCAATCTAGAACAGAATCCCCGACCACAGGTGGGGCATACATGATCGAGGTTAGACATGTGCGTGTTGTGTGCTCTGTCTTTTCGCGCTGCTCGTTTTCTCTGTGACTCAACAATACGATGATTCTCAGCTATTCGGGTTCCTCTTTGTTGTTACAGCGCCACATTTGGCGATCTTGCGCAAGGGATTCCCAGCACGTATTGTCTATATCGAAGCATTTCAGAGACACTTTGAGAGTGTCTTTAAAGCGTTTTTTCTGTCCACCAGCTAAACGTCTGCCCCCTTCAAGCTCGCCATACATCAACTGTTTTGGGATGCGTTTATCAGGCATTCGAGCAACGTCACCGACCCATCTCAGTTGGGCCTTCTGCAACAGGGTGTTGACGCTTGGGATCTTTGCTCTTGTGAGGACTTTGCTGTCTGGAATTTTGTCCTGCCAGTTTATTTTTAGTATTCTGTGTAGACAGCTTGTGTAGAAATGGTTTAATTTTCTTACGTGTCTGCTATACACTGTCCATGTCTCGCTTGCGTAAAGCAGCGTGGTTAGCACTATTGCCTGGTAAACTTTCAGCTTTGTGACTATGCTTATCCCCTTCCGTTCCCACACAGTGACACGTAACCTTCCGAACGCAGCACTGCTAGCGCCGAATGAAACGACCTTCTGGATTATCTGTGTGAGACCCCAGTCAAATGTTTCCCGGGGCCAGGGAAAATGCACATTAGAAATGGCCAAAAGCCGACATGCGTCTCGAAACGGTTGAGAATATTCCTCCCGGAATAAACTCACCGTGGCTAGAAAAGTAAGGTCGATAATGCAAGGGTTTGTCGTCTCGTACAAGTCCAAACATTGACAAGGGCCAGCACTTTCGGACTCGATTGCCCTCCAACTGTAGAACGACATCCCAAAAAATGCGTACACGCAGGTTCAGATCAAAATGGCCAATAAACAGTCGAAAACTGATCGTTTCGAGTGAACGCAGCCGTCTGTCCGTGTAGGTAGTCGCTCAGTATCTCTCTGGCGAAAATCGCACAGGTCACAAAGAGTGGTCAACGAGCGGTTGTTCTAGAGCACCGGCAGCAGTGGCTCCCTGGACTATAATCACATGCCCACTGGGATCAATAAGTGATGTTTTTAGAGCTCCAACCGCACTAGAAGTGGGAGAATACTGCAGTGATGGTCAATGAACCCTACCTGGGTAGCAGTGTCCACAGCACTAAGCATAGCACTACACGCCTGGAACTGTTGGAGGTTTCTGGGTTTTGAAGAAATCTCGGTACTCCCCATTGCACTATAGGAAAAAGAGTGAAAATTCAAAATTCCTGGGGTTAGAAGAAGAGGTGTCCTCATCCAACAACAGTAGGTCGCCAGAAGACCGAAGACCACCAACCCCCAACCCCTTCCTTATCCATCTTAAAGTTCCCAACAATCAATGTTTTAGATTTTAGATGCAAGCCTGTTTGCTCTCTCGTCACCATGAACCCCCACAGGATCAGTACAGTAGATTCACGTGAGTCTCTGGAGGTGGAATCTTTTATAGTCGACATATTCATACTGCAACCTGCCATTCTTGATCGACATATTCATACTGCAACATGTCATTCTTATCGATATTCTACTGCAAGCCTGCATTCTTGATCGACATATTCATACTGCAACCCGTCATTCTTGGATCGACATAGATTCTACTCGCACTGATCATTCTTGATCGACATATTCATACTGCAACCTGTCATTCTTGATCGACATATTCATACTGCAACCTGTCATTCTTGATCGACATATTCATACTGCGACCTGTCATTCTTGATCGACATATTCATACTGCAACCTGTCATTCTTGAACGACATATTCATACTGCGACCTGTCATTCTTGATCGACATATTCATACTGCAACCTGTCATTCTTGAACGACATATTCATACTGCGACCTGTCATTCTTGATCGACATATTCATACTGCAACCTGTCATTCTTGATCGACATATTCATACTGCGACCTGTCATTCTTGATACGAACATTTATACTGAGAGTCTGAACAATGCAACTTTTAATAACAATTGTTCTTAATGATATTGTTTCTTATACATATTATGCTGCAACCGTCAATGCTGACTACATATATCATACTGAGAACGTCTTCTATCGGCAATGAGGTTGAAAAATTTTATAATTGTTACTAAACTGTAACGCGTCTACTCGTATTATACCTGACCAAGGGACTGGTCTTCTCAAATTAAATATGTTTTGGCCATACCTGAAGTTAACAAACATCTTATAAATGAAAATCGGCATATCCTTACAGGGACGGTTCTTTCATCAATCACAGTAAACGAGTCGTTGATTTTCTACAACTTCTTATACGTTCAGTAGTTTGCAACTACATTCTAAACGAGTGTGAGGTCTAGCTTTACGTTTGTGCACAACAGCAAAAACCCACGGAAACTAATTTGTTTCCAAACTTGCCCGCCGTGGAGTTTGAACCAGGTACGCTTTGTTTGGGATCGAGCTCACTACCGCTAAGTCACATACGTTCACTTTTGTGCATCTGCCTACTTCTGTTAATTAGCATTTTATTCTCTCACTCTCTCTCTCGCGATCACCGCTTAGACTGATGTACCAGATTTCCACATAAATTCTGCCGTTGTTTTTAGGCTCCGTTCCTCCGTACAGCTTCTCATTTAGCTCGGTATTTTCCAGCCAGGTTTAGTTTCTCAAGCCTGCTAGTAGTGGGTAGTCTTGCAGTACGTGCTCTGCCGTCATGTCCGCCTGCTCGCAGTGCAACATGCTAGTTGTGCCAATTTTAAATTTGTTGTAAAGGTGGGACCGGAGTCTGTTATCGCCGGTATGGAGGCGGAATATGACAACTTGTTTGCTACGGACAGACCATAGTACCCATCTTTGGCGCAGTGTTGAGAGTGGTATTGCGACCACTTCTCTCTAAATCGCCATCCGAGGGTTGTTTTAGTCTCATCGTAGCTGATTTCGTAATCAGTCTGCGGCAGTCGCTTTCCTGCCTTTGCTAGCTTGTCTGTCTCTTCGTTTCCGCTTATATTGCAGTGTGATGGAATCCACTGTATGACTGTGCGTTTGAATGAGTTTGTTAATACTCCGAGTATCGTTTTTAGCTCTGTACCGGTTGAGCTTTTTAGTGCCATAATGGTCGACAAGGCGTCCGTGAATATCACTACTTTGTTATATGGATCGCTGTTTCTCTCTAGGATCATTTCAGCGGCTATTCTTAGTGCCTCCGTCTCTGCACCCTGTGATTATCGACTTCGTGACCTTAACTTTCTGTGGGAGCTTAAGCACTATTCCTCCTCCTCCATCGCTAATCGCGTTCTTTGCCAATCCGTCGGTGTACACGTACGTGTGTGCACGCTCTCTCAGGGTACTATGTCGCTATGAATTCTTCTGTAATCGCTCTCCTTTCGCTTAAGGCCCCTGTTTTGTATGCCCGGTATTGATTCTCTTAGCTCTGGCATCGTGGTCTCCCATGGCGCGTTCTTGTCGGTTCCGGTATAAAGCTACAGACGCTCACACACATATAAAAAGACTTGCGAAAATAGAAAACCAAGCGATATACGTGTAATTCTGGGTTGCACCAGAGAAATGTACTATGAAATTATGAGATATCTTCTAGACTTTCTCAATATAGATAATATAATTAAATCATGCCTGTGTGTTGCTGGGGCTCTCAAGGGAAGCAAAGAATAGTAACACTGCCACCTAAAATACATGTCGTAAGAGGCGACTGAAGTAGGACCTAGGAAGCTACCCTAGTAAATAAAAAGCGTCGCAGAAATCGGATGTGCTGGCCTACTTGTAGGCGCATAACTGGCACATCGTAAATCGCTCTTAGGCTCAGATCACAAAGAGTGGTTCGAAGAAGAGTTAAACTATCCAGAGTATATGATTACGGTAACGGTTAACATCCGTTCCATGATGTGTTGAATCCACCTAAAGTGATAATTAAAGCAAGCCTTCACGTAAAAGATCATAGGCACGGACTATATTAGGCTCCATGACTACCTCTGAATTCATAGCAGGTGATAAAAAAGACAAGTAAAAGTATCTTTGTATGTCGTTAGCACAGCCGTTCTCTGCACGGAAAAGTCACTTGTAATTGTCGAAATTACATTCAATCAATCCAAAATGTCTTAGAAGAATACTGAACCTCAAATGGTCAGATTTCAGACCCAATACACAAATAAGACAAGAGACCAAGCAAGAAATGTATCAAATTTTATAAGAAAGCGCCGCTGGAACTACATCGGCCACACACTTAGAATGGATGAGAGAAGACTCTTACAATCCCTCATATGGACACCAGAGGGAAAAAGAAAACGAGGAAGACCAAGAGAGACTCTGCGTAGAACCATCACCAGAGAAGGCTCAACGATGGGCCTAGTAAACATTAAAGACTTAAAACAAATAGCAACGAACCGCGAGACATGGAGAGCTATGACCTCTGCGCCGCCCACAGGCCCAAGAGGAAAGACTAACTAACTAATCCAAAAGCCATGCGTTTCACGTCTTTACAACTCTCTTTCTCCTTGGTGCTGTTTATCAACTCAGACTCCTTGTCCAACCATCCATCTTCTCTCTCGATCTTTCCTTCTATGTATGTTACCCGTTGTCACCAAATGTTCTAAACCTCGTCGCAATGTGTGCCCGAAGAACAATGTCTAATTCTTACGTTTCGTTATGTGCAAGTTTCTTTTCAAACTCTTCATTAAAAAAAAGCAATTATCGCTGTGCAAAAGATTTTTCTATAAAACCACTCTAGTGCTTCCAGCGATCTTATTGATTTGTTTGTTCATTTATTTCTGCCATACATAAGTATTGGTTAAATATTGCTCAATGTTTTAAATAAAATCTGCTTTTGCTTGATCCATTATCTCTGTTGTACATCTTTCATCTGATATTATGAATACTCCCAGACATTTGCATCAATGCACTCTTTTCAGTGTTGATATTGTATTGTTTCCTGTTTCATAATAATAACGATACCTTTGTATTCATAACTCAATTCTTTCTTTTCTCACTATTATGTTTAGCAAGTCTTGTACATTTGTCGCCATAAGAATTGTATCAACAGTGTATCTTAGATCATTCATGCGTTGTCCACAAACTGTTATTCCTGTCTTTTCTTCTATAATGTTGAATGATATTTTCACTGTATATGTTGAACATGTCTGGTGAGAGTACGTGGTAAGCATCCCTGTCTTACTCTCGCCCCACAAGTGAAGCAAAGAATAGTACCACTGCAACCTACAAGTAAGAGGCGACTGATGTAGGCCCTAGTGAAGTTTTCCTAGTAAATAAAAAGCATTGCAGAAATCGGATGTGCTGGCCTACTTGTAGGCGCATAACTGGCACAACATACAATCGTTCTTAGGCTTAGATCACAAGTGGTCGATATGGACCATTTGAGTAAGTCTTATTCCTAATTGTATCTCATGATTCGACTCTCTCAAGTTCAACTTAATTTCTATTGATTTTTACCCTTTCCACTCTGTAAATTTGTGTAATCTTCAATTGCATTTATATTGCAATGTATACTGAATAGAACATACTGGACAGAAGAGAAAAAAAACAAAGACATCTTACAAGATCTGACTAACGAGGAGAATTGGCTCATAAATAACATCATGTCCCGGAAGATGAAATAATTTGGTCACGTTAAATGTCACTGTGGTTTGGATAGAACAGTAATGGAAGGCATGGTACCTGGAGTACAAGACAGGGAATGACCAAGACGAAGGTGGCAGCAAAGAAACATTGAACAGGACGCTGGAGAGGCGGGAATTTGCTAGAGATAGAGTTTGTCTGGTGGGCTGTGATGAAGCAGATGTTCCACAAGGTACATGCTACTACTTGAACTGAATTAGCCGATATACTGACTTTGATTGATTAATTAAACAAAATATTGCAAGTCAGTATATATCAGCTCAGAAGGGGTGAATAGGTTATCTTCAGATTATATATTATTCGTTGTTGGTTTCCTTGCATTCAACGAAGCCACATTATTCTTCATTAATTTCTGGTCTTATTTTATTGCCACAATGATGCTGAATAGCAGCTTTGTTACGCGACTCATGGGGCAGATTGTGCTGTGTTCTTTACATTCAATCATTTCTTCTTTCTTTGGCAGAACACAACATGAAAGAACTAAACACACAACAAAAAACTAAACACACAACTACGGAACTGAACACAAGAGAATTACATACACAACTACACAACTAAAAAAAAACACTATATTCAAAACTAAAGAACTGAACATGTGAAATGCGTTGCCTCAAAAGTTACCAATAACACAAGAAAAGACAGAATCACCAACATCAGCATAAGAAAGAAAGTTGGCACAAAACTGTGCTTGAATTACATAGATAAACAAAGAATGAAGTGGTTTGGCCACTTAATAAGAATGCATCCAAACTCCACAGTATACAGAGTCTTCTACAACAGAACATCGGGAAAGAAGGCAAGAGGAAGACCACGGAAAAGATGGTTAGATGGCGTAGCAGAATCCTGTGAAAGAGCAAAGATAACAATCACACAAGCCACCAGAACAGCGCAAGACAAAAACAGAAAACCACGACACTGGGCAACAACCCGGTAGCAGTGTGATGACAAAAAAAGAACTGAACACAACAAAAGAACTATATAAACAACTAGTGAACTGAACAAACAAAAGAACTATTTACACAACTAAGGAAAAAACAACAAAAGAACTATTCATACAACTAATCACACAATAAATAAACACAAACATTCCAATCTTATTTTATTATTGTATCTGATGTCCAAATATACTTAGTAGGCAAATTCTATTCATTTGTTGCAAGACAATAATTTCAAATGAAATTTAAAAAGTCAATTTCTCCACTTCATATCAACATTTATTTCTATACAACAAAAGTATGCATTATTTCCAACATTCTTAAACACATGACTATTCACATTGCACCATATTAAAAGTGCATACAAATATGTTTTTTGTTTAGTGCCCAACATTAGTGACGAGATCCTGTAATCAACTCCTACCAAATAAACAAACATATATATATATAATAAACATATATTATATATACATATATAATATAATAATATATATATTCCTTTAAATGTTTCTATATTTAAAAACTATAATTGTTTCTAATTTGTTAACTCATGATGAACGTGTACTGTATAAATCTTTGTCTGCTGGGTTTGATTGGCCGATGTCACCTTTAACTTTTGGTTGCCGTTGACTGTTTTCTGTTTTCTCATCACTAGATGTTTCCGGTTGGGGAGTCACCTATACAAAAATAATAGAAAATGATTGGGAGCATTGTGTAACACTTAGAGCAGTGCTTTTCAATGTTTTTATATATAATATTCTGCAAGAAGATTCAGGTTAGATGTATAGGGCAAGTGCCACATTGAGAATATCACGAATGATCAATTTAATCTTTATTTGTGTATCAGGGCATACCTGTGTGGTATCGAGGCCCGCAAGGGAAGCAAAGAATAGTACCTACAAGGCATGTGGTAAGAGGTGACTGATGTAGGACCTAGGGAAGCTACCATAGTAAATAAAAGCATCGCAGAAATCAGATGTGCTGGCTTACTTGTAGGCACATAACTCGCACAATGTACAATCGCTCTTAGGCTCAGATCACATACAAATCACAGAGTGGTTAACAAGTGGTTGATATGGCGCATTCAAAGAAGAAGTACCAGGGCATGAGTAAGTACAAGGCAATGAACATCCAGATCACATGGTTAATACACCAGTGGTCGAGGAAGGACAGTCAATGAACAGTGCAAATATCAATGCCATACGAAGCAGGCGTATAGAAGATAATTCCAAATAGCTGTATATAGCAGGAATATATTGTCACATTAAGCACACCTCGAATGACCAAATTAATCTTTATTTTTCTACCAGGGGATAAGGAAGTACAAGACAATGAGCGTCCAGATCTCCTGATTGATACAGCAGTGGTTGAGGAAGGACAGTCACTTTTTTCTTATTTACCTAATCCTGTTTTCCCACAGCATTAGGGGATAAGAAGAGATTTCTTGAACTAGCTTTAATGTGAGCTTCATAAAGTGTTTTTCACTGTCTCTGTTATTTCTGAAGTTCATCTTTAGCATGGACGGCCTTTTGCTTTGTATCCACTGTATCTGAGTACAGTCAGGTATTTACTTTGTTGTTGCATGAAATCTATTACCCCATTATATATTTATGACGAAACAGGTAAACACAAAGTACTGTAGTTTTACAAAATACAAAAACAATATACAACAACGTTTCGACTCAAAGGCCTTTATCAAGTAAAGGATACAACACAAGCGAAGAAATTTAGACTTCCTATACGGGAGACATAACATATGGAAATCATGGCACATCGTTTACAAACTTAGCCATCAACCACAGTAAACCAGTCGTCAATTTTCTATGCACCACTTATATGTTCAGTGGTTTGCCATTGCTTTCTGAACGGTGGGGTCTATTTTTAACGTTCATAGAAAAACTGCCTACTACCACTTAAGCTATAGACATAACACATACAGTCAGACAATAAATCCCTAACCAAAACATTCTAATTTATTATGGTTACGCCCTTTGCCTTGTGAGTCAAAGGTCGTGGGTTCGAATCCAGACCGCGCCGTTCTGTTCGCGAGTGTTGTTTTTTCCAGAGATCACTAGGATTGTTGCTGGAGCTACGGAGTTCGTGCAATACTCTCGACGGGTGGCGTGCCATTTCTGCGGAGAGGGACAGAGCCATATGGGTAAAACCCGGTGCAATGAAGTCAATCCTTCGGCTTTAAAACCCTTTTTATGTTAAGCCTGCCGTACAGGAAGTCTGAATTTCTTTGCTTGTGTTGTATCCTTTACTTGATAAAGTCCCTTTGTTCAAAACGTTGTTGTATATTGTTTTTGTACTTTGTAAAACTACAATATTTTGTTTTTACGTGTTTCACCATTGCTACATAGTTTTACTGCAATCTTACCTTTATATGATATATCTATGATGTCACATATAAACAAAGAGAAGATGACACACTTACTTGAGATGTTTCACTTTGGTCATCTGAGAAAGAAGGGAAAAAAAAAGCAGGAAAGTTAGTACACTAAACATCAAACTTATTCTATATGACTTCACATGTATCTGGACATCATTTCAGTCATACATTTTGTAAGTTTATTTTCAAAATAAGACTTGCTTAGTTTTAGTTTCGTCATCAGATCATCATCACTGCTCCAATCTATTCCTGAGCATGTGGTGACTAACAACACCAGTTCTATGTTGGTGTGCTATTGTTCTTTGGCTTCCAATGATTTGATATTGTTGCAGTCAGCTTAGGGTTCCAATTTCACCCCCATTTTTTAATTGCTTACACACCCTCTCTCCATTAAGGTACTCATGATTGGTTAGACCATCATCATTGCATTTTGGTGAGTAACCATGTGTGACAAGATTAAATAAAATTCAACAAAAATATCATCACCATCTTAAAATGACACAGTGAACCTTCATGGTGGTACAGAGTTTGTACACTGCAGCTGAGATCTTCCAGTGTAAGAAAGAGATCGGAGCACATGGTGACTCACCAAAGTGCAATGATGGTTCTATCAATCAATCAGATGCAAAGCTTATCCCAATTTGGTGTATTTGTGTCAAAAATCTCATTTCTATGTCACAAAGCAAGGGTTGCTTTAAAGTTCTTTTGCCAGAAGCTAGTTCTCTGTACAGGATATCCTAAAGGACCAATCTGTCACCCATTCTTCTTCTTCTATGCATTCGTTCTTTCGACCAATCTTAATCACTCTTGTGATACGCTTGATCTTTGCCAAGAACATGTATACATTGCACATTGGTTTGGTAGGCCCCTAAATGCAGCGACTTTTACATATTTAGGACATGTGCATCCGATTTCAGCCAAACCTCCTTGGTCGCCTCTTACGACATGTGCAGCAGGTAACAGTGGTTCTATACTTTACACCCCAAATTTGGCCCGGTAACCACTAGGGCATGTCACCTATTAAGTGACTCAACCATTTCAAGCTGCATTGGTGGAGTAGAATGGCAATGATACAAATTCCAGCATATTCCAAAAATGTGCCGTTTGTTACCTTCACAGTTGAAGGAGATCTTCAGTAAATAGTACAGCAGTACGATGTTCAGCATGCAGGGGCCATACACAGGAACCTTGGTGTTTATGGTTAATAGTATTATCGATATAAGGGAAGACTGCATTAAAACTATGTAGCAATGGTGAAACACATAAACAAAGTACTGTAGTTTTACAAAATCAATACACAATGTTTCGACAAAGATTATGCAAGGATACAAGAGGTGAAGAATTTCACTTCTTGCACAACACGTAGAGTCAAAGTTCATTTGAGGGCAGTTAGGAACTTATTGTTTGACTCCACATGTTATACAAGAAGTGATTTTCTTCATCTCTCTTGTATCCTTTGCTTTTGGTCAAACGTTGCTGTGTATTGTTATTGCTTTTGTAAAACTACAGTACTTTGTTTTACGTGTTTCGCCATTATGGTTTGTATGCTATTCCTCCATACTTTTCAGCGATCCCTAGGATTGCTGCTGGAGCTACGGAGTTCAAGAAATACTTTCAGCAAATGACACACACTTCTGTCAAGAGGGATCAAGCCATATGAGGTACAATGAAGTCAATCCTTTGATTTGTCTCCATAACCTCTTATAGCCTGACTAGGAGACCATAATAATCCTCTTGAGCATTTCTGCCTCAATGAGAGGTCATCAGTGATGATAAAGCCAAGATACATCAACCAGTTTACCACCACCAATTTGTAACATATACGTTTATGTGTGGAAGTTCTGCACTACGGACCACCACATTGGCCTGATTTGTTGATGGTGAGACCAAAATCTTAATCAAAATAATGATTTCAAACAATATTTCTTGAAATAAATAGTGTAACAACAAACAAGACAATTGAAAAACAAAATGATTTGCAAAATGTCATGAATTAACTGGCATACAAAACCGTAATACAAATTTTACAATACACTGCAAATTCTGTGTTTCACCGAGTAAAATCATTTTGAACATCCAATGTAGAATCGAATTATTACGAAACAAATTTTCATAGAACAAATAGTTAACAATATCGTGAACCAGACACCTTGAATATTTGGCTGGTTAGCTCAGTTAGATCTGTTGTTTAAAAGTAGTACAACAGACAGAGCTCCTAGAAATGAATTAATAAGAACATATGAAGACAATTATATTGGTACAAATGATAACGACATGATAGATAAAACAGTCGCATTAGAGAATTTGAGGAACAATAGAAGAAATATCTATAGTCAAGACAACATAGAAATTGACATATTCAATTTTTTTATTTGTCAGATCATCATCACTGCATATCAAACCAATTAGCCCATAAGTGCTCCGATCTCCTCAGTATGTCTCTCAGTTTAGTCGTTGGATCATCATCACTGCACATCAAATCAATTAGTCCATAAGTGCTCTGATCTTCTCAGTATGTCTCTCAGTTTAGTCGTTGGATCATCATCACTGCACATCGAATCAATTAGTCCATAAGTGCTCTGATCTTCTCAGTATGTCTCTCAGTTTAGTCGTTGGATCATCATCACTGCACATCGAATCAATTAGTCAACCTGCTGCCTTGCAGGTTTGGTTGGGACAACAAAGGCTAACGGAGCAACCCAGTAAACGCGGTTGAAACCGAACACACCACCGAAGGATAAGCACCAGAGCTCCAATTGGTACTGAAGGCTGTGAATGTATACCGTTGTTGGTATTAATCTGTTTATATATCACATTAGAATGATAAAAATGACCTTAAGAACGATCAGATAGAGAGAAATCAATTAGTCCATAAGTGCTCTTGTTTTTCCCCTTTTTTTCCTTTTTTTTTTCTTTCTCTCGCTTCAACTCAGACGAGTTTCATCTCTGAAACTGATTTTTGCGTGAAAATCCGTTTTTCAATTTCTTACAATGGCAGCAGCGTGCACATTGTAAATTACTTTACACTGGCAGCCGTGTGCTCAATGTACTGTAATTAGATTCCTGCAATACAGGCAGATTTTCTGGACTTCAGAGGTACTCACGTTATCGTCCTGAGTAAGACCAGGGACTCAAAAATGCCAGACAGTAGGTTCGAACCGAGCTAGAGGCGTCTCACAGCTAGCAGGCCGAGCTACTATCAACTCTCAGGCAATCCCCATAAGTGCTCTGATCTTCTCCTCAGTATGTCTCTCAGCGTACGGCAACTAATGACACGGTTCTTTGTTGGTTTACTATTCTTCTTTGGCTACCAGTACAGTGCTCTTGTCTAGCTACACCACATTTGACTTGGAATTTTTGCAGTCTGGTTAGTGTTGTAGATTCATCACTATTACTTGAATCATTTACATGACCTCTCTCCCTAAGGGAATCTATAATATCAGCCTCTTCTTCTTTGCTCACGCTTCTTTACGTCAAATTTTAATCACTTGTGATATGTTTGATCTTTGCCAAGAACGTATACGTGTGCATCATTGGTTTGGTAGGCCTCTAAATGCATAGACTTCAGCCAAACCTCCTTAGTGCTCTAAAGACATGCATGGCAGGTAACAGTGGTTCTATTCTTTACACCCAAATTTGGGCCCCGTAACCACTCGGGTGATATCAGCCTAATCCATTGCTCACCCGCTTTTTATAGTGGTCAAACTTGGGGTGTTGGTGAAGGGAGAGTTAGTACCTCACGAAAATGACAGCCTTATCCGATCGTGTCCATTCCATGGATAGTCATGATCCTATTTGGTCCCCACTTCTCACCTAGCTCATGTTTGGCTCCCTGCACACCCCAGGCAAGTCTCGGCTGACTGCTAAACAACATGAGTGGGGGAGTAATCCTGCTTAACCCTCTCATGTCCCCCCATTTCTCCTTACCCACTTCCTTCCCAGTTGCGACAAGAGGCGATAAGACACTGGCATTGCACTGAGCCAGATAGGGTCACACTGCTTACAGGGACCCATGGTAAAGACGGACTCTGTGTGTTGGAAGGGAATAGCTGGATGGTGGAGATGCACAAAACACCTATGCACATGACGTGACACGGCCATAGTGAATAGCCCAGAACCATAGCTAGTGATAAAGGCCTGCAAACATGGTGCACCTATGACTAGTGGGGATTGTGCGACGGTGAACTGTGCTCCCCCAAGTTTGACCCAGTAACACCCTGATACCACATATCTGCCCGGAACTACCAGGGGCCTCAGATCAAGTAAGAGATCTATGTCTGATAACCTCTTTGGGATGAAATTGTCGCAACATAATTCCAGTACAACACAAATATAATAGATACGAGCTCGGACGTCGCCTCGGTCAACAAGGTCTGTACACGCGAGTGAAGCCCCTCGCTCCGTGTGAAAAGTATGTAAAGGGATTTATTAATATACTGCAGATCAACATTTCAGGACTGCAGAATGAAAAGATTGAGCTTGAAAGAACTCTAGAACAGAGAAATGTCCACATTGTCCTTATACAAGAGACCATCTTACCTCAAAGAGGAGTTAACATCACTGGTTACACTCAATACAAATACGAGTGCAACAGATGTCAAGGGCTCATGACATTGATAAGAAATGATAGCAGTCAAACCTACAAGAGCATCGACATGTCTATTTACCTTCACACCGGCACAAAAATAAAACTTATTTTTGTCAGCTTAGACTTCCTCAGCAACTCCAACCCTTGACTCGAGTTAATACAAGTAAAGAACCCATTTTATTTTACCATGAGGTAGGTACACTGGGAAATACCATGTTAGGCTATTTTTCTTTGACCAAACGCACACATTGGGTAATGTGGTCAACACCTCGCTGGCTGCATGTGCTTCTCTGATACAAATCTGTGACTGGGTCAAAATGAAAGCTAGTAAGATGTGGAAAACCCCAATTCAACTGTGAGATTTGTTTCCCTGAAACCCTCCCCAACAAAGCATGTGCACTAGCCACCATGTCATCATTGCTCACAAAGTGTTCATATCTGTATGTTTACAATAAGAATATAAAAGTCGAAATTGATAAATAACATTTTTCTAATAAAACATATTTTTCACCTTAGAGTACCAAGCTATATCTTGATACTCTATTATGAATAATTCTTCCATACTAGTTCCTGCCAAACTTGTGAAACCACACAGGCATGCTTTCTCCAACTTCAGAGGTAGGGACCATTTGTGTGTTGATGTGGCTCGCAAGGGGAGCAACGAATAGTAACACTGCAACCTACAAGGCATGTTGTAAGAGTTGACTGAGTAGAGACCCAGGAAGCTACCCTAGTAAATAAAAGTTTCTCAGAAATCGGATGTGCTGGCATAACTGGCACAGTGTACAATCGCTGTTAGGCTCAGATCACATAAAATCACAAAGAATGGTTCAACAAGTGGTTGAGATGGAGATTTCAAAGTAGAAGTATGGACACTAATAAGGAAATCAAGTCTTGATGCAAAAATCATTCAGAAAAACCATACTAATTGCACTGACTATGAATGAATTCATAGCTGGAGAATGAAGAAGATTATCTTTATTATAGTCTCCATTTCATGTATTTCCATTCACCATGCAACAGGTATATGAGTAGGCTCATCAATCAAAATCAAACTAGACAGTCAGTTGCTGGAAGATATTGATAGGAGGAGATCGGAGCACCTATACACATGTCCAGAATGCAATGAAGATATTCCAAACTGAAACATTCACCATGATATATGTTTCCAAGTCTCTTCTCATAGTTTCCTAAGTCATGTCATTTATTTACCTGCCACAGGATCTTAATCTGACATGCCTTTGTCTTGTGATCCTAAGGTTAGGGGTTCGAATACGCTTCACACCATTCACAGGTGTATTTTTTCCAGAGACCCCCATGAGTGTTGCTGAAGATACCGAGTATGTTCTTTGCGCAATACTTTGGAAGGTGGCGGTCACTTCTATAGGTAGGGCTGAGCCATATAGGGTAAAACCTGGTGCAATGAAGTAAATCCTTTGACTCTAGACCCTTTGGATGGTTGCAATTTGATCAATTTTAATGCACTGCTTGTTGAAGTTTTCACTGCTTACACATTGTTTTACAAGATGAGGAAGCAAGTCTACGCCTTACTCTCCTTAGTCGCCTCTTCTAACATATTACAGTACTATGATCCTTTGCTTCTATTTCAAACCCTGGTAATAAACAGGAATCCTTCTTCTTACCTGAACTGAAAACTATGCATAATATTTTATTATAGAAGACAATAAACATTTGTTCACCTTTACGAAACGGCCAGTACTTGTTCACCAAATCCTCTCCAACATTCTCATTCCAGAGTTGTTTGACATAGTCCACAGATGAATGACTTAGTTCTACAGTTTTCTTTGGATAACACAGTGCTGAACAGGATACTGCTGCAAGACTGCCATAAGTTAGCTTCCTGAGAGGGCCACCTATACAATGATTTATTGATCGAACAGTCATTATTGATTGATATATCAGAGAAATTCTATCATAATTAGAAACGAATTAAAATGTAGCCATCAGGATTATAATTTAATAAACACTAGTCTGCTCATGAGTGCATTTTTCCCAGAAACCCCTAGGATTGTTGTCGGTGCTACGGAGTTCGGTCAATGTTCTCGGCAGGCGGCGTGCCATCTTTGGGAGAAGGACCAAGCCGTATGGGATAAATCCTGTTTCCATGAAGTCAATACTCGCTCAAGACCTCTATAACTGAACACAAAAACCAGCAAGTGTATTAAAAGAGAAAAACTTACCTCTATACCCAAGGACAATTCCACCCATACCAGCAATTGCAATGAAGACCACACGAGGAAGATCTCCTGGATTATTCTGTATATAATCTAATGAGGCTGGAAAATACAGCAACAAAACAAACAGTAGTGTTTATATAATATGGTTTGACATTGTTGTCTTTGTCAAATATCATCATGGTACATACTATCATATATATATATATATATATATATATATATATATATATATATATATATATATATATATATATTTAATATTTCAAGCTATTGACTGTTCCACTGCAGCTTGTAATGTCAGTTGTAATATCATGTTCCTTACAAACTTATCACTTGTCCCTTGACCACCTTTCAGATACCTCATTTATGATTTGAGTAGTTTCATGGACTATGGTTACAGCCTAAGACCTGCACACATAAGTCAACACTGGAACATATGAGGAGCTGTATAAAGTCATCTTCGTTTTGTCGTAAAATACACAACCCATAAATTACACCCATCGTCCAAAAGGTAATTATTAAACAGTTACGGAATGACTGCTTTATCTCTACAAGTACCTCATCATCAAATAGCTTGCCCTGAGCAGAAATTTTGCCACTCTAACAGTCCTTTGGAAGTTTAAATTCCATATTACTGTTAGGGCTATCTAGACATCTTCTTGGAAGGTAGTCTGCCATTGCTTTTCTTCCTGGCAGTGACCATACTGGTCCATGACCGTAGCCTCTATCATAGAGATCCTCTGTCTACAGTCGCAAGTTTTTGAGACCATAACCATTAATACTGTCAGCTGCTCCTACACTCATCCACCACCTGCTCCCATGGATTCACTTTACACTGCCGGGAGGAGGGAGCTAAAGTGCTCCAACTTTCCCAAGGGTGTCCCATAGACTAGCGAAGGAGACCCCATACATCTTTGATAGAGGTTTACCTCTACCCAGCACTACATACACTATATAAACTATTGAACCTAGTTTCGATGTGTGTTGCCAGGGCTTGAAAGGGGAGCAGACAATAGTAAAACTGCAACCTACAAGGCATGTTGTAAGAGGCGACTGGGGTAGGACCTAGGGAAGCGACCCTAGTAAATAAAAAGCATCACAGAAACTGGATCTGTTGGTCTACTTGTAGGCGTATAACTGGCACAGCGTACAATCGATCTTAATCTCATATCACATACAAATCACAAAGAGTGGTTGAAATGGAGCGTTCAAAGAAGAATCTAGTTTTATCAGTGCCTTTATAAGCACAGATTCCTGCCCATACAGGACAGTATATTCACATAAGTTTCTGGAGGATGAAAGTCCATAATTACGTTACACTCTAGAAATTTAGTAAGATACTACAAATAATCATAAGAATCATCAACACTTACACTTGAAATGCTCAACCCCAGTTTCAGCTGTTGTATTCACTTGATCATAAACACCCTGTTTCAAACATAAGAACAAATCAATCAATCAAGAAGTTTACATCACTCAATTATCAACAATCAAAATCAATAATTTATCTGAACAGACATGACATTTCATTAAATTAATATTATAAACCACTGTTCATTAACAGCATCGATTGTTGGGGAATTGAAGATGGATAAGAGTGAGAGGTGTGTTTAATCAGCGAGCCACAGGAACCATCAGTATGCATACTCTTGATATCTGTTGGGGGAGACTGTGCACCTATGGGTCTGCCCGGAGTGCAATGACATCAGTTTAGTAACCAATAACCAACCAATATAAACCACTGACAGCCTCCCTATGATTGATCAGATCTGATACCATGCTACGGTATAACTTCAAATGTGATACTTTAATGTGGGCGTTTCTGTTTGCAAAATCTTTCAAATGTCCATCTGTGCTTCTCCTTCTTCGAACACTCCATATAGAAAACTTGTTCAACCGCTCTTTGTGATTGGTATGTAATCTGAGTCTAAGCCTACCAGCAGGTCAGCATATCCAATTTCTGCGACACTTTTTATTTACTAGGTAGCTTCCTAGGTCCCCTACCTCAGTGCCTCTTACGATATGCCTTGTAGGTTGTAGTGGTACTATTCTTTGCCCCCGCAACAAGAGCGATATGATACAACTAAATAAATATTTATTGTTTGCAATATGAAAAGATAAATTATATTTTTAGAATTGTAGCAAAACACCAACCTCATACTGTCCCAAAAAATCTTGAACTGATTTCCTGATAACACCAATGTTTTCCTCTATAATATTCCTTGGATAGGCAATGTCAAGGTTCCCTTGTTGGCTTTCTGACTCAGAGCTCTGGTACATTGGCAACTGAAAGCAAATAATATGTTTAGAGGATGAAATAAAACTCAGCATAAATGGTGACATTTTCTTTAATGGGTTTGGTGGAAGCCCACAGATAAAAGATATTTGACTGCGGCAAAGACTTATCTATCCTGAGAGATCTCAACCAACTGTCTGATGCTTAATTCTATAAAGCTTGTCCAGCTGATGTTATTTTTTTCTTTTCTATAACTCTGGTTTGCCTTACAGTGTCAGGATATGAAGATTTCTAGAACAGGCTTTTATGTGCTATTTATACATAGTGTCTTTCACTGCCTCTGTTATTTCTGTGGTTCATCTTTTGTGTGAACGACCTTTTGCTTTGTGTCCACTGTATTGGTAATCTGTTTCTTCTTCTTTGCGTTCGTTCTTTACGACCAATTTTAATCACTCTTTGTGATATGTTTGATCTTTACCAAGAACGTGTATACGTTGCACATTGGTTTGGTGGGCCCCTAAACGCATAGACTTCTACACGTTTAGGACATGTGCATCCGATTTCAGCCAACCTCCTTAGTCGCCTCTTATGACATGCATGGCAGGTAACAGTGGTTCTATTCTTTACACCCCAAATTTGGGCCCGGTAACCACTCGGGCGGGTAATCTGCTAATGTGGTTTCTTACAATTATCTTACAATTGCCCATCTGTACTTCTTTGAACGATCCATATCAACCACTTGTTAAACCACTTTTTGTGATTTGTATGCGTTCTGAGCCTAAGAGCGATTGTACATTGTGCTAGTTACACACCTACAAGTAGGCCAGCACATCCATTTTTCTGCAAAGCTTTTCATTTACTAGAGGAGCTTCCCAAGGCCCATATCTCAATTGCCTCTTATGGCATAACTTGTAAATTGCAGTGTTACTATTATTTCTCCTTGCGAGCCCCTGCAACACACAGACAAAAAACATATAAAGATAACACTTTAGTGGCTGCGAAATAAAATGATGATGAATGTCACTATGCATGGAGGTCTCATACTTACATCATAAACTTTGTAGACACGATGTGCTCCAGAACTGCCTGCTTCAGCAGCCTGCAGAGAACGAATTCTGTAGCCTGCTGCAATACCAACAGCAGGAATCGTGCCCACAATTGCAACCAGTCTTAATGCTCTTCGTGTCTGAGGTATTCGAAATAAATTGATCATATTAGAATTGTACATTTCTGCATAAAGAGTGGTATTGGACAAATAAAAAATAATGAGAAATCATTCCCCAACAAGATGAAGATAAAAGGACTCTGTGACGTAGAGGCTAGGTGCTTGCAGCTTGTTCAGCCTTTAAAATTTCACCCGCTAATGAGAGTATAATAATAAATGTCCCCTTCGGTTGGACAGAAAAAACATTTTAAATACACCCTTTAAGTGTCTCAAAATGCCTTGATATGCTCATATGCTGGGTTCTAGCGCGTCGACTCGGTGAATTCCCGATGCTGATAGCGGTTCAATTTTCGAGGGATGGCAGAAAAAACCCAGATTCCCTTCAGTTTACGTCTACCTGTGTATTTGTTGGGCTACGTCACCTCCATACACATTCGAGAGCCTGCACAGCACGTCTGAGGTTGAAAGCCGCTCTGGATCGGAAAAAAAAAAAGTGTCTCTAAAATGCTTTGATATAGACATCATATGCTGGGAGTCTCTAGCGCAAGATCACCAAATCTGACGCTGTAAATTGTAACAACACAAGATGAACCCGCATAGCTGAGAATCATATATGTTGAGGCGCAGAGAAAGCAAGCTGTGCAAAAAGACAAAACACCCACATACCTAATCTTGATCACGTATGCTACATGATCTACCTGTGGTAGGGGAGTTTGTTCGAGGATTGGACTCTACAGTCACCTCCATACACACCAGAGAGCTGCAGCAGCACACGTCTGAGGCTGTTGTCATCATCGCTAATAATAAACTAGGACACTAATCAATAATCACTTGTACTACTATATACTACAGTGAGTAGTACTAGAGTTGAGTATCTCAGATACACCGAGTCGCTGGCTAAAACCGGACACATTGCCAAAGGATAAGCACCAGAGTTCCAAATGGTGCTGAAGATGTGACATAAAACACATCAATGCTAAGGCTGCATGAATCAGATTTCCACATGAATAATAGAATTTATGGGGGGATCTGGTACATCGGTCTGGGCAGGTGAACCGAGAGAGAGATACCCCAGTAGGTACATATTGATATAGAGTATTATATTTATACTATGCTAGCTGTAAAGTAAATGAATTAATTTTAAAACAAAGTAAACAAAAATTCACTAGAGTAAAAATAGTTTTAACAAATAATGAGTCAAGTTCAAAATTTACTTTTAAATAACTCATAACTCTGATAACTGAAATGAAATATATATGCCTAGCCAAAAAATTACCAATGTAACATTATAAAAAGTTTGAATATATAATCTCATCTATTATATATGTTCTATCGTAACCTCGCAAGCAGATTAATATGTATACATTTGTATTCACAAAAAATAAAGCAGGTTCTCCTTGAAATGTTTATGTCCTTACCAAAGTCGCCATTTTTATTTGATCAGTTACAGATTACAGTTAGAGTGAAAGTAGCAAGTATTCGATACTCGAATACCGAACACTTATAAGTAGCGAGTATCCATTGTTTTTAAAGTATTCGTTACTTACTATTTTACCATCTTCTTGAGCCATCATCATCATCCTCATCATCTTCTTCTTCTTCTTCTTTGCGTTCGTTCTTTACGACCAATTTTAATCACTTTTTGTGATAGGTTTGATCTTTGCCACGAACGTGTATACGTTGCACATTGGTTTGGTAGGCCCTAAACGCATAGACTTCTACACGTTTAGGACACATGCATCCGATTTCAGCCAAACCTCCTAGCCGCCTCTTACGACATGCGTGGCAGGTAACAGTGATTCTATTCTTTACACCCCAAATCTGGGCCCCGGTAACCACTAGGGCGATCCTCATCATCAAACAGCTTGTCCTGAACAGAACTTTGCCACCCAACAGTCCTCCAGAATTTCTCTCTCTCATAGGCCAGATGTCCCGCCTCTGCAGCCGTCATGTTCAAACCATCAGTTACATCTTGAATCCGTCGTCTCCGTGGTCTTCCTCTTCTTCTCTTGCGCCATGACCACATCAAATGTTGGCTACAATTAATTTTCTGTCAAATTCTATTCCTTGTGTATCTGATGGTATCTATCTATTGATGCTCACTTTATAATTATATTTCTGTCGTATCAGGTAGAAAGATTTGTGTAGCATCGATAACTTTAGAGTTGAGAATCGATAATTTATGTAAAAAGTATCCGTTTCAATTCGAACATAAATTATCGATTCAAAGTATCAATATTATTCGTTAGTCTTCTACTTTGCGTTCGTTCTTTACGACCAATTTCAATCACTCTTTGTGATATGTTTGATCTTTGCCAAAAACGTGTATACGTTGCACATTGGTTTGGTAGACCCCTAAACGCATATTCTACACGTTTAGGACACATGCATCCGATTTCAGCCAAACCTACTTAGTCGCCTCTTACGACATGCATGGCAGGTAACAGTGGTTCTATTCTTTACACCCCAAATTTGGGCACCGGTAACCACTCGGGCGATTCGTTAGTTTGAATCGATATTTTCGCTGGAATAGGATCATCCAAAAGAGACACCGGAGATGGATCAGACATCTAATACGCATGGAGACTAACCCTGTCACAAGAAACTGCACTGAGATAGACACCAGAGGTTGGACGAAAACGTGGAATATGAGGGAGAACAGTAAAACAAGAACTGAAAGAAATGAATCCCAGCTAGAACATAATACAGAGAACAACCAAGAACAGAGGAGAATAGTGTGCATTTGTTACTTCTCCTGTCACAGGCTAGACAGAGATAACTCGATACCGCATATCGTTACTGGCTCGATGTAGCACCAAATAACTCCCTGGTCCTATATCTTGACTTCAATAGACAAAGACTAGTTGCATATAATATCTTTCATTTCAATTATCCTTGCATACAGTATTCTACTTCTTTGGGCTCTGTATCAACCATTTTTTTAACCACTCTTTGTGATGTGTATGTGATTTGCGCCTTAGAACGTGAGTTCGTTGTGCCAGTTAGGCGCCTAAAGACACTAGACCAGCACATATGAGTTCCGCATGCCTTTTATTCAGGTTCACCTTCCCAAGTCGTGGATTTGTGAACAAACAAACAAACAAACAAACAAACAAACAAACAAACCTCTGTCTAGGCGATCCAAAGCTCAGTTAACTTAGGATCTCGTGGTCCGTTTCCCGGTCTACACCACTTGAAAGTGGAGTTGGTTTGCGCGTTCTATAGGTCATCAGCAGGCTACAAGTTTTCCTTTTTCCTTCCTAAGAGAAACTAGTAGACCCCAACTATGTTGGATGCGGAACTAAACGCAGAATACACATTGTAGACCTCCATATGGGCGTCCACAAAACATTTTTCAGGGCGGGTGATTTGGGGGTGTGTGTTAATGAACTTTAACAAATGAGTTGGTTGTTTACAACGGGGAAATAAAGAAGATCAGAGACGTTCCAGATATGTCCCCTCTACCCGTTCCTTCACGTATGCACCCTATCTCAGTGTATGTGAGATTGAGTTTCTAGTCCTATTGGAGATGGACGATAAAACATCTGTCCCGTGTTCAAGTTGAACATGTATAAAAAAAACACTTGACAGTTAAAACACTTGACAGTTAAAACACTTGACAGTTAAAACACTTGACAGTTAAAACACTTGACAGTTAAAACACTTGACAGTTAAAACACTTGACAGTTAAAACACTTGACAGTTAAAACACTTGACAGTTAAAACACTTGACAGTTAAAACACTTGACAGTTAAAACACTTGACAGGGTTAAAACAGACGTTAAAACATGACAGTTAAAACACTTGACAGTTAAAAAAACTTGACAGTTAAAACACTTGACAGTTAAAACACTTGACAGTTAAAACACTTGACAGTTAAAACACTTGACAGTTAAACACTTGACGTTAAAACACGACAGTTAAAACACTGACGTTAAAACACTTGACGTTAAAACACTTGACGTTAAAACACTTGACGTTAAAACCTTGACGGTTAAAACTGACGTAAACCCCTGACGTTAAAACACTGAGTTAAAACGCTTGCTTAAAACACTTGACAGTTAAAACATGACGTTAAAACTGTCCGACTTAAAACCCGGTTAAAACCTTGACGTTAAACACTGACGTTAAAACCCATTCAGTTATAAACACTGACGTTAAAACCTTTACGAAAGATGACGTTAAAACACTTGTACGGTTAAAGCTTGACAGTTAAAACACTTGACAGTTAAAAATCGTGACGAGCAGGCTGGAAAGCCGTTGTCAGGGCAATAAATTCCTACACAATATTTTTATCATCATCTAAATTACTTCGGGGACCCTCGCCGGTGCTACGGAGTTCGTGCACTGCCGCTGAGATCTTCTTGTGTATGAATGAGATCGGAGCACGCATGGTTACTCCCCGAATTGCAATGATGATGGTCTAATCAATCAATCAATCAAATCAATCAATCAATCAATCAATCAATGTATATCCATGCATACAGCATCAACAGATTATGTACAACAACTAACACGTAACTACTTCTGATTATAATGTACCCGTGTATTGTCGGGACTCTCCAGAGGAGCAACGAATAATAACACTGCGACCTACAAGGCATGTCGTAAGAGGCGACTGAAGTAGGGGCATAGGAAAGCTACCCTAGTAAATAAAAAGCGTCGCAGAAATCGGATGCTTATGCCTACTTGTAGGAGTATAACTGAAACAACGTACAATCTCTCTTAGGCTCAGATCACATACATATCACACAGAGTGGTTAACAAGTGGCAGATATGGAACGCTCAAAGAAGAAGATTACAACGTTAAAGTTGGGATTTTTATTCCCCTTCTTAAATTGTCATTCTTGGATCTCCCCAACCATCCTCACTCCCTTCTCCAACTCTTATTTCATTTATCCCTGTTAAAATGTATTTTGTTCAGAAATGCATTAGCTGGCTCATTCACTGAGTTCATGGAATCGATCTCTGAACGAGAAAGGGAATTCCAAAGAGGATTTGATTTTAGAAAAATGTCTCGCTGCCCCCCTTGACACAAACTAAATTGTTGCTTGAATTAAGGATTGTTATGTCAGAACGTCAAACAACGTTTGCATTTGATTTAAACTGAAGGATGTCTCTTCATTTTGTTCTCTCTATCGTACTCGTCTGATAGTATGACTTTTTATTTACTTCATCATATTCTGTATTTATTTATGTACTTTGAGCATTGCAAGATATGCACTGTTTTAGAACCCGCAGGGAAAGAGGAGTAGGGGAAGGTCTAGACATATC
The DNA here is from genome assembly GCA_020796225.1 of Arion vulgaris. NCBI lineage: Eukaryota > Metazoa > Mollusca > Gastropoda > Stylommatophora > Arionidae > Arion > Arion vulgaris. The sequence continues at coordinate 76,436,369 of CM036755.1, read as the reverse complement.
TGGAGAAGAGAGCTGGAGACTGATAGTAAAAGGATAAATGGTTTAAAGGGTTTTAAAGCCGAAGGATTGACTTCATTGCACCGGGTTTTACCCCATATGGCTCGTCCTTCTCTGCAAAAATGGCACGCCACCTGCCGAGAGTATTGCACAAAGCATGAACTCCGTAACTCCGGCAACAATCCTAGGGGTCTCTGGAAAAAACTGTCTAACCTATCCTAGTAAAAGGATAGGTTAGACATGAGATGAAGCGAGAAAGTTGGAAGGGATGGAAGGAGAGGACGAGGCTGGAAGAAGTTTGTTGAAGACCTTGCCCTGTTGGGAGTTGAAAGATGAATAAGAAGATTTACTTCTTTGAATAAGTAGTCAAGCATCTGGCAGATTGTTAAGCGTTGGCTCCAGGTTGCTTTTTCGAACGCTCCATATCGACCACTTAGTTAACCACTGTATGATTGGATGGATCGAGCATAAAAGATTGTACGTTGACATTGATCGCCTACAAGTAGCGCAGCATATTGATTATGAGACCTTTTTAGTTACTAAGATGGATTCCCTCGGCCTCTATCGCAGTCTCCTTTTACGATATGTCTTGTAGGTCTCAGTGTTACTATTGTTTGCTCATTTTGCGGGATTCGACAACACACAGATGGCTCCCGGGATTTAAAAAAAAATTTTTCCGACCCAGAAGCACTTAAGCTTTTCAGCTCTTCGGCTCGGTGCCATGGACATCGTAATCTTTTGGCTCGTGCGATTCGCAACCCAGGCTCGGTTGCCAGACACTAACTTTTCGTTTCGGCTAGTCCATGGACATCGTAACCCTTCGGTTCGGTGCTACGAACATCGTAAATCTGGGGAATCTGTGGCTTATTCTGCCATCCCGCGGAATTGAACCCGCACACACAGAGGGATAGTCACCCGTAGTCCAACGCGCTACGAACACGCTGGGCAGACGGGCATGGCTCTCAGGATCAATCCCTGGTATGCCAAGTTTGGAACAGTTGAAGGTGGAAGAAAGAAAGGAGGGCAGAGAAAATTCTGGTTTGACAACAGCAAGAGCTGGTCGGGGCAGAGTTTCTCCACACTTGCGCGAAGAGTTGAAGACAGAGACCCATGTCGTGCTTTTTGTGCTGATATCTCCACAGTGACATCCCTACGACCCCAACGGCTTATGGGCTTTATTATTATTATTATTATGCCAAATTTTTTTTTTTTAACCAGGTGGAGAGGAAGGGAAAAGGGGCGGGGATAAAGAAAAATCATAACCTGAACAGTTGTGCGGTCACTGTGCCATGCGGACATTAAATTCCACAGGACATGACGTCCCCCTATCCTGCATCCCCCCTCCCCAATAGTCGGTATTACAGACAGTAACGACATAAAAGAATTGTGTTTCTCGTCTTTTTTTTTTCTTATTATTATTTAGAGATTACTTTTACCTTATGCAATACTATATGACAATCATCTTACGTCACCTTGAACTCCACGTGGTTAACGCACGAACGTATTATTTAGTGAGTCTTCTTCTTCTTCTTCTTTGCGTTCGTTCTTTACGACCAATTTTAATCACTCTTTGTGATATGTTTGATCTTTGCCAAGAACGTGTATACGTTGCACATTGGTTTGGTAGGCCCTAAACGCATATATTTCTACATGTTTAGGACATGTACATCCGATTTCAGCCAAACCTCCTGAGTTGCCTCTTACGACATGCATGGCAGGTAACAGTGGTTCTATTCTTTACACCCCAAATTTGGGTCCCGGTAACCACTCGGGCATAATTTAGTGAGTAAACATGTAAGTAAAATGGAGTGATTTCGTTTCTAACAACACAGTGAGAGATAGAACACACCAACAACCCATATCAAATATTATAAGGAAACGAAGGTGGAAATATTTAGGTCATGTTCTTAGATCAGACGAAAAGAGACTAAATCGACAAGTCCTTGTGTGGTCACTAGTTGGGAAAAGAAAACGTGGAAGACCAAAGACCACTCTTCGAAGAACCATCCAACAAGAAAGTAAACTATTGGGATGTAAAACCATACAAGATCTCCAACTGCTAGCAAAGAACCGCATCACATGGAGATCTAAAACCTCTGCCCTATGTGCCCTATGTAAATAATAATAATTCCTCTCGTACCTTATACGTTACTTAGAGCCTGCAAGCAATTTCTCCATACCGCTCTATCCTGGGCAACTCGCTCAATCTTCTCCATGGAACTTAGACCGATATTTCTTGCCTCTCTCAGCAATGTTTGTTTCAGGGTCTCCTTAGGTCGTCCTCTCTTTCTTGAACCATTTGCATCCCACTTCGATGCCTGCTTTGATATTCGTTGATCATTTCTCCTCAAGGTGACATCTGGCCTATGAGAGAGAGAAATTGCGAAGTACTTTAGGCTGGAAAGTTCTGCTCAGGACAATCTACTTGATGATGATGATCACACTAATATATATTATTCATTATTGAATTGTATATCTATATCTATGCATACACACATATGTTTATCATCTATCTACTTCTTCTCTTAACTCCCCTTGAAACATTAACTCCCCTTGAAACATTAACTCCCCTTGAAACATAAAACAACAAATTTCCTCCAACCAGATCTGCCTTGAATAAGTAAGCTTAGTCATTCCTGGTCATTCTCCCTTCTTCTCGTTCTGTCTACAGTTCGTCTTCATGTCTCTATAGGTCGTCCCCTGTCTCTCAGATTCCATTTCACAGCCACATTGAGTGGGTTCCTAGTTTTCTGCATTCTTAATGTATTCCCAACCGCTTTAATCTGCATTTGATTTCCTTGTAAATATTGTTGATGCTTGTACTTCGGGGGGATCTCGGTATTTGATAATCTTTAATTCCAACAAATTTGAAAAATTCTTCTGAGACATCTTCCGCCAAAGCCTCTTATGCGATTTTTTGTCTTCGTTTTGGTTTTTCTATGTCTATGATTTATACAATAAGACTACAAGCTGGTGGGTAGGGTAACGATCGTGCTGACTTTCTTGCAAACAATGTCCCGACTCAAGCGGGCAGAAGTATGGAAAGAGCCGATATCATCAATGCAGTAAGCTCTCAATTATATTACGTGTGCAAGTCTCAGACACTGGAACGAGTTCGAGAATTAGGTGTTAAGTTTGGACATGCCAGACAGTGTCGTCTTCGTGGTAGAGAGAGAAGATATAGTAATCAACTTCTCATGGGTACGGTGAGCAAATGGACTTTGGGATGGCTGCTGCAGCGGAGGACAGAGCACGAATGGGAATGCCCAATGTGCCATGACGTCGATCGCATAACATAGCATATACAGTAAGACTAAGCGTATATTTGATTTATATATATTTAGTTTAATCTATGTCCTGTGGGCTTATTATCTCCATATGTTGTTCAATTAGAGCTACGTTAGAAACTTGGAAGCTCTAGTAAAAATGAAAGAGAGTGCTATATGTGAAATGTCATTATAATGGCTGGAAGGGTGATGTGACACACATTTGTAAGCCACTGAAGTAGTTAATGGTATTGGTTAAATAAAGTTAAATTAATGAAATAGATCAGCTCTTCAACCTAGTAGTGGAGATTTGCACTGGTCCAGATTATGGTAAGCTGATTTACAGAGTAAACTGTATAAGTCTTCTACAATAGAACATCATTAAAGAAGGCAAGAGGAAGACCACAAAAAGATGGTTAGATGGCATAGCAGAATCCTGTCAAAAAGCAAAAATAACAATCACCCAAGTCACTAAAGCAGCGTAAGACAAAAACATAAAACCACGACACTGGGCAACAACCTGGTAACAATGCGACGAGAAAAGAAAAGAAAGAAAGAAAAGTAAAAAAAGAAAAGGGAAAGATTTATTTGCCTGAGTGTTTAATAAACAGATAACATTTGTACGGACACTTTCAGACAACTATTATAATTACAACTGTCATTATAAAATTAAAAAATGAATGGAGTTATGATTGAAAGAAGTTGTAAATGAACAAGAAAACGTTAGCAGCCTGTTCAATCTAACAGATGGAACTGGGTGGTGGGGGCTTCAAGACGAGGCGGGAATGGACGCATGGCATGTAGCTGCTTTCCCGTATTGATTCCTGTATAAATAGTCAGAATCTGCTATCTGCACGTAAACCATTCGGTGAATCAGTGCCCAAGGAAGATTGTTTCATTCGCTACTGCTAGGACTGCATACGATCAAAGTGTCACATACATATATACCAAAACCAAACATTCTAAATGCAGTGTGAGTAGAGTGATCATATTGTAACTCTATTATTATTTATAAAACTATTTCTTGTATTGCTTCGCTTAAAACATGTTTCCGTTAGATGTATACTTCGTCCATACATTCATTTATAGTTTCGTATATTTGAATGTTCGTTTTATTTATTAACGAAATGTCTCTTTTAGTGAGCACGTAGACAGTATCTCCTGCAACGATTTAGAATCAAATAGTCCAAGTACTTATCTTCAAACGCAGGCGTTTAAAGAGAGATCGATCCTGGATGGCCGAGACAGAAGATGTTATTAAATAGGTCTGTACCGACGAGTTGAAACATGGAGGATTGGATGTTTGTATCAGAGGATATGATTGATTACACCAGGGTTGTCAGTACACCTGGACGCTGCTGTAGGGAATGGGCCCCTGGCGTCACCAATACGGATGTTTTTGCACTCCTGGATCCGCACTCCCATCCAGGTGATATCATTATTTACATCAGTGGTTCTGTCAAACGCAGAACCAGATCACCGTGGTCTTATTCGGCACAACCAAACAGAAGCACACTTAATGAGGACTGCGGCGCCTTCGAGACAACAATATCTAGCATGACTATGGAGATCACATTGCCTTCGAGGGATCTCTCATTGGTGACTGAACAAGAAGCAACCAATACGATTATCATATCAGAATCGATGCATATGCTTCAAAGGATAAAATCTGGAAGTCTGCTCGCGGAATGGATGTGCATCATTTGGAGGTCACATCTAAAGACACTGATTTGGCTGTACACACCTGGACATGCTGGAGTGAAGGACAACGAATGTGGTTATTGGTTATTGGTTACTAAACTGACGTCATTGCACTCCGGGCAGACCCATAGGTGCTCAGTATCCCCGAACAGATATCGAAGAGTATGCATACTGATGGTTCCTGTGGCTCGCTGATTAAACACACCTCTCACTCTGCCTCTCAGGCATCCAGTTCGACTTGAACAACGGGTAACTCCAAACTGCTTAAATCGCTTGATCGATTCAACATCGATGTTAGTGTCCTCATCCAACAGAGAGTAGAGGAAGATATATTAATCAATTCTCTTTGTATGGTGAGTAAGTGAACTTTAGGCTGCGGCGAACGAACACATGAGAACAATGTGTCTGAAAACATAGCATAACTTATCTTCATCTAGGTGTCTGAATCGATTATCCGAAACTGAACATCTGCGCATGCACACATATTTATCCAACTACCATGGATGTGTTGATCTCACCTCCCGCGCTATCAATTAATGTTACTTGTCATCATCAGGTCCATTCGAATGTTGGCTGCAATGAATCTCCAGCATCCTCTGTCTTTCGCCTTGGTGTTGCACTCTGCCAGACTGTAACATGTCCATTTCTTAAAGTTTCCCTCCCACTTATCTCTCAGTCTTCCTCTTGCTCTTCTCCCCTCAACTTTCCCCTCTAGTAAATATTTTATCATGGTGTCATGCCTTTTTATGTGCCCAAAATACTTTACTTGTCTGAATTTTATTTCTCTTAATAATTGTTTCTTCATGCTTAGTTTTCCTAAAACTTGTTTATTTGTCTGTTTTTCTATCCATGAAACTCTGCCTATTCTTCTATACATCCACATCTCAAATACATCAATTATGTCTTCTAACTGATTGTTCATTGTCCATGTTTCGAGCCATACATTAATATAGGATATATATAGCATTTGATCATTCTCATTTTAGCCTGTTTGTAATTTGTTTGAATGTCAGTAACCTTCTCATACTATTGAACATATCCTTGACCATTCCTATTCTCAACGTTACTTGTATCGATATGCAATTTATGTGTTAATTAATAGCACATATTCGCGATATATGTATTGATCAACTTCATCAGAAAATCACTAATACCAACATAAGAAGGGTTATCAAACTATGAACAAGGGGGTCTAAAGGCCAACTATTGACTTCATTTATTGCTCCGTCCCTGTCGGCAGAAATGATACATCATCTGTTGAGAGAGTGCACATAGCACGAACTCCTTAGCTCCAGCAACAATTCTGGGATATGGTTGGTCCGTGGCTCGGAAGGGGAGCAAAGAATAGTAATACTGCGACCTATAAGGCATGCGTAAGAGAGCGACTGTAGAGACCTAGGTAAACTACCTAATAATAAAAAGCGTAGCAGAAATCGGATGTGCAGGACTACTTGTAGGTGCATAACTAGCAAAACATACAATCGCTCTTAGGCTCAGATCACATACAAATCACAAAGAGTAGTTTAACAAGTGGTTGATATGGAGCGTTCAAAGAAGAAGAAAGAAGAAAAAAGGCAACCAACTTGCAGCAATAGAGATCATCTGACTGATATGACCACCATTATTACACTTCAGTGAATAACCACGTGTGCTCCGATCTCTTTCTTACACAGGAAGATCTCAACGCAGCACACCGGCTAGGGTCCCCCATGCAATTTTGAAGATTGTGAACATTTTTGTACAAATTTTATATTAATTTTTAATGAATTTTGCAAGGACAGCGGATTTTCAGTCTCTTCTTTATGATTTTTAACTGCCAATGGTTCTCTTGCGTGCTCAACTTGAACAAGGTACCTACGTTTTATCGTCCATCTCCGATTAGACTAGAGACTATCTCACCTACATTGTGATCAGGAATCTATTGAAAAATATCTCGATCGCTTCACGCGAGGAACGAACCTAATACCTCTGCAGCGAGAGGTGAGCAGTTTACCTACACACCACATAGACAAATAATGACGATTACTGGTGATTGCTTGTGTGTCAACATGAAAAGGATATAGATATATGCAAGAATATGTTTCATGTAGCTCTCATAGCATTGACGCATCTTACACGCTATTATAGAGTCAACTGTGTACTCATGCAAACTTAATTTCATATACACATTCTGGTTGGCGATAGAATCGTCTTCTTATTTTCATCTTTCAACTCCCAACGGAGCACAGGTCTTCAACAAACTTCTTTGAACTCTACCTATTTCTCTTGCCATCCCTTCCAATTCTTTCTACATCTTGTCTTTCCTTATAATATCAGTCTTCAGCTCTCTTCTCCGTGTACTTCTTGGCGTTCCCCTACTCCTCTTTCTCTGCGGGTTCCAAAACAATGCCTGTCTTGCAATGCCTCCGGTCAGTCTTCTCAATGTGTGCCCTATCTATTACCAGCGTCTCTTCCTTAACTCTTTTTCCACTGGTGATAAAGTTATTTTAGGAAATTGAAAGATAGAGAGAGAAAGAGAGAGAGAGAGAGAGAGAGAGAGAGAGAGGGAGGTAGAGAGGGATAGTTTCAGAAAAGGACATTTTCTTTAAAACAAAATTCAATAAATGTTTACTTTATCTCCAGTGTATTCAAAATTGCTACATAAATAAGTGAACTGATCTGTCATTGTTATCATTTTCAATTTCAGTGTGTTCTATTGACACAAACTTGGCTGTTGAATATTTCATCAGATTTAACTCTGTGTTTACAATATTTCTAGCCTTATCGATTATGTAGTTTAAACTCATCAAGTGAGGTAGTTTTATGAAATGAAGGAAAATCGTTGCATATCCTTTACAGAACGTAGCAATCAACCACAGTAAAAGACGCGTCGATTTTCTAGGCACCACTTATACGTTCAGTAGTTTGTCATTGCTTTCTGAACGGTGAGGTCTATTTTACCTTTTGTAAAATCCCACAGAAACAAATTTGCTTCCAAATTTTCCCGCTCGTGGGATTTGAACCAGTTACGCATGGGTTTGTGATCGAGCTCACTACCGCTTGAGCTACAGACGCTCACGGTAGTTTTATACCGTACGAAAGCTGGCTAAAGCGACGTTTCGACACAAGTTGTTTCTGAAGAATTTTCCGAATTTGTTGGGAGCAAAGAATACTTAAAACCAGAGGGGAATACAACAAGAAGATTCCTTTCATGGAACCCACAGGGATAGCGAAAGAAAGGGAGATCTAGAAATACACGGGGGTCAAATACGCATGGGGACAACGTCGCGTCAGGATTAGTGAGCTGGCACTAATCAAAATCCTACCCCACCTCCACGTGGTAACAGACATTGGTTCCTGTCTGACTAAGCGGGTAGGGATCGAGGGAGAGTTACTCTAGTATAAGTAGTGCTGCAGACATCGTCACGTTGGATGGGATCCGCTCGCAACACAGACGAGCGGAATCCAGAGTGACTATTAATGCACGTCTCTCCCGGCCGATGGGAAAAAGCTGAACGGATAACCATAAAGGGATGAGGGTGCATCCAGAGAAGAGACGTGGGCCCGCGTGGAGCAAAACTTGGTCCCGAGATGAGTTGCACGTGGGCCCACACAGGGCGAAACTCGGAGCCCTGAGATGGGGGCCCGAGTTGAGCCCCGTGTCCGGACAGTCTAGAGGCATGGTAAATGTAAGCACGGTGAGAACTGATTGAGATGGTGGGGCAGGCACCAGGGCAGATCGAGCACGCAAGCGGACGATGCACGAGTGGGTCCACCGGTGGGCAGACGTGCACGACGCTGATGGGGCGTGGCAGGCCTGAGGGTGAGCGGATCACTCAAATGTGCCAAAAAAATGGAAAACCCAGCAGAGGTTGAATCCAGTGCGTGTTTCCACTCGCAAGGAACTACTACTGCCTTGTAGTTTGATTGGGGACAATCAAAGTCTAGCGTAGTAAGCCGTATACAAAACTGGACGGCAGGAAAACCAAGTAGTCCACAAAAGACAGATTTTCTGGGCAGATGACGCTCAACAACCCGGGAGGGCAGGTCGTCTAAGGGTCGCTACCCTAAAGAAAATAGCAACCTGCTGCTTTGCAGGTTGGCTGGGGACAGTCAAAGGCTAACGGAGAGCGAACCCAGTAAACGCTGGTTGAAATCGGACACGTCGCCGAAGGACAATCACTAGAGCTCCAAATGGTACTGAAGATTGTGCGTAAAAGCGTTATTGGCAATAGCTGTTTATATATCACAATAAGAATGATAAAAATGGCCGAAAAAGAACGAGAGAGAGAGAGAAATACACGGAGACGAGATTTGGAGGCAGAGATCAACAATATAAAGAAGAGCAGCAGGGAGTTAGAGATGGGAAGACTTGGCTTGAGTTGGTTGAGGGTCTATGCTCTAATACGGGTTAAAAGGCATAGAGAGAGAGAGAGAGAGAAGTACTTAATAATGAAATTCCTCGGCTCACAGGTATCTACAATATCAACGAGAAAATAAAAAGGAAGAGATGAAAGTGGTTACATGTAAAATCATGAAAAATCATGAAAAATTCTGAAGACCAGGCACCCACATGTGGCTCTACAATGGAATCCAGAAGACAAGAGAAGTAGAGGAAGACTTAGAGAGACATTGTAACGAACTGTAGACAGAGAAGAGGTGGGAAAGACCTGAAATTAACTAAGCTGGCTTGCTCAAGAGAGATTTGGTTGAAGAAACTTTGTTGACGACTTATGCTACAAGTAGAAGAAGGTGAAGGTCAGCTAATAATACAGGGTGTTCAAGATAATTGCAACCCCATTGACAATTCGAAAGTTGCCAGGTACACATTGAGTTGTGTTTATTTACTATTTAAACTGGTTCTGACTAGCTCGTCCTACGTCACATTTGTTCATCGCCCTTCCCGCACTACAATTACACACCGTCACACAGCCTTGACCTATACTACGTCGTAACTGAACCTTCTCATTTCCATACATATATGCCACATTAGCTCCATTTACGGGCTGCTTTTAAGTTGAACACCCTGTATAAAAATACGGCTTTAGTTTCAGAAATCTCAAGGAAAGAGAAACAAAGGAAATAAAATATAATGCTTACAGCACACACATGTATTTGAACAGATGGAACGGGTTCTCTGATGTCGAGAAGTAGTCAAGTAGTTTGTTTTGTATTCTGAAGATTGTGGTTTGATTCCTGATCACGTTGTTCGGTTCACAAGTGAATTATTACTGAAACATAAAGACTGATGTTGGAGCTACGGAGACGTATTTTATGCAATACTCTGGACAGGGGTCGTGTCATTTCTACGGAAAGGGACTAACCATTTGGAAAAAAACTGGTGCAATGAAGTCAATTTAAGGGGCAGCATTTCGAAGACTTGCATCATACTGAGAGAATATATCGCATGGCCCTGCCTAGACACTTACCTCAGTTGCTTCTTACGACATGCCTTGTAGGTCGCAGTGTTACTATTCTTTGCTCCCCTTGCGAGCCCCGGAAACACACGAACGAAACTATCATCGTGAGGTTGAATAAAAATAATCGATGAAAAGAAAAACTGATACAATTTGACTCGTTAGCGAGATTAATCAAAGAGAACATGAATCGATGAACGTGCTTTGTTGTTGAACGATTGCTATGTGTTGGTTGATTTCTGTCTTTAATTTTGCACCAACCTGGTCTGGCATCCAGTTCACTGTGTACAGAATCACGTCCAAGTCTAATCCAGGTCGTGAGATGAATCGTTTGTGTGTGCTTAAGTGCCGTCTCGCTGTGTTGTTCTTGAGTGATACCATCGATTTATTGATTGTTTGCTTTGTCGTTGATGGAAAACAAATCTGACGGAGAATATGAAGAAGAAAATCTGACCAGAAAGTATGCACAGGAGGAGTATGATATACAGCATAGATTTCCAAACTTTTTCGGCACACGCCCACTTTACACAACATAAACTTTGTAACGTCCCTCTCCATATTATAAGTTTGCCAACGCCCCCCTTTCCACATATATACATGCTCTATTTTCTCTTTGACATAGAAAATTAATATGTATTTCTGTAATACATGGTCAATTATCAAATGATTATATTCATGAAATAGAAAATTGATATGTATTTCTGTAATACATGGTCAATTTTCAAATGATTATATTCATGAAATAGAAAATTGATGAAAAAATGGATCATGTAAGACGAGTATAAGATGAATTAAATGCAGAATTCAATGCAAATCAAACTTCAATGATTATTCAATCGCAAAATCCTGAAAATAATTTAAAAAAATTTAGTATTAATTTCTTCTTTAAGGAGCCACCGACCCCTAATCGCCTGAACATCCCCAAATTCTTCTGAACCCACTATCGACCCGAACGCTTCAACGCAGGGCGTACGCCCACTTTGGGAAACGTTGATATACAGTGTTCATGGTATCGAGGAAGGATAAGGGGTAGTTGTGTTCTTACAGAGAAATGTAGGGTCCAAGAATGATTGATTAAGGACACCATCAGATCGATGAAGACTTAACCATGGTGAAGATATGGCGAGAATGACAAACCAATCATACGATTTCGTTGTTTCTAGAGTTTTGATCCGTTAACTATTGTTGAATTGTTTCTGATGTAATTAGATTTTAATCCGAGCCAGGAAGTTAGAACTTAATGTTAACAATGTAGGAGATCAGACATCCACATGAAGCTCTGCGATGGAATCCTGGAAGTTAGGACTTAACGTTAACAATGTAGGAGATCAGACATCCACATGAAGCTCTGAGAAAGGAATCCTGGAAGTTAGGACTTAACGTTAACAATGTAGGAGATCAGGCATCCACATGAAGCTCTGAGATGGAATCCTGGAAGTTAGGACTTAACGTTAACAATGTAGGAGATCAGGCATCCACATGAAGCTCTGAGATGGAATCCTGGAAGTTAGGACTTAACGTTAACAATGTAGGAGATCAGGTATCACATGAAGCTCTGCGATAGAATCCTGAAGTAGGACTAAGTTAACAATGAGGATCAGGCATCCACATGAAGCTTAGATGGAACTGGAAGTGACTAACTTAACAATGTGGAATCAGCATGCACATGAAGCTTGCATAGAATCTGGAAGTTAGGACTAACGTTAACAATGTAGAGATCAGGCATCCACATGAAGCTCTGAGATGGAATCCTGGAAGTTAGGACTTAACGTTAACAATGTAGGAGATCAGGCATGCACAAGTTAGGACTTAACGTTAACAATGTAGGAGATCAGGCATGCACATGAAGCTCTGCGATAGAATCCTGGAAGTTAGGACTTAACGTTAACAATGTAGGAGATCAGACATCCACATGAAGCTCTGCGATGGAATCCTGGAAGCAAGCATGAGCTATGGGCGTTCACATATATTTTTATAGGGATGGGGGACTGGGGGAGAATAAAATGAATACAAACATATGCTGGCTGAAACCGGATACGTCACCGAAGGATAAGCACTAGAGCTCCAAATGGTGCTGAACGATGTGATGTAAACATACGTTCTTGGCAAATGCTGTTTATATATCACAATACGAATGATCAAAATGGACGAAAAAGAACGATTGAGAGAGAGAGAGAGAGAGAGAATACACAAAAATGTTTTATTAGTAAATTAAAAAAGACTGGTAACTTGGGCAGATAACTCTCAACAACTCGGGAGGGAAGGTTGTCTAAGGGTAGCTACCCTAAAAGAAAATAGCAACCTGCTGCCTTGCAGGTCGGCTGGGACAGCCCAAGGCTGACGGAGAGCGAACCCAGTAAACGATGGCTAAAACCAGACACATCACCGAAGGATAAGCACCAGCGCTCCAAATGGCGCTAAAGATGTGACGAAACCCACCCATGCTAAGGCTGCGTGAATCAGATTTCCACATGAATAAGACACAAATTGTAATGTATGGGGAGATCTGGTACATCAGTCTAAGCGGTGATCGCTTGCGAGAGGGAGAGAGAAATAAAGTTCTATAGCAACTTTCATAGAATAACTTTTACAAAAGAAAGAAAATTATAGACGTCCTAAAAGTCCTGAATATTTAATAGCTTTGGCTTGTAAACAAGTTTACGTTTAGAAAACTGAAATATTGTGACGTCATTAAACGTCCAATGGTTTAGAGAGATCAATAATGAAAGACGTTCATTCTGGAAGATGAGGAAGGGAACAACCAAGACGACAATCAAGACAACAGAACATTATGAGAAAGTTGAAAGCGAAGTTGTAAGAAGAGAAAAACTAGTTAGGGATCTAGTGAAAGAAAAATTGTTGTAATGAGAGCTGCAGTTTGCAAAGTACATGCTATACATAACATGTAGTCGACGTTTTTAGAAATTCACAAGTGAAAAATCTATATTCTTTCCGAGATTAAATCATTGGTAGACAACTTACGGCCCGCGGGCCTGTACTGGCTTGCCAGACAATGTTGACCGGCCCTGAAAAGAATCAAACATTATTATATACTCCGGACTCTGAACTAAGCGCAATTAATTTAGGAAAAGTACGCAGCACACGCACGCACACACACACACATACACACACACACATACAGACATAATTCAACATTAAGAACAGTCAAAATTAGTTTTTGAGTTGTTAAACATTGTCCATTAAAATTAATTTCTTCAAACCTCTTATTGTGCCAGTAATATTTTTGTTATCACCTAAAAAAAACCGTGTTGATGGAAATTAACTCACATGCTTCGGTGGTGTAAAGGAGGAGAGATGAGGGGTCGCTTTTGATCTTTTTTAATAAGTCCGGAATTTTTACCCATTCACTCTTTTTTTTAAACCTCGGTGGCATTTATTTTACTATGTGAATTCAATTAGCTTGTATACCAATCTTGCGTCTTCTTAAAAGTACCACCAGACAGTATATTGGTTCAATAGGACGAAAGAGTTAAAGGATTCTTTGTTGTCACGCACCGTCTAAGTTCAAATTTCTTTTTTTTTTTTTTTTTTTTTTGCTTTACAGGGGAAAAAAATGAAAAACAAAATGGCTGGTGATATTCATTATAATTTTGGTAACCTTGATGTCTCTATTCTCTAATGTTTTTCTTACATGTCTGCTGCTCTCTCAGCTCATTTGTTACATACACCACACTGCTCACTTACAACTCGGTATCGTTGTTGATTTTTAAAACAAAATATCGCTATCTTTTCCAACAATCTTCATATCAACAAATGAAATATTATCTGCATGAACTAGCACTGATATGGTAGTATTGAATATCACCAATATCTATAAATGAAAGAAAATAACATTCGATTACATTTATCGATACCTTGCGATGAACCACAAGTGCCCTGGAACTGTTTTCCATTTTTTTAGAATAGTAACTATGGTAACACATGTACGCACAGCCGATTAAAAATGGAGGAGGATACGCACGTTGATATTAACAGTAATGCCATTTTGGTTTGTAGAGCTGGGACATACATTATTACACAACCCTCTTAAGCTCTGAGTAATCATTAATAATTCAAATGAAAGGGAGAAAATTAATGGAAAAACCGACATTTTCCCGGGAAGTGCTGTCTCTCTTTTATCTCAAAATAGTAAGCGGACTAGAGATAACAGAGTTATTAATTTAACGACAAGGACACGTTAAGTAGGAGATGGAAATCGTGTTATTTGCCGGAGTGTTATCTTTACTGTCAATCTTTGGATGTACATGCTTAATGTTGCTACCACTATCACTATGATGTTATTCTTTTTCTTCCAACTTTTTCAGATATCGATTTGTATACTTTTCAAGTAGTTTGTTAAGTTAGTGTTCAACGGGAGTCCATGTACATCTCCATATAGCTTGTCTTGGACTGATATGGTGTTGTTGTTGATGATGATTGTGACGATGACAATGGGAACGATCTCAGATCAAAGTGTAGTGCACATTTGATCGCGGCCAAAGAGTGAGAGCCTTGATAGAGCCAATAGTCAACTAAATACAAATAAACAAACTCGAGTAGCTCCCTTCGAAAGAATGACGACGCTGGGAGTTTTATACGTTCAATCGTAACTGGGTCCACCGTTGCGGCACTACCAGTAAGGGCCCAATTAAAAAAGTTGATTATGATGACGATGTTGATGATGGCAATGATGAGGATGATGATCATGGTGATCGATGCCGTGATAACGATGATGATGGTATAATCATCAACATATTCAAAATAATTACCACCCCTATTAGTACTATGGTCGTCACCACCATAAGTAAATAAGTATGTAAGTCATGAAAGCGACGTTCTGCAAAGTTAGTACTACATAAAGAAAAAGTAATAGCAGAAATTGATGTGTCACCGTATGTTTTAAAATTTTTAATTTTTGTTGTTGTTCTAATTAAAATATAACTGTTTGATTGTATTGATTTATCTCCACAGCCGATACTATCATTATCGAGTCGGAGAAAGATGAAAAAGCAAACGATGATGAGAAGAAACCGGAACCAGACACCATACACGAGGAGTTCCAGATAGCAGCTGATCTGACCTTGTATGCAAATCCTCTCCGGTGTCTTGCGAAAAAGTCACCTTCACGTCATATTCCGGAAACTGACGAGCGGCAAAAGAACGAGGAACAAGATGAGAATAGGGAAATAATTGCAGCAGATTTGACAAAGTATGGGAGTCCATTTGACGACAAGAATTAAAATGTTAAAAATAAAATGAATGTTTAGACAAACAACGGACAATTGTTTTTAATTTTAAATGTATGTTTGTATATTTGATAATGCATTTCACTTGCCCTTTCAGGAGCGTATACTCGTGATCTTCTAGAGGGACATACAGTCCGGTGCTGAAATGTGCTACGATTTCTAGTATGGTCACTTTACTTCGACACAGTCCCATGTAGTCATAAAACCACCCATCTAAAGTGGACATTCCCGGAAATCTTCGAGAGGTCAAACCCATCATACATATAAAATCTGCAGTAGACTGGAAGACTAACACTGGATATGATTATGGAAAAGACTTTCTCAAATACATCGGCAGAACAGACCTGGTCATTATATTTCCCCTACTACTGGACACTGCAGACTCAACACTTACATAGACTAGAATAAGTCAAACAACTCTCTGTCAGTGTCAGCAGGCTGAACAGACACCGGAGCATGTCCTGCAAGACTGTCCTCTCATTTGTGAGCTGAGCAGCAACACGTGGCCACAACTAGTCGATCTAAAAACTAAGCTTTGAGGAAACCTGACAGACATGAAGCTGACTGTTCAGTTTGTGGTCCACAGTAAACTAAGCGCATGACCAGAGATTGCTGAAGAGGGAAACCTGACAGAGCTGAAATTGACTGCACAGTTTGTGGTCCACAGTAAACTAAGCGCATAACCAGCGATCGCTGAAGAAGGAAACCTGACAGAAGGAAAGCTCATTCATTACCCCAAACTCCTGCGTGCCCAGGGACAAAAATGAAGATGATTTCCCTGATCATTATCTGTACCTTTTCCTCTGTATCCACTGCATCGGATCGATACTGTTCTTTGTGGTGCAGTGTCTGTTATTAATCTCCTTATGTTGCTGAACTATGTAATTTGTTATGTCTTGGTGAAGTTCAGTACTGATGTTGTATCCACCTTTTTCCTGATGTCTTCATTCCTAAATCTGTCTCTTCTTGATACTCCCAACATTTGGCGTAATCACTTCATCTCTGCCGGGATTAGTTTTCTATCTTTTAACGCACCATCGCCTTGTGTCAAATTGATAGTAACGATTACATTACTCTATCAAACATATATAATAGTCAATCGACGTCAATTGGAATTTCCGATTTCCTTACCGAACTGAACATCATGTGTCACCAAAGGTCACATCTCCATCCACACTGCCGAAGATGACAGGGCCATCTGTGCCTGATTTAAAACGGCTAGGATCCCAAAAAAATCACGAGAATAAAGAGCTTTTAAGAATCACGAGGAAAGCACCGGAGCCAATGAATATGTAAGAACCCCCAGGTTTAAGCACCAGAAGCCATAATGAACTAAAAGATCAATAAATAGACAGTGAAAAGTATTAGTGGCTTAAGGAATTTTTTTAAACCCAATATAGGATTCGAACCAAAACTCTTATTTCTTAGCGCCCCATTGCCTAGCTATACAGACGAGCGTTTGTAAGAACACTACCAGTTAGCTTTTCTATAAAAATATCATGTACTAAATCGCTTCTCAGCCTTTTGGCTAAGATCAAAGTGTAGTATCTGTATCGCTTGATATCTGCACGTGGTCACTATTATGGTTACAAAGATATCAGCTTGTGTTACGGAACTGGGGCCCATTTGATCGAAGCCGAAGGTCGGAAGCCTTCATTAAATGCCACATGGCTACCCTTGTACAAAACTAGAAGTGCCATCGATCGAAGGATTGATGGGGCTTGATAGTTTATAAACGTTTTCACGTTCCGTTGTACGGGTCCACCTGGTATGGCACATCTGGGACGGGCCCCATAATTTAAAAAAAAAATCTATAAAGTCGAAGATTGACTTCATTGCACTGGGTTTACACATGTGGTTCGGTTCCTCTACGCGAAATGGTCCACCACCTGCCGAGTGCTGCACGACCTCTGCCAACAATTAGAAATGGTCACCTGCCGAGAGTGTGCGACTCTGCAATCATTAGAAATGGTCCACCACTGCAGAGTGTCGACCTCGACAATTAGAAATGGTCCCCACCTGCCGAGAGTGCTGCACGACCTCTGCCAACAATCCTAGTGGTCTCTGAACAAAAAATGCATCCGTGAACAGGACGACGCAGTTTGGATTCGAATGGCTTAACCACTAAACCACATATAGCCACTATCATTATGTGCGACGAGCTGGATTCTATATAATAACAGAGCTGTACGAGAGCTCTTTCTTTGCAACATGGACACCTGTAAACAAGGATTGAAGGAGCTGGACATGAATACACCAACATGGGAAGAACTAGTGCCAGGAAAATAATCCTATTTCGCAAACTGTAGAAATATAAACGATCCTATGGTAATCAAAATGGAGGTCTCTGTGGCATGGATGTAAGGGACTCGCCTCTGGTTCTAAAGGAACTCGGTTTGCTTCCCTGTGGAGCGATTGGGATATTCTACCAGAGATCCCTGATTTCAGTGTAGGTGAAATCGAGTTCATAGTCCTAACGAAGATGGAGGATAAAACGTAGGTTCCGTGTTCAAGTGGAGCACGTAATAACAATCTTCGTAGTTGAAAGTCGATAAGATAAGGTAAGATTAGGCTGAAAAGCCTCAGCCCGGCAAAAGTTATTCCAAAATATTAACATAAAATCATACAACAAATCCCCAAAAAAAAATTACAACAGTGCCCTGCGCATATGCTATGAAGTTCGCGTACTGCCGCTGAAATTTTAGTGTTAAAAAAGAGATTGAGCACACATGGTTATTCACCAAAGTGCATTGATGATGTTCCTTTCAATAAATCAATAAATCAATCAAGCATATGGTGGCCAAAGAAGTTTTATTTAGATACGTTCAAGACATCACTAAAAACCTTTGGTATAGACACTAACATGTGGTAGGATACTGCACAAGACGGAATCATTAACTTTGGTATAGACACTAACATGTGGTAGGATACTGCACAAGACGGAATCATTAACTTTGGTATAGACACTAACATGTGGTAGGATGCTGCACAAGACGGAATCATTAACTTTGGAGTAGACACTAACATGTGGTAGGATACTGCACAAGACGGAATCATTAACTTTGGTATAGACACTAACATGTGGTAGGATACTGCACAAGACGGAATCATTAACTTTGGTATAGACACTAACATGTGGTAGGATACTGCACAAGACGGAATCATTAACTTTGGTATAGACACTAACATGTGGTAGGATACTGCACAAGACGGAATCATTAACTTTGGTATAGACACTAACATGTGGTAGGATACTGCACAAGACGGAATCATTAACTTTGGAGTAGACACTAACATGTGGTAGGATACTGCACAAGACGGAATCATTAACTTTGGTATAGACACTAACATGTGGTAGGATACTGCACAAGACGGAATCATTAACTTTGGTATAGACACTAACATGTGGTAGGATACTGCACAAGACGGAATCATTAACTTTGGTATAGACACTAACATGTGGTAGGATACTGCACAAGACGGAATCATTAACTTTGGTATAGACACTAACATGTGGTAGGATACTGCACAAGACGGAATCATTAACTTTGGTATAGACACTAACATGTGGTAGGATGCTGCACAAGACGGAATCATTAACTTTGGTATAGACACTAACATGTGGTAGGATACTGCACAAGACGGAATCATTAACTTTGGTATAGACACTAACATGTGGTAGGATGCTGCACAAGACGGAATCATTAACTTTGGTATAGACACTAACATGTGGTAGGATACTGCACAAGACGGAATCATTAACTTTGGTATAGACACTAACATGTGGTAGGATGCTGCACAAGACGGAATCATTAACTTTGGTATAGACACTAACATGTGGTAGGATACTGCACAAGACGGAATCATTAACTTTGGTATAGACACTAACATGTGGTAGGATACTGCACAAGACGGAATCATTAACTTTGGTATAGACACTAACATGTGGTAGGATACTGCACAAGACGGAATCATTAACTTTGGTATAGACACTAACATGTGGTAGGATGCTGCACAAGACGGAATCATTAACTTTGGTATAGACACTAACATGTGGTAGGATGCTGCACAAGACGGAATCATTAACTTTGGTATAGACACTAACATGTGGTAGGATACTGCACAAGACGGAATCATTAACTTTGGTATAGACACTAACATGTGGTAGGATACTGCACAAGACGGAATCATTAACTTTGGTATAGACACTAACATGTGGTAGGATGCTGCACAAGACGGAATCATTAACTTTGGTATAGACACTAACATGTGGTAGGATACTGCACAAGACGGAATCATTAACTTTGGTATAGACACTAACATGTGGTAGGATACTGCACAAGACGGAATCATTAACTTTGGTATAGACACTAACATGTGGTAGGATGCTGCACAAGACGGAATCATTAACTTTGGTATAGACACTAACATGTGGTAGGATGCTGCACAAGACGGAATCATTAACTTTGGTATAGACACTAACATGTGGTAGGATACTGCACAAGACGGAATCATTAACTTTGGTATAGACACTAACATGTGGTAGGATACTGCACAAGACGGAATCATTAACTTTGGTATAGACACTAACATGTGGTAGGATGCTGCACAAGACGGAATCATTAACTTTGGTATAGACACTAACATGTGGTAGGATGCTGCACAAGACGGAATCATTAACTTTGGTATAGACACTAACATGTGGTAGGATACTGCACAAGACGGAATCATTAACTTTGGTATAGACACTAACATGTGGTAGGATACTGCACAAGACGGAACCATTAACTTTGGTATAGACACTAACATGTGGTAGGATACTGCACAAGACGGAATCATTAACTTTGGTATAGACACTAACATGTGGTAGGATACTGCACAAGACGGAATCATTAACTTTGGTATAGACACTAACATGTGGTAGGATGCTGCACAAGACGGAATCATTAACTTTGGTATAGACACTAACATGTGGTAGGATGCTGCACAAGACGGAATCATTAACTTTGGTATAGACACTAACATGTGGTAGGATGCTGCACAAGACGGAATCATTAACTTTGGTATAGACACTAACATGTGGTAGGATGCTGCACAAGACGGAATCATTAACTTTGGTATAGACACTAACATGTGGTAGGATGCTGCACAAGACGGAATCATTAACTTTGGTATAGACACTAACATGTGGTAGGATACTGCACAAGACGGAATCATTAACTTTGGTATAGACACTAACATGTGGTAGGATGCTGCACAAGACGGAATCATTAACTTTGGTATAGACACTAACATGTGGTAGGATGCTGCACAAGACGGAACCACTTCGCGTACATTATTTTGTCACGGTGCCAGTGGTTTGTAAGGAAATCAGAACTGCGGTCGCAGAACAGGGGAGACAATTCACAAAATTAATGCAATATGGAGCAATCGCAAAAATTATCTGCCCACAATGTCCAAGACGCTTCCAGTCCTGATCAAGATTATTTGTCACTTGCAAACCTATAGACTATTATTATGACATACGCCCGAGTGGTTACCGGGGCCCAAATTTGGGGTGTAAAGAATAGAACCACTGTTACCTGCCAAGCATGTCGTAAGAGGCGACTAAGGAGGTTTGGCTGAAATAGGATGCACAGGTCCTAAACATGTAGAAGTCTATGCATTTAGGGGCCTACCAAACCAATGTGCAACGTATACACGTTCTTGGCAAGATCAAACATATCACAAAGAGTGATTAAAATTGGTCGTAAAGAACGAACGCAAAGAAGAAGAATAAGGAGATTATGACATTATGCTATCATTGCGAAACATGGAAGCTGACATGAAACGATAGAAGAAAATAGTCACGACATAGATGAAGTGTCTACGAAGAATGCTGGGAGTATCAAGAAGA
Organism: Arion vulgaris; assembly: GCA_020796225.1. NCBI lineage: Eukaryota > Metazoa > Mollusca > Gastropoda > Stylommatophora > Arionidae > Arion > Arion vulgaris. Next base: position 76,414,867 of record CM036755.1, on the reverse strand, counting down.
GACCGGTTTAGAAATAAAGGAATCAGGAGAGAAAAAAGTGGTCAAGAAACAACAAATTAAATGGTTCGGCCATACAAGCAGATTACCAACAGACAGTGCGACTCAAAGAGCAATGTTACTCCGATACAGTGGATACAAAAACAAAAGATCGGACACGCAAAGGGTGGACCTCAGAGATAACAGATGCAACGAAAGACTGTCTATGAAGCGCACACAAAAGTCCGTTCTAGAAATCCCTTCTTATCCTGACGCAAACAGGATTGGAGAAAAGAAAGTAGTAGCTCAGCAGCCAGTTGATTTATGTTAATTAGAACAGTATTGGGGACCTAACTGGCATTAATGGATGCCATGACGCAGCAGAATTTTGAAGAGATAGCCGGTTGTTCTCTGAAAAAAAAACGTTCTTCTGCAGAGCTAGGCAAGAAAACGTTCTTCTGCAGAGCTAGGCAAGAAAACGTTATTCTGCAGAGCTAGGCAAGAAAACGTTCTTCTGCAGAGCTAGGCAAGAAAACGTTCTTCTGCAGAACTAGGCAAGAAAAAGTTCTTCTGCAGAGCTAGGCAAGAAAACGTTCTTCTGCAGAGCTAGGCAAGAAAACGTTCTTCTGCAGAGCTAGGCAAGAAAACGTTCTTCTGCAGAGCTAGACAATTGGTGTAGTAAGAATAGGTTGTGGTTCAAATCCGGTGTTTGGTAAAAAAAAATAAAAAAAAGATTTCGGAGGCCCTTAATACTTGTTTAGTCTATTTATTTAACACAAAATGCTCATCATTGTCTCATGTGAAGTCATGAAACAAACAGAAGTCATGAAACAAACCAGCAGCTTGAACCACAGCCAACTCTAGATAACTTTAGTTGGCTTTGCTGAACACACATCAAGTGCACAAGGCAGTCTCCAGAGTGCCAGTACCACCATCGGCATTTTTAATTCATGTTGAAGAAAACATCCGTCACGACAAAACTCACCAGTCTGTACAGCAGTCTGTACAGGCATTTCGGTAAAATGCTGCAGCTAGAGAGCAGGTGACTAGTTGTTCCCCATTTGAATATGCATTTCACAAAACAACCACCTTGGGCACAAACAAAAAACATTCAGAATGAAATTCACAGCTCGCAGTGTCGCTCCAAACTTAGTAGCTCTACAATGAGACGGTATCCTACAAGTTCAGACTTGAGGGAAAATGCGCTAACAACCGCGCACAGAATCAACACTTGAATATCTTAACGGCTAGCCTACATGTCTGTCACGTTGACCTCTGGCGACTTTCTAAAGATGTAGCATGGCCATAGACATGACAGCAGACGAAGAACCTAAGCAGTACTTTGAATAAAACATCATTATGTACTCGTCTTTAATGTAAATACGATTTTTCGTTGACGCTATTTTATTCGCCATTCTTTCCCCTGACAAGATAATGATGAAACTTAAAACAGGAGCACCTGTACTTGGCATGCATAACCAAGTAATTAGCAAATCTTATTTGCGATACTGGGAAAGTAAAAAAGCCAAAGGCTACTAATACTAAGGATGACGCATAACACTTACTTATCACGTGATATTGTTGTCAAAAATGGCTGCTGTTATGGTCACGAAGTGTGATAACGAAGACAAACAGATCACGTAAATTGTTCTTGTTTACATACAGTACTGAAACTGCAATGCAAATTTATTTGTGTGTTTTGCACTACTTTTTGGTCTTGCAAATAAACCATGTCTGAAGATATTGAGGAGCAAGTCGCTCTCAATCAAAATCAAATGGACGATGGTAAGTCGAAGTAGTGGTAGTACCGTTACGAAGTTTAGAAATAGTGCAAATCACTCGTTAACCTGATGCTCAGATTATGAGCTACCCTAAAATGACTGCACGTGATCATTTTATATTTTTTTCAGTGCATAATAATCACGCAGGGTCAATGATGATTAATCATTTCAATTGCACAGAGAATATCATTTGTTCATTTTTAATAACTTGAAAAGAAGAATGCATGGATTTGACGGACATAACATAAAATAAAAAAGCTGACTTCTGCAATATTGAATTCATATATTTCTCCAACTCCATGACCATACTCCGTTAATAACCATTTCTAATCATTGTAATTGCGATCTTTAAATAAATGAATGTTGCATTCGATGGGGTACTAGACTAGGACAAAAACAAATTATAACAGAACATTATGATGAAATTAATCCTGTCGCAAACGTCTCTGCATATCAAAATCGCACACAATAAAATTGAAAATTAATATTATAATCCAGAGGACTAGGTGGATTGAGTAGCATTGTTTGAACTGATCGGTAACTGCATATTAGTCTAGGAAACATAAGTCGTTATAAAGTATGATGAAATTAATTTTATAGTCTATGAGGTGGGATAAATGTATAGAAATGTTGCAATCTGTTTTGAAAATGTGGTTTCGAATAATTTAATTATGAAATGAATTTGACTCTTTTATGAGTGGGGAAAGTCATTGTCAATTGAGATCAGAATGTGTGTTATTCAGTACTACATAGAACCAATATTTACATACAGATGCAAGTCATTTACAATAAACACACAGATCTAAAAATCAATGAGGGCCACAGAGATGTGGTTTTACAGAAAAATGATGAGAATCCCATGGACTGATAAAATGAATAATGATAAAATATTAAATGAGATCAAGACGTAGAGAAAGCTTATCATCAATATAAGAAAGAGGCAGTCATCATTTTTCGGACATGTGATAAGGAAGGAAGATTTAGAACACATTGTGACATCCTGTAAAATTGAGGGTAGACTGGACAGAGGAAGACAGAGAAAATTTTGGATAGCCTGACTTCATGACACAGTAGAGCGTCAACATCTGAGATAATAGCAAACACCAGAGAGAGAGATTTGTGGAGATCCATGATCGTCTACATCAGCCAGCACGGCACCTGATGATGCTGATGATGAGTGGCGAAACTGGTTAAGATGATGTAAATGAATGTCACTGCACACTGTGTAACACAACTCAGTGCTCATCCAGAGATCTACAGTCCATTTCAACTTTCTGAAATAGTTAGGAACAAAATACTTACAGAGTAGGTCTTGCAATGACTTCAAAATTATAACCTGACTCAGAAAATCAGTTACCATTTTTCAGTTGGGGGATTCAGGTATTGATCAAACACAGAGTTTAACCATTATACGTTGGTGGTTGAATCTAGTACGCAAACCACTCATTTATACAGACATCTTCTTTTGTCGTAACACTGCTACCGGGTTGTTGCCCAGTGTCATGGTTTTCTGTTTTTGATACAGATATCTCTGATATAAAAAATAGCAAATAGTCAGAATAATGAACATATTTTATTTGAGTTGGGTAGACATTATAAATAACATAAAGGTGCAGAATCTTATGATACAAGACTACTTAGGGGTGAGCTGAAAGTCAAGTGCAAACTCAGAAGTTGTCACAGTAAAACACTTGACAATTGACCGTCTGTAAAGACCAAAAGGATATATATATATATATATATATATATATATATACTAGCAGATTTACCGTTCTTCGCACAGGGACTTTAGTTTAAATCTATTTGCAAGTCCCTTAAAGAAACATGCCCCGTTGCCTCAAAATCGGCTTCTTCCCATTAAAAACAATACGTTTGTCTCCATGAAAGTTTGAAAACTTTGTCGTTTCGCCATATAAGATTAAAATGTCCTTCATTCCGATTGCTAGTAAAACCTGATACAATAGAATTCCTGTTCCGTGAAGTTGACAAATAACAATTTGCAAATATAATTTATTCAGAGTCAGTTCTGCAAATGAAATTCTGTTGTTAATAAAATTGTAAAAAATGGTTACCCTTCCTGTTACTTGAACATGTTGTCTTTAGGATAGCAGCCAAGGATCTATGCATTCGTGCACAGAACAGACATGTTGAAATACCAATAAATGTGTTAGTATTTGTGTGACTGATGTGCGTAAGACGTCACCGGAATATAACAACATGATCGCTTTGCATATCTCTTACCTTCCCTTCTAATTTTTTCCACTGCTTGCCTATCCTTTTAATATCAGTTTCCAGCTCTCTTCTCCAGGTATTTCTAAGCCTTCTTCTAGTGCTCTTTTTCTGTGGGTCCCAAAACAGTGCCTGTCTTGCAATGCTTCCAGTCTGCTTTCTCAATGTGTGTCCTATCCATCGCCAGAGTCTCTTCCTTAGCTATTTTTCCACTGGTATCTGCTTAGTTCTTTGAGTTCAACATTTGTAATCTTATCGTACCATCTGAGTCCCTCCATTCTATGTAACCATCCTTCTACGAAGGTCTTTAGTTTCCTTGTGGTTTCTTTTGTTGTTCTCCATTTTTCCCGAGCCATGAAAAGCACTGACTTCACATTTGATTGAAATAGTCTCAGTTTTATGTTTGTTTTCATCTCCATTAACTTCCATATATTACTCAATGCAATAAAGTTACTCCAGTAAATACAATAAAGTTTATCATAAGGTTGATGGTATAATCATCAAAATAGCGATTGCAAAGACGACAAAGAAATGTTTCTTGCTTGTTTCATTTTAGTTAGTGCAGTCTAATTTTGAAAGTGTTGTCTCGTTACTTTATTTATATTTTCCAATCTTTGATTTACAGGCTACAGGATACATCCTCCAAATAAGAAAAAATATGAAGATGAAATAGATAAGCTGATGACTCAAATTAGAGGACGAGAAACAGAATTAGATAAAGTGGTATCCTTTAAAAAATGTTTAGATAGACAGTCTGATGTTGTTTATCTTTGCTTTCAGTTTTTGACAAACCTGTTATAATTTTCTCTTTCTCTCACTTGTATAACATTAATGTATTTAGATATTTGAAGAACTTGTTTAAAAAGAACTTCTTTCTTGCTTACCATGTGTCCAAGTCATAATGAGTGACTGACTTTACGTGTTCAACAATTTAATGCTTTTTTATAGGGAATAAATGTAGTTAATGACATCAATTGTTTACCTTTTATCTTAATTTAATGTTTTTCATTTCCAATGGAATGTTTGGCTCTAATTTATCGTGAACATTTGTATTAGTTTTTTAATTCAGAATTTCTAATGGAACATCTAACATTCCATCTGTCTAAAATTTTCTCTGTCTGCATTACTCTACCTTGTCTCTCTTTGATTTTACTGGTTGTCACAATGTGTTCTAAACCTTCCTTCTCATCACGTCTGAAAAATGACGACTGTCTCTTCCTTATATTAACAATAAGTTTTCTCTGTGTCTTGGCTTCATTCAACACCTCCACATTTGTCATTTTAGCAGTCCATGAGATTCTCATCATTCTTCTGTAAAACCACATCCCTGTGGCCTCCAGAGATTTTTCTATCAGTTTGTTTACCGTCCACGACTCACATCAGTATGTCACTATTGACTTTATTTATGAATTTTTATGATATGATTATACAAACATAAATCCGAACTTTTTGAGTTTTACTGTAGCATGGTATCAGATCTGACACTGAGGATTGAGACTATCAGAGCTGGCTTATGCCCTCACATTTACATTGTATTTGATCACTTCCTTAACAATATACAAGAAAACATCTGGAGGTTTGAACATAACTGGTGAACTGAAGAATTTAAAAGTGGAGAAAAATACAACAATTGCCAAAAGAAAGCAGATAGATGTTGAACTGGAGAAAGTCAAGAAAATTATTCCAGAAAAGGTATGCATTTTTTATTATTGGGCCCTACCCGGAAGTAATAGTGTATATTTTCAATATAAGTGTTGTAGAAGAGTCCTCCTTGTATCATGGACAGAGAAGAGAATGAATAGATATTTCCAGAAAGAACTCATAATCAAAGAAAACTGGCTGATACAAATAGGAATGAGAAAATTGAAATATTTTGGACATGTAAAGAGACACGAAGGGCTACAGAAGGAGGTATTCAGGCAAAGATAGGAAGAGGAAGACCACGGATAAGATGGATTCAGGATATAACTGATGGTTTGAACATGACGGCTGCAAAGGTGGGACATCCAGCCTATGAGAGAAATTCCAAAGAATTTTTGGGGCTGCACATTTTACTCAGGACAAGCTATTTGATGAGAATCCAGTAGTACCACAATGAGTGGACCTAGTACAGTTGGAACTTGTACAATCTGAGCATCATCATTCTTTCGAATGAGAGCTGCCCAGAGTTTGTTTAAGTGAGTTTTATTGTGCCATTTGGCATTTTTTTGAAGGCTCCCAGCTTTTGTCTGTGATCAAGTTGGCACTACACTTTGATTTTAGCTAAATGGCAGAGAAGCGATCCTAGATGATATTTGACCTCAGTTTGACAAGTAATACTGTAACTTTGATCTTAGCTAAATGGCAGAGAAGCAATCCGAGATGATATTTGACCTCAGTTTGACAAGTAATACTGTAACTTTGATCTTAGTTAAATGGCAGAGAAGCAATCCAGAATGATATTTGACCTCATTTGACACATCTTTTTTGACTTTAACGACAATTTAATCACTTTGTGATAGGTTTGATCTTTGCCAAGAACATGTATGGGCATTGGTTTGGTAGGCCAAACGCAAGCCTTCTCGTAGACACGTGCATCGATTTCGAAACCTCAGTTTACGTACATACTGTGGATCTTAGCAGGTAACAGTGGTTCTATTCTTTACACCCCAAATTTGGGCACCAGTAACCACTCGGGCGAGTTTGACAAGTAATACTGTAACTGCATACATGACATTTGTCATATTACCGGAAAGGAAGGGGACTCGAAGGGTAGCAAAGAATTGTACCACTGCGACTTGTAAGAGAAGACTGATGTAGGACCTAGGAAGCTACCCTAGTAAATGAAAAGCATCGCAGAAATCGGATGTGCTGGCCTACTTGTAGGCGCATAACTGGCACAACATACAATCACTCTTAGGCTCAGATCACATACAAATCACACAGAGTGGTTAACAAGTGTCGATATGGAGCGTTCGAAGAAGAAGAAGAAGACACATAAGAAAGAAAGTTGGGACAGAACTTTGCTTGACTTACATTGAGAAACTAAGAATGAAGTGGTTCAGCCACTTAATAAGAATGCACTCCACTGTTTACAGAGTCTTCTACAACAAAACACCAAGAAAGAAGCAAGAGGAAGTCAAAAAAAAAGATGGTTAGATGACATAGCAGAATCTTGTAAAAATAAACCAAAAACTATCACCAAACCACTAGAGCAGTGCAAGACAAAAACAGAAAACCACGACACTGGGCAACAACCTGGTAATAGTGTGACAACAAAAGACAAATTAGAAGCCCTAACCAATATTCTGATAACTTGGAGGGAAGGAATACTGTTCTATAAGAGACAACATGTACAGATTAGTTACTGATCAGATTTTAGTAACATAAAACCTCACTATCAGTGCCAACCCTGGATGCTTCTTCTGCGTTCGGCTGCTATGATTTCAGTCGTAGCCATGGCGCCTGTTGTGGCACTTCTGACCGAATTTTGCGTGAAAACCTGCTTACTGTTTTATTGGTTTCCTCGCCATACAGGCAGGCCGTCTCCGACTTCAGAGGTCACCTGGATGCTAACACAACTAGAAAGAAGACAACTAGTCATGACAGAGATGAAGTGTCTACGCAGAATGCTGGGAGTACCAAGAAGAGACCGATTTAGACATGAAGGCATCAGAGAAAAAGTGGGTACGACATCAGTACTGAACTTCATTAAGAAACAACAACTTAAATGATTTGGCCACATAAGCAGATTACCAACAGACAGTGCGCCTCAAAGATACTCTGATACAAAGGATACAAAGTAAAAGGCCGGCCACGCAAAAGGTGGACCTCAGAGATAACTTTCTTTTCTCTCTTTTCTCCAATCCTGTTTTGCCTCACAATGTCATTTCAAGAAGAGATTTCTAAAACGGGCCTTTGTGTGCACTTCGTAGATAGTGTCTTTTGTCGCCTCTGTTATCTCTGAGGTATGCATTAACTCAGAGATAACAGAGGCGACAAGACACTTATGAACCACCAGAAGCGTGTTCTAGAAATCTTTCTTATCCTGACACTGTGAGGCAAAACAACATTGGAGAAAAGAAAGAAGAAACCTCACTTTATAGTTCCACATCTACTTAGTTATACTGTAGCATGGTGTCAGATGTGAGTGGTCATAAGGAGACCATCAGTTCTGACTTAAGCCTGTATGTTGTCATAGAAAATGTTGTGTACATTTGTTGTATATTTCTATTTATAGATGCATCAACTTGGACAGTTAGAATCATCACTGATCTACAAAAGTGAAGATAAGATTAATGGTGCTATTCAGTAAGTACATACTATTCAATATACATTCTTCCTCATCTCTTAACTCTGCTTGAAGCATAAGGCATCAACAAATTCCTTCAACCAGATCTGTCATGAGCAAGCGAGATTAGTTCATTCCAGGTCTTTCCAGTTTCTTCTTCTCTTTCTCTGTCTACAGTTCATCTCCATGTCTCTCTTGTCTCCTGGATTCCATTTCAGAGCCACAAGTGGGTATCTGGTCTTCTGCATTCTTAATGTATGTCCCAACCGCTTCTGCATTCTTAATGTATGTCCCAACCACTTCTGCATTCTTAATGTATGTCCCAACCACTTCTGCATTCTTAATGTATGTCCCAACCACTTCTGCATTCTTAATGTATGTCCCAACCACTTCTGCATTCTTAATGTATGTCCCAACCACTTCTGCATTCTTAATGTATGTCCCAACCACTTCTGCATTCATAATGTATGTCCCAACCACTTCTGCATTCTTAATGTATGTCCCAACCACTTCTGCATTCTTAATGTATGTCCCAACCACTTCTGCATTCTTAATGTATGTCCTAAACACTTCCATTTTATCCTTTTTATTTTCTAGCTGATATTGTTGATATTTGGGGTTTCAATGGTGAAGTGGTTAAGTCATATGCCTGTCGTACTGAAAGTTGTGGGCTTGAATTTGGACAGAGACACATGCAATTTTTACATGAGATTCTTTGTATTGTTGCCGGAGCTACGAAGCTTGTGCTTTGTGCAATGAACTCGGCAGATGGCATGCCACCTCTACCAACAGGGATGGAGCCATTTCGGAAAATCCGGTGCAATAAAGTCAATCCTTCGTCTTTGGACTCTTTATTGTTGATGCCAATGAACCATGTGATCTCAGTATTTGGTATTTTCTGATCCCAACAAATTCTGAGAATTCTTCGGAAACATCTTCTCAAAGCCCCTTTTTTGACTGTCTGTCCTTGTACTCTTTTTCCATGTCTCTGATTCATACAGTAAGACCGAGGAAAGATTTGGCTTGTGTATATTGAGTTTAGTCTGTGTCCTGTAAGCTGATGATCTGCATATGTTGCAGCTGGTATTTCCATTCTAGCGTTAATTTCTTGTCCTAGATTAAATATTCATACATATCAAAATAAAATGTTAGGACATAATCCCCAGATACCAAAGTCTTCATGAGAGCTAAGATTCCAAGAATCCACGCTCTGTTGTATAAGGCCTAGCTGCAATGGGCTGGTCACATTGTACAGATGCCTGATAAACGCATCTCAAAACAGTTGATGTATGGTGAGATTGATAGGGACAAACAACTAGTTGGTGGATAGAAAGGAGACTTCAAAAACACTTAAAGTATTTCTAAAATGGGTTGATATAGATGCCACATGCTGGGAATCTCTTGTTCAAGATGGCTAAATGGGTGCAGTGCAACAATACAAGAGGACGTCGCATATCGAAGAATCATCATAGAGGCCTGTTAGCCACACACAAAATTGTATGTGTGTGGCTGAACTACAGTAGACCCTGATCCTTTACTTGAGGATCTAAATTACCTTTGAAGTCAGAGTAGGGGTCACTGGTGATAAGAAAAGCAAGCCTTAACACAAAAACCAGTCAGATGCACCTTGACTACAACTGAAATTGTAGCGGGAGAAAGGAAAGAAAAAATTGTGTTTCTTGACAAATATTCCAGATAATTGATCCCTTGTATCATAACCTGCAAGTTATATTTTTGTCTTTAATTGATGCTTCTTGTATTGATAACTTTGTAACAATACATATTTCTTTGTTCTCTAGACGACTTGAGTGGAATCTGAAGGTTCAACCTTTTAAATTGATGGAGGAGAAGAAAATTGTCTCCGAGATTGACCGCTTGAAGAGATCAAAGAAAACACTTGTGTACGTTGGTAGAATTCTTTTAGAATTCTTGACATAATTCTTTCAAAATATTGATATAGAATAGATGTGTTTGTGAAGTCTTGAGATTAATGTGTTTGTGAAGTCTTGAGATTAATGTAAAGTCTTGAGATTAATGTGTTTGTGAAGTCTTGAGATTAATGTGAAGTCTTGAGATTAATATGTTGAGATGTGTTTGTGAAGTCTTGAGATTAATGTGTTTGTGAAGTATTGAGATTAATGTGAAGTCTTGAGATTATTGTGGTCTTGAAATTAATGTGAAGTCTTGAGATTAATGTAAAGTCTTGAAATTAATGTGAAGTCTTGAGATTAATGTGAAGTCTTAAGATTAATATGTCGAGATGTGTTTGTAAAGTCTTGAGATTAATGAGTTTGTAAAGTCTTGAGATTAATGTGTTTGTAAAGTCTTGAGATGAATGGATTTGTAAAGTCTTGAGGTTAATGTTTTTGTGCTTCATAAACAGGGTTTTTCATCACCTCTGTTATCTCTGACGTCCTCCTTTTGCGTGGATGATCTTTTGCTTTCTATCCACTTTATCGAAGAAGCATTGCTCTTTAAGGTGCACTGTCTGTTGGTAATCTGCTTATATGGCCGAACCATTTAATATGTTGTTTCTTGATGAAACTCAGACCTGATGTTGTACCCACATTTTTCCTGATATCTTAATTTCTAAACTGGTCTCTTCTTGATACTCCCAGCATTCTGCGTAGAAACTTCATCTCTGTCGTGACTAGTTTTGAAGAAAAGAGCTAAGAAATTCAGACTATCTATACGCCAGACATAACATATACAGTCAGACAATAAATCCTTCTTTTGTATCCTTTATTTGATAAAAGCATTTTGGTTGAAATATCGCTGTATCTTAGTGCTTTGTCAAACTATATTACTTTGTTTTTACATGTTTCGACTATATTAGTAAATTCACAATTCTAATTTTTTTTCTTCAAGTAAGCACTCCATTTTAATGTTATCCTTCTTCTTCTTTTGTCGTCACACTGCTACCGGGTTGTTGCCCAGTGTTGTGGTTATCTGTTTTTGTCTTGTGCTGTTCTGGTGGCTTGGGTGATTGTTATTTTTGCTTTTTCACAGGATTCTGCTATGCCATCTAACCATCTTTGTCGATGGTATTATATTAGTAAACTATTAATTTTAATTTGTGTTATATTAGAGATCACCCATTTCTAAATCATGTTATATTAGTCAACACTTTGGCATACCTGGAAGGATAAGATTAGCAAAGTTAGACTTCAAGAACTAACAAGAACTAACTAGTCTGGAAGATGATATAAATTAAGAGATACAACAGAGATGATGACATAGGTTTAGACGTGTCCACAGGATGAGAAAAGAAAAGTTGCCAAGACATGCAATATTGTGGAAACCACAAGGACAATGGGAAACAGGGAAGCCTAGCAACCCTTATAAGAAAACTGTTTGAAGCCAGAGATCAAGGACATGTTTAGAACTACATTTGAGGTAGAAAAAACAAGCACAAGATTGAATTGAGTAAAAATGTTTAGTCTCTGTCTCATATGCCTGCCTGAGTGGTTACGTGGGCCCAAATTAGGGGTGTAAAGAATAGAACCACTGTTACCTGCCACACATGTCATAAGAGGTGACTAAGGAGGTTAGGACGTGGGACTAGCTACCCCCACCCTATTAACAAAAACTCTAGATAGCTACAGAAACCACAATCATGGAAATTCATAGCTCACCATTCGAGGAAGAAAAAGGACCCCTCAAGGAAGAGGCAGGAGTAGGAAACGGAATGCAAGAAAATGGGGAGAGAGTGGAGAGATCTGGAAAAGATGACCTTGTTTAGAGGGCTTGAAAATCCTTGGTTTGTAGACCTATGCCTCCCTAGGTGTGAAGGGTGAAGAGAGAGGACCTCACATGCCCTTGGATGCCACGAGGACTGATGATACTAGTAAACACTGAATGTCTCATGCAGGAGTAAGGAGTAATGAACAAACTGATAGATTGATTGATATGGCTAGGATATCAGAGGGAGCTGCAATGGACCGAAATGACATTCTTATAGAGAGTCTTTCCGAACAGAGGAGATCAGGGTTGTGAATCATAGTCGCTGACCAGATTGAGAGAGATGTGTGTCAATATTGGTACAGCTCGAAAAAAACAATATATCAAATAAGCAAAGAAATTGATTAATCACCATTGAACAGTCGTATTGGGCTGCTGGATTTGTTGAGGCGGAGATTGGAGCATCTATGGACGTGTCCGGATTGCTATGATGATCATCATCAAGGTGCGAATCCTTTATAGGACGTTGCTCTCTTTCCAGCACATATGAAATTCACTCTGTCTCTAGCCAGTTCACCCACTTCGCGATAGTCATATTCATGGTTTCTTTAATATCTTGTAGCCATCTTCTTCTTGGTCTGCCTCTGCGTCCTGGGACCCTGCCCTCTAGTATTGTTCTTTCCAGGCCATCGTGACGCTTGATATGACCAAAGTATGTGATATGATAATAAACCTCATATAACTGATAATAACTGATGATTATAACTGATAACTAATAGAACTCTGAATGTTGTTTTTCATATATAAAATTTCAGACAGTACTTGGCTCTCAAGCAAGAGATATCAACCATTAGAGACATGCAACGGATCATGAGAGAAGATAGAGATGTAAGTCATGTCATATTTGAGCAATTATTCTCATTTCTTTCAGTTTGTATTTTTAATGCACTTGTTTATCATTATTTTGCTTTTAATTCTTCTCCTTCTTCTTTTATCATCAATCTGTTACCAGGTTGTTGTGCAGTGTTGTGGTTTTATGTTTTTGTCTTACACTGATCTAGTGGTTTGGGTGATAGATATTTTTCCTTTTTGGCAGGGTTCTTCTTCTTCTTTAGCGATCTCCGGTCATACGCTTAATTCATTGCGGACCACAAACTGGGCAGTCAGCTTCAGGTCTGTCAGGTTTCCCCAAAGCTTAGTTTTCAGGTCAACTGAGTTCTTAAACCATCATCTTTTTCATGGCCATCCTCTCACATTCTCTCCTGATGTTCTGTTGTAGAAGACCGTATACAAGTAGTTTGGTTGCATTCTTATTAAGTGGTCGAACCACTTCATTCTTTGTTTCTCAATGTAAGTCGAGCAAGGTTCTGTCCCAGCTTTCTTTCTTATGCTGTTGTTGGTAACTTTCTTTTAATTGACATGTTTAATGTAGAATTTTGTGACAGAAGGTGCGGTGAATAAAGAAAATGACATATGTCATGATCAGCGATCCACCCTACTTCACCTTAATGTGATGGCCATAGAAATAGACTCACACTATGAATCTATTACTGGCCAAAATAGGAATCTATTTCTATTCACAGTGTGAATGTTCTTTTTGTTCACACTACAAATCTATTTCTGCTCACCATAAATCTATTTATGTCTACACTATAAATCTATTTCTACTGACACTGTGATTCTGCTCACCATAAATCTATTTATGTCTACACTATAAATCTATTTCTACTGACACTGTTATTCTATTTTTACTTACATTATGAATCTATTTTTGCTCACACTATGACATTTTTTCTATTCACATTATAAATCTATTTATACTCAGTGTTCCAATTTCTGATCGCACCATTTATCAATTTCTGCTCACATTATGAGTCTATTTGCGCTCACACTGTGATTCTATTTCTGCTCACACTGTGAATCTATTTCTGCCCACACTATGAATCTGTTTTCTTCTCACAGAAACATAAGTTACTCTAAATAATCCTTTCATCCATTTTCACTTGCAGACGTACTTCCAAGTAGTAGGTAAAATCAACTCTGAGGAAGAGAAGATCAGAAGGGACAGCAACTCTGCTAAATCAACATTTTCAGTTCTGAAATCAGGTAAGGATAATCTGTGGAGACTCCGAGATTAAAGTAATATATTCTAGACAACACAACAGGTATATGAGTAGGGTCATCAATCAAAATCAAACTGTTACAGTTAGTTGCTGTACGCTGTTGGAGATATTGTGAAGGAGATTGAAGCACCTTTGAACATGTCTGGACACAAGATGCCCCGGCCCACCACCATGGCTAAACATAAAACAACCAGTAATCCAGAAATACCTCCTTGACAAAACTATAAACAAAGCAACACTTGCACGGATCTTAAAAACCTGCGCACTGGAGACAATAGACAGTTATCCAACTTCCTCTATCCATGCCTACACTGTTGGTTCAGCTTTCAAAGCCACTACCTACGCTGGCTTCGGCATATACCTGAAATATCCAGATGGAACTACCTATAGTTACTGTGCTCCTTGTGGTAATATATGTTCCAACTATGAGGCAGAGATTATAGCCATAAAGACCGCTGTAGAACTAGTCCACCAGCAGTTTGAACTTGGAGAGAATATTGCCCAAGACATGATAGTATTCACTGACTCACAGTCCACACTACAAGCTTTAGAAGAACAGCAGAATCAGTCAAGCGAGATGCAGTCATTGGCATTAGTCATCCACAATCTGATTTCCTCCTTTGATATTGTCATTCTACAGTGGATTCCTGGGCACACAAATATCCCAGGAAATGACAAGGCAGATCATCTGGCCAAACAGGGATCATCAAAATCACAAATAGACAAACCTGTTAGCATACAAAGTATAAAACAGATTCTTAAAAACAACTCCAGAGAAGATTGGCTGAACCGATGGGCTATGGGGACGACTGGTCGGGACATGTATGCAGAGATGAATAGACCAAACCCCAAGGACAATATAAATCTGCTACAAAGAAAAGATCAAAGCACTATCTTCCAGTTAAGAACAGGACATGTTGGACTGAATTACCACCTACACAGAATAAACCCCACACACCTACCACACTGTAGAAAGTGCAGTCGCTCATGTGAGACAGTACATCATATCTTGCTTGAATGTCCTGGACTACATAAAGCTAGACAAGAACTCCCACCACACCCATCTGTTCATAATACCCTTTACACTAGTCTTCCACAATTACAGAACACATGCAGATTCTACAAACTGGCATTGGCTGCCCAAGAGTGAAAACTTGCAGCCCTGGTTAGAAGAAGAAGAAGAACATGTCCGGAATGCAATGAAAATATTCCAAACTGAAACTCTATATAATTTACACTTATCTTCGTTCTGGGGCACATGGGTGTCGATGGCAATGAGAGAGCAGACAGGCTGGCTAGCTCTGCCACCTTATCAGGTGGGATCAGCCAATGGATAGAGCTGATATTCTGAACGCCCTCATAGAGTGTGGCTGCAAAGAGGATTTTCATTTAAACCAATCCACATCAACTGCTAGATTGCAGGAGCTGGGTTTGAAGATTTGGAGTAGCAAGAAAAGAACAGCATAACAGGTAGGCTCATCAATCAAAATCAAACTGGTACAGTTAGTAGCTGGACAATGTTGGAGAAATTGCATAGATCAGATCACCTATGAACATGTCCGGAATGCAATGAAGATATTCCAAACTGAAACTTTACATAAAGGAGAAACTAAACAATAAAGATAAATGGACTTGTCTGTAAGTAAAGAAACCCTTTCATACCTCGTGGTATATAGGGCAATACAGTGTTAGGCCTGTATTTTTCATTGACCGTCGACACACGATGGGTGATGTGGTCAGCATCACGCCGGCTGCCTTTACTTTCCCAGAGCATGTCTGGTACCCAGTTGAAAAATTCCACGCACACTGCGGGAGTTGAACCCAGACCACCAGCTTTGAGAAGCGAGTTCACTAACAACTACGCTACCGCGGCTCTCAGGG
Organism: Arion vulgaris; assembly: GCA_020796225.1. NCBI lineage: Eukaryota > Metazoa > Mollusca > Gastropoda > Stylommatophora > Arionidae > Arion > Arion vulgaris. The sequence continues at coordinate 76,398,926 of CM036755.1, read as the reverse complement.
ACTTGTCTGTAGCATTATTTATATCAGATTGTTTAGTTACATAAGGTGATATTTATTACATTGTTTTTCTGAAACAATAACTGATGAATCTATTTTTGAAACTGATTTTGTACAACTTAAAAATTGATTACGCTGTGTCTAATACTGAATTTGCATTTAATCAAAGTTAATAAACTTGTGTTTGATATGAATTGTGATTGACAAATTGATGAAAGTTGTGATTAATGCTGATTTTATGCAAAGTGAGATTGTTTAATATAAATTTTTGTGCAAAAAGGAACTGTCTATTTAAAATGTTATGAAATAGCGGACTATTTAATATAAATTTTGTGACATACAAAAGCTGATGAGGTTGTATCTAATACTGATTCTATTTCATACAGAAATCGATGAATTGTATGAAAATAAGAGGCAGCTGGTGACAAACTACAAGAAACAAATGGAAGAGTACCAGGGAGCAAGAGAGAAGTACAGAAAAGGTAGTTGGAAGAAACGAGAAGACTACAGAAAGTCGGCTATCATTGAGAGGAAAAAACATCAACAGTAAGTGTATTCAGTGTCCTTGACATTGCAACTCAGTTAACTATCTATTGTCTTTCCCCAGGTGGATAATGGAATTGGTTGTCTGCTCTTGCTGTTAAGCGTAGGAAACTTAATTGTATTACTTTAAACGTGAGCTAATGAAATGATATCACTTCTGCTACTTGATTGTCCATTGTTCATTTGAGGATCATCTTCTTAGGACATGTCCATAAAATCTTCGATCTCCTCCCAAGCATGTATTTCATGTGTTTGACTAACAACTCATTCTGTGCTGGTTGATATATCTACTCAGGTTTATCTCATGGTTTTCCTGTTGATATATCTACTCAGGTTTATCTCATGGTTTTCCTGTTGATATATCTACTCAGGTTTATCTCATGGTTTTCCTGTTGATATATCTACTCAGGTTTATCTCATGGTTTTCCTGTTGATATATCTACTCAGGTTTATCTCATGGTTTTCCTGATGATATATCTACTCAGGTTTATCTCATGGTTTTCCTGTTGATATATCTACTCAGGTTTATCTCATGGTTTTCCTGTTGATATATCTACTCAAGTTTATCTCATGGCTTTCCTGTTGATATATCTACTCAGGTTTATCTCATGGCTTTCCTGTCTTGCTACACCTATCGGTATTCTAATCTGACGCACTGGAGATAGAAAATACCCTTTATCTTTGTTGAAATATTCAAAGCGTATGTTTTCTCTTAGAACATTGATGATGTCGATTTTATCTATAGGAGGCCCATTCTTGATTGCAGTGTAGCTCACTAGTGCATCTGCTCTCTAATTGCTCTTCACCCCAGAATGCTACTTATTACCAATACCACCACCATTACTGTTACATTCCTTACTACCATCACTTCAACTACCACTGCTACATGTACTAGCACACCATTACCACCATCACAAAATCTTCTACTAACACTGCGGATTTCCTTACCAACAAAGTCACCACCACATCTAACACTGCAGATTTCCTTACCAACAAAGTCACCACCACATCTAACACTGCAGATTTCCTTACCAACAAAGTCACCACCACATCTAACACTGCAGATTTCCTTACCAACAAAGTCACCACCACATCTAACACTGCAGATTTCATAACCACTACCGTGGCTAACAAATAGTGAAATTGATAACCCCTGTGCTAGGGACCACATACGTGAAAAATCCGAAGTTAGAGACCATCTTGTGCCATAAGTTCTCAGTGTGCACACTGTACATGCTTGGAGGGCAGAAAAACCATGATCCTTTACTTGTGAATCTAAATTAAAAGATGAATTAAATTTGATAAATAACTAAATTTCATTTAGACAAGCCTTAGTCCGATTTTAAGGGTATTTTTTGGTCACAGGTTATCCTAGAATGAATAGTAAACTTTGTTTTAACTTCTATTTCTAGCATAAGCCATGATGATATGTATTCATTATCATTTACACTTCACTTTTATCTAGTTTTCAGTTGATATAAAAGTTGGATAGAAATGGAAGGTAATGAAAAAGCAATGCAATATTTCCAATCTTTCAACGCGATAAGCCCTCGATCTTTCAAATGCGATAATCCCTGCGATCTTTCAAATGACGATAAGCCCTGCGATCTTTAAAACGACGATAAGCCCTCGATCTTTCAAATGACAGCTGCTCATATACAATCAGTGAATCCTTGTTACTTCATTTAATTAGTAGATCATATTCTAAACTAAACTGTTGAAGTTAACAGAGAGAGAGAGATATACTTGATCAGTAATAAATCAAAGATAGTACTTGATCGGAAACCTGGTAAGTAATGAACCAGATCAAAGACATGACAAGTGCAAACACCCGACAAGTAAAGAACCAGATCAAAGACAAGACAGGTGCAAACACCTGACAAGTAATGAACCAGATCAAAGACAAGACTAGTGCAAACACCCGATAAGTAATGAACCAGATCAAAGACAAGACAAGTGCAAACACCCGACAAGTAATGAACCAGATCAAAGACAAGACTAGTGCAAACACCCGATAAGTAATGAACCAGATCAAAGACAAGACTAGTGCAAACACCCGACAAGTAATGAACCAGATCAAAGACAAGACTAGTGCAAACACCCGACAAGTAATGAACCAGATCAAAGACATGACAAGTGCAAACACCCGACAAGTAATGAACCAGATCAAAGACAAGACTAGTGCAAACACCTGACAAGTAATGAACCAGATCAAAGACAAGTGCAAACACCCGACAAGTAATGAACCAGATCAAAGACATGACAAGTGCAAACACCCGACAAGTAATGAACCAGATCAAAGACAAGACTAGTGCAAACACCCGATAAGTAATGAACCAGATCAAAGACAAGACTAGTGCAAACACCCGATAAGTAATGAACCAGATCAAAGACAAGACTAGTGCAAACACCCGACAAGTAATGAACCAGATCAAAGACAAGACTAGTGCAAACACCCAACAAGTAATGAACCAGATCAAAGACAAGACAAGTGCAAACACCCGACAAGTAATGAACCAGATCAAAGACATGACAAGTGCAAACACCCGACAAGTAATGAACCAGATCAAAGACAAGACTAGTGCAAACACCCGACAAGTAATGAACCAGATCAAAGACAAGACAAGTGCAAACACCCGACAAATAATGAACCAGATCAAAGACAAGACTAGTGCAAACACCCGACAAGTAATGAACCAGATCAAAGACATGACAAGTGCAAACACCCGACAAGTAATGAACCAGATCAAAGACAAGACAAGTGCAAACACCCGACAAATAATGAACTAGATCAAAGACAAGACAAGTGCAAATACTCGACAAGTAATTGATCACATCAGAGAAAAGTTCAGATCAAATACCTGACTGGCATTGCATGCAATGGGAGTACCGATGTCTCGGCTAAGGAAGGTAGTACCAAAGAGCAAATGTACCAACCACTGTTTTTTCAAGAGGTCAAAACCCTTATACAGAGAAAATCTACAGTAGACTGGAAGACAAACACTGGATATGATTATGGAAAAGACTCATCAAAGACCTAAGCAGAACAGACCAGGCATTATATTTAGGCTACGCACCGGACACTGCAGACTTAACAGACACTTACACAGACTAGAAATAAGTCAAGCAGCTCTCTGCCAGTGTCAGCAGGTGGAACAGACCCAGCAGCATGTTCTGCAAGACTGTCCTCTCCTGGGTGAGCTGAGAAGCAACATGTGGCCACACCCAGCCAACCTGAAAACTAAGCTTTGGGAAACCTGACAGATCTGAATCTGACTGCCCAATTTGTGGTTCACAGTAAACACAGCTAAACAACAGTTGATCAATAACATCTTCATACCCATTCTATGTTACCAATGCCAAACATGGACAATGAATAAGAAACATACACAGAAAATAGTAACATACGAAATGAGATGTCTCTGCAAAGTCACCAACAACACAAGAATCGACAGAGTAACGAATATCAGCATCAGAGAAATGGTTGGAACAAGACCGTGCTTGAATTATATAGCGAAACAAAGAATGAAGTGGTTATCAGTTATCAGTTATATGAAGACTATCATCATAGCACTCCGGACATGTCCATAAAGTGAATGAAGTGGTTTGTCCACTTAGTAAGAATGTGAACAGACCAAACTGCGTATGAAGCTTTCCACAACAGAATATCAGGAATGAAGGCGAGAGGAAGACCGAAGAAAATGTGGATAGATAACGTAGTTGAATTCTGCCAGGGGACTAAGAAAACCATCACACAGGTCACCAGAGAAGCACAAGACAAATACATAAAACCACGACACTGGGTTAACAACCCGGTAACAAGTGTGCTGACAAAAGAAGAAGAAGAAGTAAACTAAGCGCATGACCATCGATCGCTGAAGGAAAAGAAATACCTGACAAGATTAGAAACCAGACATTTAATGAATCAGATGAGACAAAATGAAATCCCAAAGAATTGAAAATGTCTTAGAGGGTCTATGAAAATTAATGTGTATACATGGTTTGTATTTTTTAGTCAGATTTGTTATTGTTGGTTTTTTTTTTTTTTGTTACAGAGTAGAACTGGAGGTAGAAAAGACACCATTTGAAAAATATATAAGTTGGTGTAATTCTCTGATCAGGGTCTTGAGTCGCTATAGCAGCCTGGCAGCACAGGAACCTTCATTAGACAGTATTTCTCCTGCTTCCAGTGTAGGTGAGTTACAAGTCATGAATTGGGATTTAAAGCTACTCTATTATATGTATCTTCAAGGTCAATTGCAACAGCACGTCTCAATGCCTGAGTGTATTTGTAAATGATTCAAGTAATAGTAGTGAATTTACAACACTAACCAAACTGCAAGAATACCTAGTCAAATGTGGTGTAGCTAGACAAGAGCACTATGCTGGTAGCCAAAGAAAAATAGTAAACCAACAAAGAATCGGTGTTGTTAGTCAGCACATGCTGAGAGATATACTGAGGAGATTGTAACACTTATGGACCAATTGGTTCTCTCTCTCTCGCGATCATCACCCAGACCAATGTACCAGATTTCCCCATAAATTCCATTCATGTGGAAATCTGATTCATGCAGTTCTAGCATTGCTGTGTTTTATGCACAGCCAACTCTAGATAACTAGGCCAGACAACTGAATGGGTGCTCCCTGACCTAGATCAGAAAAGGGGCCGGAAAATATAGATGTTTGATAGAACACTGCAAGCTTTTTCGCAATTTTACTCAATTCTGTGAGTCTATGGTTGTTTATTGGTGAAATATATTCATAATATTGATATTCATTATTGTTAAACTTAACTTGTTGCATAATATAACTTCGAGTTAGCATTTTGTGTTGATTTTAAAATGAATTCATCTATATACACCAATACTGGAATGCGAGGTCACATGGTGTAGTTGGGGTCTGATTTCCCATAATTCTTACATGAGTCTGAAGGCCCATAAGTTTATAGTTGGCTCTGGTTTTATGTCACATCTTCAGCACCATTTGGAGCTCTGGTGCTTGCTTATCCTTCGCAATGTTTCGGTTTCAGCCAGCGTTTAATCGGTTCGCTCTCCATCTGTAGCCATCTAGTGTTTTTTTACGGTGTGGAGTAGCTAGCCCACGCCAACCTCCTAGTCGCCTCTTACGACATGCGTGGCAGGTAACAGTGGTTCTATTCTTTACACCCCAGTTTGGGCCCTGGTAACCACTAGGGCGGACTAATTGGTTTGATATGCTGTGATCATGATCCAACGACTAAAGTAAACGAGAATTTTAGATTTCAACCAGCTCAAACAAAGAACAAATAATAATCATTGCACTCTAGACTATCCATAACAAGACTTCAAGACTTGTATGTTCAACAAGCTCAATCAAGGGCCATGCCTGCCAGCATAGGCGATCATGTCTCTCCACAACTCTTTCTCTCCTTGGTGCAGTTGATCAGTTCTGACGTCGATATTTTGTCGAACCACGATGTCAGACCATCCAACATCATCTCCCTCTGTCTTCCACGATCTCTCCTTTCATGAATTTTACCCATTGTCACCAAATGTTCTAAACCTCCTCTTCGCATTATGTGCCCGAAGAATATTGATTGGCGGATTCTTATTCTTTTAATAAGGTTTCTTTGTGTGCAGACCTGATTTAAAACCTCATCATTTGTTTTCATTGCTGTCAATGGAATTTTCAGCATTGTTCTGTAAAACCACATCTCTGTGGCTTCCAGCGATCTTATTGATTCTGTGTTCATTGTCCATGATTCTCTGCCATACATAAGTAGTGGTAAACACAAAGCTACATTATGGAAAATTCTAATATGTGACAACAATAAAAGGACAGCTGAACATCTTTTAGAAAAGTAGTAATGTGCGGTACACTATGAATTCACATGGAGATATAAGTTAGACAAAGTATTTCTTTCTTTAGAAATGTTCAAGTTGACATTTGAAAGTGTACATAGAAGAAGTAGAGTCCATTTCGATTTTCTTTCGTTGTCTCTTTAAACTTTTATTTTCTCCTTCTACGATCAGTTTTCTATGCTCATAGCTCTAGACAGTGAGATGAGTTGCCTTCATGAATTGGTTTGTCCACAGGAGATCCTCGCAGTTGCCTCACAACTTCTTCAAATTAGTCTCATAGACTCTGGTCTCAAGTATCTCTGATGTTGGAGAAGGCACATCTGTATGGCAGGAGAACACTGATAATAAGGAAAGCAGGTTTTCAAGCAAAAATTAGAAGAGCCATACCAGGCGCCCTCATTATACCTGAATTCATAGCGGGAGAATGCAAGAAGAAGAAGAAGGTCTCAAGTCATGGAAGAGGGGGAATAGTTTGTAGAATTTGTTCATATTTGTTCATTAAGTCTAGATGTCATATTTTGGACAGTTTCTTCTGCCTAATCCAGGGAAGAGGGGGAATAGTTTGTAGAATTTGTTCATAAGTCTAGATGTCATATTTTGGACAGTTTCTTCTCCTGCTTCCTCCTCCTTCTTCTTCTTCTTTGCATTCATTCTTTACGACCAATTTCAATCACTCTTTGTGATATGTTTGATCTTTGTCAAGAACGTGTATACGTTGCACTTTGGTTTGGTAGGCCCCTAAACGCAGATGTCTTCACGTTTAGGACACATGCATCTGATTTCAGCCAAACCTCCTGAGTTGACTCTTACGACATGCGTGGCAGGTAACAGTGGTTCTATTCTTTACATCCCAAATTTGGGCCCGGTAACCACTCGGGCGCTTCTGCTTCCTAATCCACTTTTTCAGTGAGAGTCTTTCTATTTCCTTAAAGCTTAGTTTTAAGATGGACTGACTGAATATCATCACATGTTGCTTCTCAGCTGCCTGTGTGTTGCCGAGGCTCACAAGGGGAGCAAAGAATAGCAACAACCTACAAGGAATGTCGTAAGAGGCGACTGAGGTAGGGTCCTAGGAAAGCTACCCTAGTAAATAAAAAACGTTGCAGAAATCAGATGTGCTTACCTAGTTGTAGACGCATAACTGGCACAACGTACAGTCGCTCAGGCTCGGATCACACATAAATCACAAAGAGTGGTTAACAAGTTTTTAATATGGAGCGGTCGGAAAAGAAGAAGCTTCTCAACTCCCCCAGGTGAGGACGTCTTGCAAGACATTCTCTGGTGTCTGTACTGGTCAGCTTTCATTTTGTGGAGATAGGCTTGTACCCTACAGTGTCTTGTGTCCAACCTAACCAGGCCAGATGTAACACATATAACGATATGAAAAAAAAAAGTAAAGGAACCCTTTCATACCTCATGGTATATAGGTCAATACAGTGTTAGGCCTGTATTTTTCATTGACCGTCAGCACACGATGGGTGATGTGGTCAGCATCATGCCGGCCGCCTTTACTTTCCCAGAGCATGTCTGGTATCCAGTTGAGGCTGGATCGACCTGAGAGCCGTCGTGGTCGGGAAAAATTCCACGCACATTGCGGAGCTGAACCCAGACCACCAGCCTTGCGAAGCGAGTTCACTAACAACTACGCTACAGCGGCTCATATAGCGATATGAAAGGAATATATCTACAGCTACCTTTTCTCCCCGAGTAATGTTTCGGTGTGGAATATTAAAATTACAGACATAATACCATCCTTTGGCCTAGTTTTAAGCAGGTTACATGTGCTCCACAGAGGAACCTGAACTAGCAGAAGAGATAGACGATGGTCAGTATATCCTTTTGAAGAAGAATGGTGAAGGCCTTGAGCATACTTTGGGAGCTAGACGGCCAAGCAAGAAAAATCGCAGGCCTCGTAAGCAGTCATCTGTAAGTATTTTTGGAATAATATCTCTTATCTGTGAACTCATTTCAAATCATTTGGAATTATGAAGTTTCTTCTCTGTCTGTCTGTCTGTATAAGAAAGAGATTGAAACACACTGAAGTGCAATGATGATGGTCCAATCAATCAATCAATGTAGAAGTTGTCACAGGAAAACACTGACCAATTGACCGTCTGTAAAGACAAAAAAGATCATACATAATGTGTCCCCTTTATCAGATCTCAAGAGTAAGACATCTTTGTTCCGGCACATGAGTGTCGTTGGCAATGAGAGGACAGACTGACTGGCTCTGCCACTATATCAGGGGGCCAGCCAATGGATAGATCGGACATTTTGAGCGCCCTCATAGAGTGTGGCTGCAGAGAAGATTTTCATTTAAACCAATCGACATCAATTACTAGATTGCAGGAGCTGGGATTGAAGAAAGGAACGCTGTTGGAGATATTGCGAAGGGGATCGGAGCACATATGGACATGTCCGAAGTGCACTGAAGATATTCCAAACTGAAACTGAAAACAGAGTAAGACCCATTTTGCTAACATCATCCAGCAAATGCTCAAGTATTGAAACACATTATGTTACCAGTGCCAAACCTGGACGCTGACAACAAACGATAGAAGAAAACTAGTCACAACAGAGATGAAGTGTCTCAGCAGAATGCTGGGTGTAACAAGAAGAGACCGGTTGAGAAATGAAGACATCAGGAAAAAGTGGGTACAACATCAGTACTAGACTTCATCAAGAAACAACAAATTAAATGGTTCGGTCACGTAAGCAGATTACCATCAGACAGTGCACCCCAAAGAGCAATGCTGCTCCGATACAATGGGTACAAAGCAAAAGGCCGCCACGCAAAAGATGGACCTCAGAGATAACAGAGGTGACGAAAGAGACTATCTACGAAGCGCATACTAGGGCCCGTTTTAGAAATCTCTTCCTGACCTGACGCTGTGAGGCATACAGGATTGGAGAAAGAAAGAAAGATTGAAACACAGACATAGTAGAACTTAATGAGTTGTTTGTATACACTTCTTAGATGAAGAAGGTTACACTGTCTCCCGACATGTTACAACAGTTGACAGAGTTGGGTCTGAGGCCACCAAACTCCACAGCTGAGGTGGCTGAAGCTATCGAATGTTTGAAAGCTAAGAAGGTAAGTGATTGCAAGAAGCTTCATTACTTTGTATTATGACAATTTTTTGGGGACTGGGGAGGATAAGGAATTCACATTGTTTTATGTGAGAATCCTAGGGTATTATGACAATTTTTGGGAACCCGGAAGGAGTGAATAAGAAGGGATCCACATTTAAAAGGATTTTAAAGCCGAAGGTTTGACATCATTGCACGGGGTTTTACCCCATATGGCTCGGTCCCTCTCTGCAAAAATGGTACGCCACCTGCCGAGAGTATTGCCCAAAGCACAAACTCCGTAGCTCCAGCAACATTCCTAGGGATCTCTGGAAAGAACTGCACTCGTGAACAGAACGTCTCGGTCGGATTCGAACCGCGACCTTCGACTCACAAGGCAAAGGGCTTAACCACAGAAACCCCCATATGATCTTGTGTGATCCTAGGGTTAGACTGTTAAAAGAGATGCTCAAACTGGGATAAAAAGTTGGTCTAAAAGTCTAAATCTGAAGGAATGATTTCATTGCATTGGGTTTAACCCCCATATGACTCGGCACCTCTCCACAGAAATGGTGCTCCATCTACCGAGAGTATTGCACAAACTCTATAGCTCTGGCAACAATCCTAGGGTTCTTTGAAAATATACACCCATCAACAGAACGTCATGGTCCGGATTAGAACCCAAGACGTTTGGAACGCGAGGCGAGGACTTAGCCACAGAGATCCCACAGAGACCAGGGTGGGATAACATGGGATCCACATTGTTCTTGTCTGATCCTATGGTTAGCCGATTAACAGAGATCCTCAAACCGGGATGGGAAGTTGCTAAGATATTGAAGTAACATCTTTGCCATGAGTCAGCTCTGCCTCTCTAATAATCAATCAGGTCTGATACTGTGCTATAGTATAACTACAGACTTTGTACATTAAAGTGGGGTTTTTCAGTAGAGTTGCCCATCTACAAATTTGTGTATTTTAGGATAATATTTATAGGAAAGTAAGGTAAGTAAATATGTATAGATTTTGGCCAAAATTTTGATGTGCCTGTTCTACGTGCCGTAGGGTCCTAACAGGTCGCAAAGTACACATGAAGGACATGCGTAGGACTAGGCTTGATGTAGAAAAAAGGCACAAAATCGGTTTAAATTGACTTTTTTTTTGTCTCTGGACCTTCGGGTGTGATGATGAGAACCAATTCTCTGTGATGGAAGCAAATCATGGACAGTCACAAACAGACAATAAGATAACTGGGGGCTATATGTGATGTTAAAGAAGAATGTTGAGAAGCTCACAGAATGTTAATTATTAGCATTATTTGTGTATTATCTTTAATCATTAAGAATCCTATGACAGATATTACGTCCAGGGAGAACGTGTAGAAGGAAACTTCTTCGAACTCTCCATATTGATCACTTGTTAACCACTCTTTGTGATATGTGTGTGATCTGAGTCTAAGAGCAATTGTACATTGGGCCAGTTATGCGCCTACAATTAGGCCAGCCTTCAAAGAATGAAAGTAGCACTGGACAACAAAATTAGGATAGAACAAGCAGGTTTCAGGAAGATCATGCATAGACCACATGTTAGCACTGCGACAGATAGTTGAACAAAGCAATGAATGGAATAGTTCCATCTACATGGTTTTTGTTGACTGAAAAAGCATTTGATAGCCTGCACAGGGAATCGCTATGGAAGATACTCTGTCATTATGAAATACCAATAAAGATGGTCAGTGTAATTAAAGCATTATATATGGATTTTCAGTGTCAAGTAGTATGCAATAGCCAGCTGACAGAGTGTTTTGAGGTCAATACAGGAGTTAGACAGGGATGTATTCTTTTACCATTCCTGTTTAACCTTGCCATAGACTGGTTGATGAGAGAAACCATAAAGGATAACAACAGAGGCATTCGATGGACACTTACATCAGTTCTGGAAGATTTAGATTATGCTGATGATATTGGTCTTTTGGTCAGCAGATATGAGGATGCTCAAAGGAAATTAGATATACTTTCCAGAGCAGCTCAAACAATAGGACTTAAAATAAATATAGCGAAAATGAAGGTAATGAGAAATAATCATAAATTTGAGAACTCAATTGTATTACAAAATGAAGTCATAGAGGAAGTCCAGGATTTTGTTATACCTGGGAAGTACAGTATTGCCAGATGGAGATTCAGAAAAGGATATCGAAAAAATCAAGAAGGCAAGACAAACTTTTGCGATGCTCAACAAAATTTGGAAATCAAAAGAACTCAATAGAAGTAATGTACTGGGAGTGCTATTATACAGTAGTGAATGCTGGAAAATGACCCAACACATAATACACAAGTTGGAGACATTTCAGAATAAATGTTTAAGAAGAATCCTGCAAATATTTTGGCCAAATACCATAACAAATGAGGTGCTTTTGAAACAAGCAGACTATGCATCCTTGGAGACCATCATTAAGAGATGAAGATGGAGGTGGTTTGGACATGTATGTCATATGCCAGTGGGGGCATTGGCTAGGACAGCTCTCAGATGGACATCGGATGGGAAGAGAAAACCTGGCGGTCCAAAGGAAACATGCAGAAGAATGGTGAAGAGAGAGTTGAAGGAGTGTGGCCTGGCGTGGGAGACGGTTGGTAGAAAGGCAGCAGAATGGCAACAGTGGAAGTCTCTTGTGGAAACCTTACGTGTCAATCGGGGCACGAAGAGGATATAGAATTAGGCCAGCACATCTGATTTCTGTGACACGCTTTTTATTTACTAGAGTAGCTTTCCTAGGCTCCTACCTCAGTTGCCTATTACGACATACCTTATATGGCGCAGTGGCACTATTCATTGCTTCCCTTGTGGACCTTGGCACCACACAGGCGAGAAGGAAACTAATGACCATTGTAAACCTACCACATAAATTAATAAGACTAGTGATTAACAAGGAACTTTTATCACAGCACCCTGGAAAGGCTTTTGACTCGGTCAACAAATATGGTCTATGGAAGATCATGGAAAAATTTGGATGCCCAGTGAAATTCATTAAGATCGTCCAACAGTTTCACAAGGGCATGATGGCACGTGTACTTGATGAAGGGGAGCTGTCGGAAGCCTTCCAGGTCACCAACGGCGTCAAACAGGGCTGTGTACTGGCCCCAACACTCTTCAGCGTGATGTTTGCTGCCATGCTCATGGATGTCTTTTGGGAAGGCGACGAACATGGGGTAAAAATTAGATACAGGACAGACGGTAATCTATTCAATCCTCGGAGGTTAAAATCCTCCACCAAGGTAAAAAAATCAACTATCTCAAACCTGTTGTTTGCTGATGACTGCGCCCTCGCTACCAACTCTGAGAAAGAAATGCAGACTTACATGGACAAGTTCTCAATGGCTTGTGATAAGTTTGGCCTTACCATTAACGCCAAGAAAACAGAGGTCATGTTCCAGCCCACCCCTAGAGAGCAGTACTACGATCCAGTCATCAACATTAAACACCAGCGGACAACTTTGCCTATCTTGGCAGCCTCCTTCCAGATCAGCAAACATAGATTCTGAGATCAACAATAGGATATCCAAAGCCAGTGCTGCGTTCGGAGGGTTACGTGTCACTGTGTGGGAGCGGAAGGGGATAAGCATAGCCACAAAGCTGAAAGTTTACCAGGCCATAGTGCTAACCACGCTGCTGTACGCAAGCGAGACATGGACAGTGTAAAGCAGACACGCAATAAAATTAAAACCACTTCCACACAAGCTGTCTATGCAGAATACTAAAAATAAACTGGCAGGACAAAATTCCAGACAGCGAAGTCCTCAGAAGAGCAAAGATCCCAAACATCAACACCCTGTTGCAGAAGGCTGGTCACGTTGCTCGAATGCCTGATAAATGCATCCCAAAACAGTTGATGTATAGCGAACTTGAAGGGGGCAGATGCTCTGCTGAGGACAGAAAAACACTTTAAAGACACTCTTAAAGTGTCTCTGAAATGATTCAATATAGACACCACGTGCTGGGAATCCCTTGCGCAAGATCACCAAATGTGGCACTGTAACAACAAGAGGAGCCCGCATAGCTGAAAATCATCGTACTGTTGATGCACAGAGAAAACGAGCTGCGCAAAAAGACAGAACACACAACACACACGTCTAACCTTGATCATGTATGCCTCATCTGTGGTTGGGGATTTTGTTCTAGGATTGGAATCTACAGTCACCTCCGCACACACCAGAGAGGTGCAGCAGCACACGTCTGAGATTGTTGTCATCTTTGCTTGCGATGAACAAATATTATTATTAGTGTTGGCCAGAAAATCGTTCTGATATTTACTTTAGTTGTTAGCAGTATCTCTTTATGTGACAACAGTGCTGTTAACTGTCCCAGTACCTGGTTAGCAGTATCTCTTTATGTGACAACAGTGCTGTTAACTGTCCCAGTACTTGGTTAGTGGTATCTCTTTATGTGACAACAGTGCTGTTAACTGTCCCAGTACCTGGTTAGTGGTATCTCTTTATGTGACAACAGTGCTGTTAACTGTCCCAGTACCTGGTTAGCAGTATCTCTTTATGTGACAACAGTGCTGTTAACTGTCCCAGTACCTGGTTAGCAGTATCTCTTTATGTGACAACAGTGCTGTTAACTGTCCCAGTACTTGGTTAGAGTATCTCTTATGTGACAACAGTGCTGTTAACTGTCCCAGTACCTGGTTAGCAGTATCTCTTTATGTGACAACAGTGATGTTAACTGTCCCAGTACCTGGTTAGCAGTATCTCTTTATGTGACAACAGTGCTGTTAACTGTCCCAGTACCTGGTTAGCAGTATCTCTTTATGTGACAACAGTGCTGTTAACTGTCCCAGTACCTGGTTAGCAGTATCTCTTTATGTGACAACAGTGCTGTTAACTGTCCCAGTACTTGGTTAGCAGTATCTCTTTATGTGACAACAGTGCTGTTAACTGTCCCAGTACTTGGTTAGCAGTATCTCTTTATGTGACAACAGTGCTGTTAACTGTCCCAGTACCTGGTTAGCAGTATCTCTTTATGTGACAACAGTGCTGTTAACTGTCCCAGTACTTGGTTAGCAGTATCTCTTTATGTGACAACAGTGCTGTTAACTGCCCCAGTACTTGGTTAGCAGTATCTCTTTATGTGACAACAGTGCTGTTAACTGTCCCAGTACCTGGTTAGCAGTATCTCTTTATGTGACAACAGTGCTGTTAACTGTCCCAGTACTTGGTTAGCAGTATCTCTTTATGTGACAACAGTGCTGTTAACTGTCCCAGTACTTGGTTAGCAGTATCTCTTTATGTGACAACAGTGCTGTTAACTGTCCCAGTACTTGGTTAGCAGTATCTCTTTATGTGACAACAGTGCTGTTAACTGTCCCAGTACTTGGTTAGCAGTATCTCTTTATGTGACAACAGTGCTGTTAACTGTCCCAGTACCTGGTTAGCAGTATCTCTTTATGTGACAACAGTGCTGTTAACTGTCCCAGTACTTGGTTAGCAGTATCTCTTTATGTGACAACAGTGCTGTTAACTGTCCCAGTACCTGGTTAGCAGTATCTCTTTATGTGACAACAGTGCTGTTAACTGTCCCAGTACCTGGTTAGCAGTATCTCTTTATGTGACAACAGTGCTGTTAACTGTCCCAGTACTTGGTTAGCAGTATCTCTTTATGTGACAACAGTGCTGTTAACTGTCCCAGTACTTGGTTAGCAGTATCTCTTTATGTGACAACAGTGCTGTTAACTGTCCCAGTACTTGGTTAGCAGTATCTCTTTATGTGACAACAGTGCTGTTAACTGTCCCAGTACTTGGTTAGCAGTATCTCTTTATGTGACAACAGTGCTGTTAACTGTCCCAGTACTTGGTTAGCAGTATCTCTTTATGTGACAACAGTGCTGTTAACTGTCCCAGTACTTGGTTAGCAGTATCTCTTTATGTGACAACAGTGCTGTTAACTGTCCCAGTACCTGGTTAACTTTTGTGCAACGATTGCTGATTTCACCATCGATACTTCCATCTGCTGTGAAAATTGCTCCTAAGTATTTGGCCTCAATTGTTTGTTTTATGTCTACGTTCTGGAGTTTTATTGTAAGGTTTTCTGGTTGTCTACTTATTGCCATTATCTCTGTCTTTATTATATTTAGTTTCATGTTGTACTCGAAGAAAATAAAAGATAAAAACTTATTGTTACAAATAGTGATGATTTTTAAAATCTTGATTGTCAGAATGAATATCTTCAGGTACATCTTGAACAAGAACAACAGACCAGTGAGGTTGCCAGTGATGCAGGGATCTCAGCTACTGAAAGTCTTATATGTGAGATGTCTCGCCAGGCCAGTAAAACAGAGAGCTATGAAGGAGCAGTGGATACAAACCCAGGCGAACATGTCTATGCTGAAATTCTTCACGGAAGTCCGGATAAACAGAGCGATCATCCTGAAGGTTGGGAGGTGGAGGGAGCTGTAGGTGGCTGTGAAGAACACTCTGGGATTCTTAGTCCCAACAGTGACTCAACAGTGGATGGTGATACAGGCTCTAGTGAAAGTCAGTCATCAGTTTGTAGGCATCCAGAGAGTAGCTCGAGTCATGATATAAGCAACCCTGTGGTGATAGTTTTCCCGGCTGAAGAGCACGAAGATGCCATAGAAAATATTCCTTTGGAAAAATCCAAATCACTACATGGGATGATGAAGTCCGATGATGCTCAGAAGAATCAGAAGAAGATGGTAGTGTTTCCAGAAGAACAGCAGGAAAAAATTGTGCTATCAAATGTAGATGGTACTTATCCTTACGGAGACAAGTCTTTGGAATGTGTAGATTGTTTATGTAGATCACGTAGTGATGGACATACGCAATCAACAGATGTGTCTGGAAGGGGAATCAAACCAAACCTGTTATGTGTGTCCCCACTCCTGGTCAAGCAACAGCCTTCACAATCTTTAGACTTTCCTTCTTTGGTAACCACATCAACAGCAGTTAGCTTGTCACAGAGTGGCAACAGCTCTGTATGGAATTCATCAACAGAAGCCGTAAGGTCTACAAATCAGGTTAGCAACTTTACCCCAGCTCTTTCACCTAACCAGTCTCACTGTACATTTGTCACAAAATTATCAAGCCCACCATCAACTGTTGGTAGAATGAAACAAGTGCAACCAGCAGCAACTTCTGTTTCAACATCACAGTCACATGTGGCACTTTTTTGTGACGAGGAATTCCCTTCATTGTCCCAGTCAATGAGTCAGCCACGGAGAGGATCAAACCTTTCCACAAAATCTTCTGGTGGAAGCTCAGCTCATCAGGAACAACCATTGCAGTCATGTGATCAGCATCCCAGCACTCCTACATCCAATCAGATCACAAGTTCTGATATATGTGTCCAATCAAACGCCCAGATGGTCTTTCCTACACAACAGAGCCCACAGCAACAAACCAGCCCTACGAATGAAGACCTGCAAGATTCTTATTTAACTGCTCAGAAACGTATACGATCTAATTCACATTCTGACACACTGCTCTGTATGTCTCAGATATCCACACTGGATAAATCATCCACTGAGAAATGGGTTGAATCCAGTGTTGCATTTGTCAAAGACTTCATCCCGGATCAATGTGAGGATAATGTAACTGCAAATTTAACTGAGTCCACAAAACTATAAGACTTTGAGAGCAATGGACAAAACTAAACAGATTTTTCTTTATTAGGTCCTTATTTATGCAGTCTTGCAATTGCAGACATATCCTCGATTTCATTTATTCTTATTGTAGATTTGTTTCAACGATGTTTGTGTATTTTGTTGACATTTTTGTCGTAGATGGTCAAGTGATTTCTGGTGGTGGGATGTATTTTATTGTCATTTTATTTATTGTTTTTATAATGCAGTCACTGATTCTTGTTTGTAATGTCTTCTTGAGGTACATTTCCCCATAGCTGCTTAATACTTTGGTTGAATTTCTTTTTATTTATTATTTTATAATGTAGTCACATATCTATGATCTCATCAGCCAGCTCTATCTATATCTTATTTGTGTCCTATTTGGCACGTAAAGCTTCCACAAAAGATTTCCATTTGCTGTCTTTGTGTCACCTTTCTATTAATTAATTCTTGCATCGTGCAGCAATCTTTCTCTTAATTAATTCTTGCATCATGCAGCAAACTTTCTATTAATTAATTCTTGCATCATGCAGCAATCTTTCTATTAATTAATTCTTGCATCATGCAGCAATCTTTCTATTAATTAATTCTTGCATCATGCAGCGATCTTTCTATTAATTAATTCTTGCATCATGCAGCAATCTTTCTATTAATTAATTCTTGCATCATGCAGCAATCTTTCAACTCTCTTCCACAGTTCTTCTCTATTCTCTTTCTATTCCCATCTGCTGCCCTAGACAATGTCCTTACTGGTATACAACATACATGCACAATCCACCTCCATATTCACCTTATATAGATGGTCTCCAATAATGCACAGTTGTTTTGTTTGATAAACTCTTCATTTGTTGTCGTATTTGACCAGAAAATTAGCAGGATTCTGTTCAACCATTTCTTTTGAAATGTCTCCAGCTTGTGTATGATGTTGTGGGTCATTTTCTAGCACTCATTACTGTATAATAACACTCCCTGGACACTGCTTTTATATATTTTAAGTTGTGTTCTACATGTGTAGGAGTCTCCACAACACTAAGCATAGCACTACACGCCTAGAGTTGTAGGTTTCTGGGTCTTCAAGAAAGCCAGGGTGTGCATGGGTGTGTTTCGTCACATCTTCAGCACTATTTGGAGCTCTGGTGCTTATATTTTAGCAATGAGTCTGGTTTTAACCAGCGTTTACTGGGTTCGCTCTCCATCAGCCTTTGTCTGTCCCAGGCAACCTGCATGGCAGCAGGTTTAAATGGCGAAATAATTCCTGGGGGTTAGCAAACAGACAAACAAACATACATTTTAAGTTTTGTTTTAAGATTTCATCCTTTGGTTTTCTAGATATTGTTCAGCGTGACAAAAGTTTCATTTGTTTTCTTACTTTGCCCAATGATGTCCTTCAACCAGATACTTTGTCTGCCAACTCTTCTTGAAGTACATCATTTTTCCCACAGCTGTTTATGACTTCTGATGCTGACTTTCTTCTATGCTATGATGTTAAATTCTCCGATATTTTTTCTCTATTTTTAACTAACAATTTATCTGTCGAGGAGCGTCTCGCTGAATCGATTAGAGCGCGGCTCCCATGCGGGAGACCTGTGTTCAATTCACGGTAATACCAAGGATTTTTTCTGTTGTATACATAAATGAAAAATCCTAACCTGACACTATGCGGTGACCACACTAGCCATGCGGCTATTAAATTCCTCAGACTCTGTCCCACACCTCTCTCAAAAGCGGTAATGCATGTAGTGACAGTTTTTTTATCACAACTAAATTTGTACATAATATGCCCAAATGTTAACTTGGACAGCCACTTTTCTGGTGTGTCCAAGAAGCTTGCTTTGTGCCTTGGTCTTAATCAGATCCTTTGCTTTTTGTGTGTGTTATTTTAGCTTTCTGTAGGTTTTTAAACAAATGTTTATAACACAGCATGTTTATGGGACTTCCAATAATTCTTTTGTTTGTCAACTTTCTTGATAGCTTATTCCTAGTTAGGGGTTCTTTTACACTGAACACTTGCTTGCTCAAGCTGTCCCTACTCAGTGTGCAGGTTGAGTTATTAAAGGTATTTAAACATGTGAGAGCCGTAGTAGTGTTGTTGTTAGTGAACTCGCTTATTGAACCTGTGGTCTGGGTTCAATCCCACAGTGGGTGTGGAATATTTTTCCAACGGTAACGGCTCTCAGGCTGACCGAGCCTCAATTGGGTACCAGGAAAAGCAATGGGAAGTAAAGACGGCCAGTATAATGTTAACTACATTACCCATTGTGTGCCGACGGTCAATGAAAAAATACAAATCTAAAACTGTTTACCCAATATATCTTAAGGTAGGAAGAAGGGTTCCTTTACTTTTTTTTATTAACAAAAATTGTATAAACATTCTGACTTATTAAAGTCTGACCATATGGTGTAAAGGTTAAGATTGTTCAAACCTCTAAACTTTCTAGTTTGATTTCTGATATGGTTTGCAATCATACGACAGAGTTTTGTTTTATTACTTATATGGTTTGCTATCAGACGACAGAACTTTGTTTTATTACTTATATGGTTTGCTATCATACGACAGAGCTTTGTTTGATTTGCTATCATACGACAGAGCTTTGTTTGATTTGCTATCATACGACAGAGCTTTGTTTGATTTGCTATCATACGACAGAGCTTTGTTTGATTTGCTATCATACGACAGAGCTTTGTTTGATTTGCTATCATACGACAGAGCTTTGTTTGATTTGCTATCATACGACAGAGCTTTGTTTGATTTGCTATCATGCGACAGAGCTTTGTTTGATTTGCTATCATACGACAGAACTTTGTTTGATTTGCTATCATGCGACAGAGCTTTGTTTGATTTGCTATCATGCGACAGAGCTTTGTTTGATTTGCTATCATACGACAGAACTTTGTTTGATTTGCTATCATACGACAGAGCTTTGTTTTATTTGCTATCTGATTTCTTATATGGTTTGTTATCATACGACAGAGCTTTGTTTTATTTGCTATCTGATTTCTTATATTGTTTGTTATCATACGACAGAGCTTTGTTTTATTTGCTATCTGATTTCTTATATGGTTTGTTATTAAACGACAGAGCTTTGTTTTCAAAGCTTCATATAACTAATATATTTTAATATTTTTAGTATAGTAGTTTTCGTGGGGCAAATTATTATCGATGTAGGAGAAGACTGCAATAGTAAAACTATGTAGTAATGACGAAACACGTAAAAACAGAGTCCTGTAGTTTTACAAAAGAATAGACAACAACGTTTCGACCAAAATGTATTGTCTGATTCCATATGTAGGTGTCGTGTAAAGTGAATTTCTTCACTTCGGTTGTATCCTTTGCTTGATAAAGGCTTTTCGGTTGAAACGTTGCTGTGTATTGTTTTTGTATTTTGTAAAACTACAATACTTTTTTGGGGACGGAATAGCGCATTGCATAAGCGCTTGCCTTTCAACTCGAGCGCAAGAGGGTTGTGGGTTCAATCCTACACTCAATGTTCTGCACGTGAGAAAAGGAATTAACCCTCCTACCTCTTATACACTAGGGCCTAGAAATATGAAGTGACAGATACTTCATACCCTAAGTTCTGTAAAAAGCTGCGGGAAATTTTATTTATTTATAATACAGGGTGTTCAAGATAAATGTAGCCCGTTCAAGGGAACCAATATGGCATATGTTTATGAAAATGAGAAGGTTCACTTATGACGTAGTATAGCTCAAGTGGTCGAGACTCTTTGTGATGGTGTAATTATGGTGCTGGAAGGGGCGATGAACCAATGTGATGTATGACAAGCTAGTCAGAACCGGTTTAAATAGTAAATAGACGTACGCAACAAGTACCTGTCAACTTTTGTTTTTTCAATGGGGCTGCTTTTATCTTGAACACCCTGTAGTTTTCACAATCTGTAATGTTGATTCTGTCTGTTATCTCTTGAGATGCTTCTGTGATCTGATCTCTTCAGAGTTTTTTTGTTTGTCTGTACTTAACTGTGTACACTTGTTGTAGCAACTGTTTTATTGAATTTGATTTTACATAATGGAGAGTTCTGTGTTTGATTATTTATGATTTTATTTTGTATACTTCCTGTGTATCTCAGGACATGCAGACATGAATATGCAACTGCTGAAAGTGATGCAACAAATGTAGACTCTCTTGACTATCGTATTGTCGGACAACAAATGTAGACTTGACTCATATTGTCAGACAACAAATATGGACTCTTTTGACTACTATCATATTTTCAGACAACAAATGTAGACTCTCTTGACTATCATATTGTCGGACAACAAATGTAGACTCTCTTGACTATCATATTGTCAGACAATAAATGTAGACTTGACTATCGTATTGTCGGACAACAAATGTAGACTTGATGATCATATTTTCAGACAATAAATGTAGACTTGACTCTCATATTGTCGGACAACAAATGTAGACTCTCTTGACTATCATATTGTCGGAATGTAGACTCTCATGACTCATATTGTCAGGCAACAAATGTAGACTTGACTATCATATTGTCGGACAACAAATGTAGACTCTCTTGACTATCATATTGTCGGACAACAAATGTAGACTCTCTTGACTATCGTATTGTCGGACAACAAATGTAGACCCTCTTGACTATCATATTGTCGGATACCAAATGTAGACTTGACTATCATATTGACGGACAATAAATGTAGACTCTCTTGACTATCATATTGTCGGACAACAAATGTAGACTCTCTTGACTATCATATTGTCGGAGAACAAATGTAGACTAGACTATCATATTGTCGGACAACAAATGTAGACTCTCGACCAACATGATGGGAGACAATCCCCTCTTGACTATCATGATGAGAGATAATCCCCTCTTGACTATCATGATGGGAGACAATCCCGTCTTGACTATGGGAGGCAACAAATGTAGATTCTCTTCACTTTAGTTGCATGCAGTGGGCTCTGGAAGGAAAGAAAAAGATAGACCAAATACAGCCTGACAGAGAAGGATAAAATTACACAATGTGGGTCAAACCTGGGTCATCCAGTTAAGGATGGCCACAGGCCGAGCACGGTAGAGAGATTTTATTATTGCCATGCCAAACACGACAGGGCATGCCGGTCAGTGACTTATCTGTTGGAATGTGCTCAAGGAAAAGAAAAATCTCAAGTGCTGATATTCTCAGATTTACCCATCTGGGAAGAAATGGTATCAAGCTTATTGCATCAAAGGGAAAAATTAACCCCAAATGTTGAGGCACAGTAATTTGAAAATTTTAAGCCCTTACCTTGTTGTTTCTGACTCTCAGTCGATGCTTCGAAAGTTCGAGAATGGAAGGTTGCGTTATGAGTGGATGTTATCTATAGAGATTTCCAACCTCCAGAAACTCATGTGGATCTACTCTCCTGGGCATGCAGGTGTTCACTGCAATGAGAGAGCAGACTTTCTTGCATTGAAGACATCGATTGTTAGGGAGTTTAGGATGGATAAGGGGGATGTTCTTTGGTCTCTTGATGACCTACTGTTAGGATGAGGACACTAAAATTGACTTTGAATCATTTTAGCGATTTAGGGAGTTTGGAATTATATGTTGAAACACGTAATAATAAAGTACTGTAGTTTTACAATAACATTGACAATACACAGCAACGTTTCAACCCAAAGGCTTTTATATGTATGATACGAGAGCAACAGCAGAGAGAACTGAGCACTTGACCCTCCAAATGTCTAGACCTAATATTGTTAGCTCCAAGCCATGATACAAGAGTGATGACACACGGAACTGACCACTTGACTCTCCAAATGCCAAGACCTAGTACTACTAAACCATGATACAAGAGGGATGACACACAGAACTGACCACTTGACCCTCCAAATTCCAAGACCTAGTACTACTAAACCATGATACAAGAGGGATGACACAGAACTGACCACTTGACCATCCAAATGCCAAGACCTAATATTGTTAGCTCCTAGTCATGATACAAGAGTGATGACACACAGAGAACTGACCACTTGACCCTCTAAATGCCAAGACCTAGTACTACTAAACCATGATACAGTTTATGTTGTATTTATGTAAACATGTTTCATCTTGTTACTTATTGTGAATATCATTTATATCTTCCGAATTGTTGTGAATGAATATCATCATTTCTATCTTCCTAGTTGTTCTTGTGAAGATCCATTTTGGATCACTTGACATCTGAGGTGGTGGGATTGATTTTTGGATCACTTGACATCGGAGGTGGTGGGATTGATTTTTTTTTTGTAGGTGGAACAAAATAATGATTTGTTATTTATGAAGTATTATAACAGCTGATTCTCATTGATTGATTGATTGATTGACATGTATTGATTCTTTGATGTTGTAAGTTATACATAACATTTTGGGTAATTCTGTTGTATATACTAAATAAATCTATGTAGAATAACGATACAGGTATAGATGGTACTAGTTTGACAGAACTGACTTCACACTCATGACATGGACACAGAGATTTTTAGTCTAAAGACGAATAACTGATTTCATCGCTCATGAGACGGACACAGAGATGCTTAGCCTAAAGACGAAGGACTGAGTTCATCGCTCACGAGATGGACACAGAGATGCTTAGCCTAAAGACGAAGGACTGAGTTCATCGCTCACGAGATGGACACAAAGATGCTTAGCCTAAAGACGTAGGACTGATTTCATCGCTCACGAGATGGACTGATGTTTAGCCCAAAGACGAAGGACAGACTTCCTTGTCCCCAGACTAACTTCATCACTTACAAGATGGACACAGAGATGCTTAGCCTAAAGACGAATAACTGACTTCATCGTCCACCAGACTGACTTCATCGTCCACCAGACTGACTTCATCGCTCAAGAGATGGACACATAGATGCTTAGTCTAAAGACAAAGGACTAACTTCAGCGCACCAGGTTTCCCCATTTTGCTCTGTGCTTCTCCGTAGAAATTGTACTTCACCTGCCGAGAGTATTGAACAAAACACAAACTCCATAGCTCCATCAACAATCCTAATGACCTCTGTTAACAAAATCCACCTGTGAACAGAACAGCACAGTCTGGATTCAAAGCTTGACCACTTAACCACGGTGAACCTTGGGATGCTTTGTATTTGAAAAGAAAACAATGAATAGTTTGCATATAGATTGCTGTGTAGTACACACGTCTGTGTGTCATGCCAGGTTAGATTTTGCTGTGTAGTACACATGTCTGTGTGTCATGCCAGGTTAGATTTGCTGTGTAGTACCGTCTGTCATGCCAGGTTAGATTTTGCTGTGTAGTACACACGTCTGTGTGTCATGCCAGGTTAGATTTTGCTGTGTAGTACACATGTCTGTGTGTCATGCCAGGTTAGATTCCTCATTTTTTTCCATTAAGGAACACATCTTTGTTATTGAACAATTTGTTTAACTTTAAGCAGGTCTATAGGTGCTCAGTCTCGCCCATCAGATGTAGAAGAGTTTGCATGCTGAGGTTCGGTGATTTGCTGGTTAAAAACTCTCTTTATCATGTCTCTCAAGGTCCCACTTCTCATTCAATCAATCAATTATGTGCCGTCTCTAATATTATGCTTGTCTGTAATACCTCTCTAACAAGTTCTATCCTTTGCCCCGATGGTACACAGCCTGACTTTTGCCTATTTACCTACTGATGTTTCCTTTCCAATTATATTTAAGTCTTCCCCTTGCTTTCCTACCTTCCCTTCCAAGATATTTTTAAGCATTGTGTCAATCTCTGTCTTCCCCTTGCTTTCCTACCTTCCCTTCCAAGATAGTTTTAAGCATTGTGTCAATCTCTGTCTTCCTTTGCTTTCCTACCTTCCTTCCAAGATAGTTTTAAGCATTGTGTCAATCTCTGTCTTCCCCTTGCTCTCCTACCTTCCCTTCCAAGATAGTTTTAAGCATCGTGTCAATCTCTGTCTTCCCTTTGCTTTCCTACCTTCCCTTCCAAGATAGTTTTAAGCATTGTGTCAATCTCTGTCTTCCCTTGCTTTCCTACCTTCCTCCAAGATAGTTTTAAGCATGTGTCAATCTCTGTCTTCCCTTGCTTTCCTACCTTCCCTTCCAAGATAGTTTTAAGCATCGTGTCAATCTCTGTCTATCCCTTGCTTTCCTACCTTCCCTTCCAAGATAGTTTTAAGCATCGTGTCAATCTCTGTCTATCCCTTGCTTTCCTACCTTCCTTCAAGATAGTTTAAGCATGTGTCAATCTCTTCTTCCTTGCTTTCCTACCTTCCCTTCCAAGATAGTTTTAAGCATTGTGTCAATCTCTGTCTTCCCCTTGCTCTCCTACCTTCCCTTCCAAGATAGTTGTCAGCCGAGTGTCAATCTCTACCACACTGTGGGTAGTAGAGTAAAGGATTGTCTGGTTTTCCTAATCCTGGTGTTAATATCCTCATCAGTACCTCCTGATTGATAGATCTTACTGCCAGGATAGACAAGCTCACCATCATCTTCTATTTCGCTTCTTTCAATCAATACCAGGCCTTCCTTTGTGTTGTCACTTCTCAGTACTTTTGTCTTCTTTTAGAAATCCCCAGTTTTAGATTTTTTTTAAAGCTGCTGCCTTGTAGGTCGGCAGGGCACAGCCAAAGAGTGATGGAGAGTGAACCCAGTAAGCGCTGGCTCAAACTGGACACATTGTCGAAGGATAAGCACCAGAGCTCCAAATGGCGCTAAAGATGTGACAAAACACACCCATACTAAGGCTGCATGAATCAGATTTTCACATGAATAAGACAAACAGTTTTAATTTATGATGAAATCTGGTACATCAGTTGAAGCGGTGATCGCGAGAGAGAGATGGTTTTTTTTTAATAACAACGGCAATTGACTCTCATGTCAACCCAACCTCAGTTGGATACCAGAGACACATTGGGAAGTGAATTCAGCCCATGTGATGTCAACTACATAACCAGTTATGTACATTTGATCAAAGACAAATACCAGACAAACGCTGTATTTCCCAATATAATACATGTTATGAAAACGGGTTTATGAATTAAAACAAATTTATATGAAATCCCTTTTAGGTCTCCTTTTTCAACTTTTCAAAATATAGACCAGGATTTGTACACATTGTTTGTAGGAGTTAACTCTTTCTGTACACAGTTATTTCCACAGTTGTACACAATTCAAGAAAGGCAAAAAAAAGGCAATTTAAAAAAATCATAATTACTCGTCAATAAACATATATATCTTATTATATACTAATTTGAAGAAAACTGGACAACCTATTAGAATAACAAAGTTAAAAATAATAGAAGTAATATAGTAATATATTGTGAGCATCTGTAGCTCAAGCGGTAGTGAGCTCGATCACAAACCAAGCGTACCTGGTTCAAACTCCACGGCGGGAAGTTTGGAAGCAAATTCGTTTCCGTGAGATTTTTACAAAGGTAAAAATAGACCTTACCATTCAGAAAGCAATGGCAAACTACTGAACATATAAGTGGTACCTCGAAAAATCAATGACTCATTTACTGTGGTTGATGACTAATGTCCTGTAAAGGATATGCCATGATTTTCATTTTCAATATAGTAGAAATAAAACTAGAAAGACTTGTTGAGACGAAACAACTCGAATGGTGCAGTGTACGGCGATTGGTGTGGAAAGAGTTAATACTTACAGAAACTTGTACATTTTACTAATTTATTCCTCTCCGCTCCTCGTGGAGCATAGGGCCTCAACAGTTGTTCTCTACCGTTCACTGCCTCTAGCGGTTTTCTTTATGGTTTCCTAGGATGGTCCAACATCCTTCACTTCCTCAAGAAAAATTCATCTGCAGTTCTGTTTAGGATGCTCTTCTTTTCCATTTCCTTTGTGGGTTCCCACTAAAGTGCTTGTCTAGTGACATTTGACAGTGTCTTCCCCAGGGTATGCCTGACCCATCACCATTTTCTCCTGACTTTGGTCATCATGGGTTCCGACCCAGTTACAAAAACTCTGTATCACAGGCGGAGGGTCCCCGATGTAATTTAGAAGATGGTTAAAATATTTTCTAGTAATTTTTATTATGTTTAAATCTTTCTAATGAATTTTGGCTCATTTTATCAACCCTGACTCCCCTAACTAGGAATAACCCATCTCATTAACCCTAACTAGGAATAACCCATCTCATCAAACCCTAACTCCCCTCACTAAAAATGACCCATCTCATCAAACCCTGACTCCCCTAACTAGGAATAACCCATCTTATCAAACCCTGACTCCCCTAACTAGGAATGACAAAGCCCCATCATTTTAACCCTGTAAAACTATCACCATTTTTTATTATTTGATAATAATTGTTATAAATTTTGTCATAAATGATTGCTAATAATATAATTATCATTGCATTGAACCATGCTGGCGGATATATTAGAATTCCATGTCTCTTGTACAGACAACTTACCCGTATTATCTTATGTCAAATGCATCCATTGCTGTGTCATTTGCATACGTTTGAGGTCATTTTGGTTTTTTTAATACTAAGTGTAAGCAGAAATTCTGGAAAATATTTTTTTGCCTGCTGGATTATAGTGATACAATAATGTGACGGATTTGTGGTGATATACGCAATGTGACTAGTTATAGTGATATAAGAATGTGATGGAATTGTGGTGATATAAGAATGTGACGAGTTATAGTGATACAAGGATGTGACAATTTATAATGATACAAGAATGTAACGAGTTATAGTGATACAAGGATGTGACAATTTATAATGATACAAGAATGTGACGAGTTATAGTGATACAAGGATGTGACAATTTATAATGATACAAGAATATGACGAGTTATAGTGATACAAGGATGTGACTTTTTGAGGAATACGTTTTCTGATTGAGAGAAAAAGTTAAGTATCGAGATGTATTTATTGCATGTCAGAGAATGAGCCAGACATTTCTCAGTTTAGTAAGAGTTGCTGATGAGAAGAAGATGAGTGATTGTATGATAGGTAGAGTGGGATGTTGTAAACTGGAGCGCATTATCCTGGCATCACAGAGTGATGTTGTAAACTGGAGACGTCATTATCTTGGCATCACAGAGTGGGATGTTGTAAACTGGAGACATCATTATCTTGGCATCACAGAGTGAGATTATAAACAGATCAAATTATCATTTCAACATTACAGAATGAGGTTGTAAACTGGAGAAGTTGTGAAGTCTGCATTACAGGGTGGGCTACCTGGTCATGTCCATAGGTGCTCTGTCTCAACCAACAAATAGTGAAAGGTATGCATACTAATGGCTCCTGTGGCTCGCTGGTTAAACCCACTCCTCACTCTGCGCCTCAGGCATAGAATTCTTCTATTACAACTTCTAAACTCTTTAAATCGCTGGATCGATTCAACATCTATTGCAGCGTCTTTATACCAAGTAGATCAAAAAGCAGTTTCAGTTTGTCACCAAGGAAAGACTTTGAAGCACACAGAATATAGACTAAATGCCACTTATTTAGTCTACCCATAGGTGCTCAGTCTCCCCCAAACAGATGTTGAAGGGTATGCTCTGGTTAAACACACTTCTCTCTCTGCCCCTAAAACATCCAGTTCTACTTGTACAATATGTAATTCCAAGCTTCCTAAACTCTCTTTTTGATTCATTGACTTAAACAAAGCAGACTTTTTAATCTTGATACTCTGCTAAAATATGGGACTAAACCTTGACCTGTGAACCTTGATAGCTGCTTCATTGATGGAGAGGACTGTAGTTGTACTATGTTTAGGAACATGGATGTCAGACCCTGCACTTATATGCCATATCATCATCATCATCAAGTAGCTTGTCTCTTCCAGAACTTGACTCCCATGACATCAGTCTTGAAAAACTTGTATGTTCTGTGCAAGTTGACCGGCGTCAGCAGCAGTCATTCTCAGATCGTCAATGACATCTTGCACTCATCGTCTTCTAGGTCTTCCTCACATTCTTCTTCCAGGCACAATTCTCTCCAAAATTATCTTCTAGGCACACATGTCATTTGATGTGTAAGAAATATTTAATTTTCCTTGATGTTATGCTCTTTAATAGCCAACTCTCTTTAGCTGTTGAAGAACAGAAACATTTGTTCTTTACTCTTCTGTAGCATTTGCATTCAAAAGCATTAATGATCTTCTCCGCCGCTTTGTCAATGGTCTATGTCTCACAACCATATGTTGCCAAGAGAAAAACGCAGGCTCTTAAACACTGAATTTTTGTTCTTATGTCAGTTCCTTCCATAGTTAAATGTTTGAGGTATTGTGTTTGTCATAGGTTTATTTGCAATATGAAAAGTTAGTTTGCCATTGCTTTCCTTCTGGGCAGTGACTATATCTTCTTCTTCTTCTTTGCGTTCGTTCTTACGACCAATTTTAATCACTCTTTGTGATATGTTTGATCTTTGCCAAGAACGTGTATACATTGCACATTGGTTTGATAGGCCCTAAACGCATAGACTTCTATACGTTTAGGACACATGCATCCGATTTCAGCCAAACCTCCTTAGTCACCTCTTACGACATGCGTGGCAGGTAACAGTGGTTCTATTCTTTACACCCCAAATTTGGGCCCTGTAACCACTCGGCGAATGACTATATGAAATGAATATGCCATATATGAAATGAACAAAAACGTTTTGCTTAGCCTAAGCAGAAATAACTTGGAGATAAATCTGGTTGTAGATTTGCTCTTGTCTTGGAACCCAAATTTGAAATTTTAAAAATGTCAAGATGAATAATATTCAGAGTGAATCAAATGTAATGTTAGGGGGTCAGCCCTTGTTCAGTTTTAATTTGTGTACATACAATATTAATACAATAATTTGGTCACAGTGAAATGAATGATTAAAATCTGATTTTGTGTAACATCATCAGTTGTTACATTTTCTAGTAGAATAATATTCATAGTTTGTTATTTTGTTTTATATTTCGTCTGTTATTGTTTGTGTGTAAAATATCTGTGTGTGTTTGTGTTTAAAATATTTGTTTGTGTGTAAAATATATGAGTTTGTGTAACATATGTGTGTTTGTGTGTAAAATATGTTTGTGTGTAAAATATGAGTTGTGTACTATATGTGTGTTTGTAGTGTAAAATATCTGTGTGTGTTTGTGTTTAAAATATTCTGATGTTAAAATATATTGTAAAATATGAGTTTGTTTAACATATATGTTGTTTGTTGTAAAATATGTTTTGTTAAATGTATGTGTGTGTTTGTGTGTAAATATGTTTGTTGTAAAATATATTTGTGTTTATTTCTATTCTATAAACAAAGAAATTTAAAATTCTATCGTCAAATATAACATTGTTTGACTATGTATGTTATCTTTGCTGTATAGGAAGTCTGAATTTCTTCGCTTCTCATGTATCCTTTGCTTGATAAAGGCATATTTGTCAAAACGTCGCTGTGTATTATTTTTGTACTTTGTAAAACTACAGTACTTTGTGTTTACATATTTCGTCATTGCTACATAGTTTTACTGCAGTCTTCCCTTAAATCGATATTCCATTTATTTATCTATAAAACAATAAATCTTAATTTTTTTTTAGATCCAGAAGCACTTGAGCTTTCAGCTCTTGGCTCGGTGCCATGGACATCGTAACCCTTTGGTTAAGTGCCAAGAACACCGTAAATCTGGAGAACCTGGGACTTTTCTGCCAGCACTCGAATTTAACCGCACTCACAGGGGTTTGTCACCCGTCGGCCAACGTCATACGAACACGCTGGGCAGGGGACATAAAACAATATATAATTTATAGAAATTCATTGAAAACTAAGCTTAACCCTTCACCACCCTGAGCAGATGTACAGGCTCGTAGTATTTCTTAAGATGACACAAAGCCAGTATACTGGCGGTTAATTCAGTATATATTGCAATATGAATGCTCCTAAAGATTAAACAAAATTACAGAGAGAAAAGGTTAATTTGTATATACATTCACCAGATGAAAATGTGAACCGAAATTAATTCTGCCATAAATTATATTTTCTTTTATTTTTAAATTATCATCATCAAGGTGTGTATCCTTTATAGGGCGTTGCTCTCTTTGCAGCACATCTGAAATTCACTCTATCTCTAGCTAGTTCACCCACTTCATCGATGGTCATATTCATGGTTTCTTTAATTTCTTATGGCCATCTTCTTCTTGGTCTGCCTCTGCACCCTGCCCTCTAATATTAAGTTATGCTGTTGCCAAAATTTATTTCTTTTCCTATTTTTGTCCATACTGTGTCTTATGATACTTTTTTGTGTCCATACCAGCTGGGTTTTTATTTACTGGCATCATAATATCAATATAAATGAAGACTTTCATCTTTGAATGTTCCATGGTAACTGGCATCACAAATTTTATCACCTTCACACTCGGACAAATCTTTCTCCCTACATTATGCTACCAGTGCCAAACCTGGACGCTGACAACAAATGATAGAAGAAAA
Organism: Arion vulgaris; assembly: GCA_020796225.1. Classification (NCBI taxonomy): domain Eukaryota; kingdom Metazoa; phylum Mollusca; class Gastropoda; order Stylommatophora; family Arionidae; genus Arion; species Arion vulgaris. The sequence continues at coordinate 76,367,453 of CM036755.1, read as the reverse complement.
CTAGTCACGACAGAGATGAAGTGTCTACGCAGAATGCTGGGTGTAACAAGAAGAGACCGGTTGAGAAATGAAGACATCAGAAAAAGTGGGTACAACATCAGTACTAAACTTCATCAAGAAACAACAAATTAAATGATTCGGTCACATAAGCAGATTACCAACAGACAGTGCACCTCAATGCTGCTAAGACACAATGGGTACTTAGCAAAAGATGGATCACAGAGATAACAGAGCGCTAAAGACACTATCTCGAGCGCACACAAAGGCCCGTTTTAGAAATCTCTTCTTGACCTGATTCTGTGAGGCAAACAGGATTGGAGAAAGAAAGAAAGACACTCAGATAAACACAATTTAGAACTTACTAACTTTTTTCTTCTGCCTTTTGGCTAAGATCAAAGTGTGGTGCTCACTTGATCATAGTCAAAGTGTGATGCTTACTTGATCATAGCAAAGTGTGATGCTACTTGATCATAGTCAAAGTGTGATGCTACTTGATCATAGCCAAAGTGTGGTGCTCACTTGATCATAGCCAAAGTGTGGTGCTAACTTGATCATAGTCAAAGTGTGGTGCTCACTTGATCATAGCCAAAGTGTGGTGCTCACTTGATCATAGTCAAAGTGTGATGCTAACTTGATCATAGTCAAAGTGTGGTGCTCACTTGATCATAGTCAAAGTGTGATGCTACTGATCATAGTCAAAGTGTGATGCTACTTGATCATAGTCAAAGTGTGATGCTAACTTGATCATAGTCAAAGTGTGATGCTCACTTGATCATAGACAAAGTGTGATGCTCACTTGATCATAGTCAAAGTGTGATGCTATGCATCATAGTCAAAGTGATGCACACAATCATAGTCAAAGTGTGTGCAGCTATCATAGTCAAAGTGTGATACTCACTTGATCATAGCATAGTGTGGTGCTCACTGATCATAGTCACAAGTGTATGCTAACTTATCATAGTCAAAGGTGGTGCTAATTGATCATAGTCAAAGTGATGCTACTTGCAGTCATAGTCAAAGTGTGGTGCTAACATCTAGTCAAAGTGTGATGCTCACTTGACATAAGCCAAAGTGTGATGCTAGATTTGATCATAGTCAAAGTGTGGTGCTAATCTTGATCATAGTCAAAGTGTGATGCTCACTTGAGTCATAGTCAAGTGTGATGCTAACTTGAGTCATAGTCAAAGTGTGGTGCTACTTATCATAGTCAAAGTGTGATGCTCACTTAGTCATAGTCAAAGTGTGGTGCTACTGATCATAGCCAAAGTGTGGTGCTCACTTGATCATAGTCCAAAGTGTGGATGCTTACTTGTCATAGTCAAAGTGTGGTGCTCACTTGATCATACCAAAGTGTGGTGCTCACTTGATCATAGGCCAAAGTGTAGTGCTCACTTGATCATAGTCAAAGTGTGGTGCCTACTGATCATAGTCAGTGTGATCTACTTGATCATGCCAAAGTTTGGTGCTAACATCATAGTCAAAGTGTGATGCTAATTGATCATAGTCAAAGTGTGGTCTCACTTGATCATAGTCAAGTGGTGCTCATTGATCATAGTCAAATGTGGTGCCTTACTTGATCATAGTCAAAGTGTGATGCTAACTAGATCATAGTCAAAGTGTGATGCTCATGATCATAGTCAAAGTGTGATGCTCACTTGATCATAGTCAAAGTGTGATGCTCACTTGATCATAGTCAAAGTGTGGTGCTAACTTGATCATAGTCAAAGTGTGGTGCTACAGTCATAGTCAAAGTGTGATGCTAACTTGATCATAGTCAAAGTATGGTGCTAACTTGATCATAGTAAAAGCGTGGTGCTAACTTGATAATAGTCAAAGTGTGATGCTAACTTGATCATAGTCAAAGTGTGATGCTCACTTGATCATAGCCAAAGTGTGGTGCTAACTTGATCATAGTCAAAGTGTGGTGCTAACTTGATCATAGTCAAAGTGTGATGCTCACTTGATCATAGCAAAAGTGTGATGCTAACTTGATCATAGTCAAAGTGTGATGCTCACTTGATCATAGCCAAAGTGTGGTGCTAACTTGATCATAGTCAAAGTGTGATGCTCACTTGATCATAGTCAAAGTGTGATGCTCACTTGATCATAGTCAAAGTGTGGTGCTCACTTGATCATAGTCAAAGTGTGATGCTAACTTGATCATAGACAAAGTGTGGTGCTAACTTGATCATAGTCAAAGTGTGATGCTCACTTGATCATAGCCAAAGTGTGGTGCTCACTTGATCATAGTCAAAGTGTGGTGCTCACTTGATCATAGTCAAAGTGTGATGCTAACTTGATCATAGACAAAGTGTGGTGCTAACTTGATCATAGTCAAAGTGTGATGCTCACTTGATCATAGCCAAAGTGTGGTGCTCACTTGATCATAGTCAAAGTGTGATGCTAACTTGATCATAGTCAAAGTGTGGTGCTAACTTGATCATAGTCAAAGTGTGGTGCTAACTTGATCATAGTCAAAGTGTGGTGCTCACTTGATAATAGCCAAAGTGTGGCAGCCTTCAAAAAATGTCAAATGACACAATCAAACCCATTTAAACAAGCTGCAAGCAGCTCTCATTCAAAGGAATGCTGATACTCGAAGTTTACACGTTCAATCATACTGGATTCACTTGTTGTGGCACTTCCGAGTAAGGCCAAATTAAAAACCCAACAACTTAGTAACTGTATCAACTTTTGCACCAGTAAAACACCAGACGAGAAGAAAATATAAATAAATATATATATATATATTAAAACAAGAAACAACCTGCTGCCTTGCAGGTCGGCTGGGGCCAGTCAAAGGCTGATGGAGAGCGAACCCAGTAAACGCTGGTTGAAATCGAACACATCGCCGGAGGACAAGCACTACAGCTCCAAATGGTACTGAAGATTCTGACGTAAAATTACGTTCTTGGCAAAGGCTGTTTATATATCACATTAAGAATGATAAAAATGGCCAAAAAGAATGTTTGCGAGAGAGAGAGAGAAAACAAGAAACAGACTATGTTAACTTTAGTTCACAAAGTAATACTCAACAAGGATGAACTACTTTTTATTATAAATTAATAAACTTGTTTTACAGTAATGAACAAATGTTGATGCTAGATAGAGTATGCATGGCCTGAATTGTCTTCTCAGTTGACATTATATACACACAAAATTATAATGGATATAAACATTCTCCTCCTTCTTCTTCTTTGCGTTCGTTCTTTACGACCAATTTGTAATCACTCTTTGTGATAAGTTTGATCTTTGCCAAGAACGTGTATACGTTGCACATTGGTTTGTAGACCCCTAAATACATAGACTTCTACACGTTTAGGACATGTGCATCCGATTTCAGCCAAACCTCCTTAGTCGCCTTTACGACATGCGTGGCAGTAACAGTGGTTCTATTCTTTACACCCCAAATTTGGGCCCGTAACCACTCGGGCGATAAACATTCTAATATGCAGAACTGACAAATAATTATGCAGTATGCCCTTGCAGAAGTATCCGGGAAACCGATCATCAGTTAATCGATCATTCGTCAATGGGATTCTCATTATTCTTCTGCAAAACCACATATCCGATGCCTCCAAAGAATGTTCTTTCTATTTACTGTCTATGACTCAGATTTATATATGTATATATATATTCTAAATAACACTAAAATAACAAATAACAACGGACAACATATACTGTATATTGATATCAAATTGTTTAGAGTGACATGTTGAACAAAAATAGTTTTTTTTTAAAACCAATCAAATCAGTTTGTATATACAAGTTTCATTCATTTCTCACGCACATTCTCTTAATACAGATCTACATAAAATAAAAAGTCTGAACCATAACACAAACATTAGGAACAATTGGAGCTTTGAAACAGATTACAAAAGTTCTTGAACAATCTGACAGAGAAGAAAAACAGACATCTACAAAAACCATATCTGGACATTGGTTCATAATAACATCATGAACCAGAAGATGAAAATTGGGCAGTTAAAGGAACGATGGTTTGGAGATGTATGACGTCATGGTCTCTGGAGTACAGCGAGACGACCAAGACAGGTGACAGAGCATCAAAAACAGAATGACCTGGAGGAAGGGGAGGGCGTGCTAGAGAAGAGTTTCAGGTGGTTGTGATAAAGCAACGTTCTACAAGGCATGCTATATTGACAACATTAAAAATCAGATATTCACAGACTAAAAGAGGAAGTTCGACTGCAATTCATAGTTTTTATAACAAGCATCTAACAAACGTCAAACGAAGGGTGAGGAATTCAAATATATTGGTAGTATCTTCACATCTGATAGTAGATAGGACAGAAGATCGAAGCTAGAATCACGAAGCAACAACATTACATACAACTTACCCAATCTTTAAACACCCAGCAATTCCAGTAGAGACTAAAAAACAGATTATAAATGCAATCTTCATACCAACACTGTGCTGCCAGTGTCAAAACATGGGCACTGACAAAAGAACAAGAAAGGAAAATTACCACATGTGAAATGAGATGCTTGAGGAAAGCAGTAAATAAAACAAGAAGAGACCATATCAGAAATGAGGAAATTAGAAGAACAGTCGGAACAACATCTATTATTATATTCATTGAAAAACAGAGACTCAAATGGTTTGGCCACTTATTGAGAATGAACGAGAACAGTGGCAAGAGCGTACAGTCTGAAAATGGAATCATCAAGAGGGAAAGGGGGAGACCAAGAAAATGATGGATTGATGAAGTTATAGACATCTTAAAACTCTACAGTAACACATTATATCAAGCGACCGACCGTGCACTATCTCGGAAAGCAATCATCAGTTAAACCTGCTACGCCTAACGGCAAAAAAGCAGAGAAAGACAAAAGAAAGATCTTAAGGCAGGCTGCCGACTTTCAGTTTTTATAACAGGCGCCATCTTGGACAGGCAATTCAAGTTAGAAACAACATGGCAGAATCTGTGGAATGAAAAGGTCGATCTAAACAAACGCACGCCAACAGCTAGATTGCAGGGGTTTTGATTGAATTTGTTTATTTTGTTTGTTTGTTTAGTAGGGGATTAAAGCCTCTTTAAGCCGAGGCACGCCCTTTCAACCTAAGGCGAACCTTTATTGGTTATATCAGAGCGTGTAGGCCAACAAACATGAAAAATAAGAATTAACTCCTTTCGGAGAATCCAAGAAATTTTTTTGTTTGTTCCTCTTTAGAAAAAGCAGCACCACGGGCGTACTAAGCTCATCCACAGCCAACTCTAGATAGTTGTTATTGGTTACTAAACTGACGTCATTGCACTCCGGGCAGACCCATATGTCCTCAGTCTCCTCCAACAGATATCGAAGAGTATGCATACTGATGGTTCCGTGGTTTGCTGATTAAACACACCTCTCACTCTGTCTCTCAGGCATCCAGTTCGACTTGTACAACAGGTAACTCCAAACTGCCTAAATAGCTGGATCGATTTAACATCGATTTTAGTAACTCTAGATAACTAGGCCAGACAACTGACTGATGAATCCCTGACCTAGATCAGAGAAGGAGGCTGGAAAATATAGATGTTTCATAGAACACTGCAAGCTTTTTTTGCAATTTTACTCAATTCGGTGAGTTTATGGTTATTTATTGGTGAAAACTATTCATAATATTGATATTCCTTATTGTTAAACTTAACTTGTTGCATAATATAACTACGATTTAGCATTTTGTGTTGATTTTAAAATGATTTCGTCTATATACAACCACACTGGAATGCGAGGTCACATGGTGTAGTTGTCTGATTTCCCATAATTGTTACCTCCGTCCGCAGGCCCATAAGTTTATAGTTGTCTCTGGCTCATCATTCCACATCGAATTGGTACGGTTAGTCACTGGTCGCTGTTGGAGATCTTGCGAAGAAGATCAAATCTGGACGCTGACATCAAACGATAGAAGAAAACTATTCACTACAGAGATGACGTGTCTTTGCAGAATGTAAGAAGTATCAAGAAGATACCGGTTTATAAATGAAGACATCAGGAAATAAGTGGGTACTACATCAATACTGAACTTCATCAAGAAACAACAATAGTTCTGCTACATACGCATATTACCAACAGACAGTACACCTCATTGAGTAATATTACCAACAGACAGTGCACCTCAATGAGTAATATTATCAACAGACAGTGCACCTTAATGAGTAATATTACCAACAGACAGTGCACCTCATTGAGTAATATTGCCAACAAACAGTGCACCTCATTGAGTAATATTGCCAACAAACAGTGCACCTCATTGAGTAATATTACCAACAGACAGTGCACCTCATTGAGTAATATTACCATAGCAAAACATTATGTACATCATTATTATTTCTCAAAGCACATACATTGTTACAGATGATTGAATCAGTCATTCAATCAATCATTCAATCAATCAATCAATATGATGAAGGAAAACATGAATTCCTTTGTGACCGCAATTATTGCAAACCGTTTTTTGCGATTAATGTTTGAACAATTTATCGACACAATTTATTATGCACGATATATATTAAGCCCCCTGTGAGTGTGGTTCAATTCCGCGGGCTGGCAGAAAAGCCACAGGTTTTCCAGATGTAGTGAAACACGTACAAACAAAGTACTATAGTTTTACAAAATACATAAACAGTGACGATAAACAGCAACGTTTCGACCAACAAGGCCTTTATCAAGCAAACGAACAAACAGGAGTGACAAATTAAAATGAAACACAAATGGACGACCAAATACCAACGTATCTAAGGAAAATCTGGAATAAAAACGAATAACGAAATAAATGTAACACAAAAACACACATAAAAACTAGAAATAGAAAAGAAACAATGAAACATCTAGTAAATATATAACTTGAATACATGCAACATTTTTGTGTTACATTTATTTCGTTATTCGTTTTTATTCAGATTTTCCTTAGATACGTTGGTATTTGGTCGTCCATTTGTGTTTCATTTTAATTTGTCACTCCTGTGTGTTCGTTTGCTTGATAAAGGCCTTGTTGGTCGAAACGTTGCTGTTTATCGTCACTGTTTATGTATTTTGTAAAACTATAGTACTTTGTTTGTACGTGTTTCACTATTTACCAAGTTTTACTGCAGTCTTCCCTTATTTCGATTTTCCAGATGTACGGTGTTCGTGGCACGAACCGAAGGGTTACGATGTCTATGAGCTGACTATGTCTCTGTCTACCGGGCCGAAGAGCTGAAAGCTCAAGTGCTTCTGGATCGAAATATATATATATATATATATATATATATATATATATATATATATCTATAATAATAATTCCTCTCGTACCGTTACATAGGGCCTGCAAGCAATTTCTCCATACCGCTCTGTCCTGGGCAACTCGCTCCATCTACTCCATGGAACTGAGACCGATATTTCTCTCAGCAAAGTTCTTTTCAGGGTCTCCTTATGTCTTCCTCTCTGTCTTGAACCCGTTGCATCCCATTTCAATGCCAGCTTTGATTTTCATTGATCGTTTCTATATATATATATATATATATATATAATGGCTTTACAAAACATTTAAAAAAACAGTATAGAATTGAACTTATAGGAAAACAAAGTCAGAATACAAAGAGCATGCATATTTCTAGTGGCAGCGTATGACCGGTTAAACATATATATATATATACAGTGGTCGTGGTCATTTCTTGGTGGCCAGACACAAATTTGAAAAATCATGATTATTGGGTATTTACTATTATTGTCTATTCCGGAAGTTATCCCTTTCGATTTTGGTGGGGCCAATGCCCACTGGCCTATGACGAGCCCCTGTATATATATATGCTTTTAAATATAAATGTTACAGAAGAGACATCCATATATCTTGGACAGATAAGAGAACAAATAGATCTATTCAGAAAGAACACAAAATCAAAGAAAAATGGCTGATGCTGCAAATAAGAATGAGAAAAATGAAGTATTTTGGACAAATAAAAAGACACGAAGGGTTGGAGAAGACCATTATGGTAGTAGGCATCCCGGCAAACAGGAGAAGAGGAAGACCACGAACAAGATGGATCAGGATGTGATATTATTCATAGTTTAAAGTATATATAATTTGATAATTAAGTGTGATTTCTAAATGTTGTTCTAGCATCAAGATGGTGCCACATTTTAATATTCATATCAACCAATTATTGTTGGAGAAATGTACATTAGTCAAATTATGAATGTTTATTTACAATATCCACACATCCCAATGTTTGTGTTAGTCAAGTGTTTGTATAGCCCAGTGTTTGTGTTAGTCCAGTGTTTGTGTTAGTCCAGTGTTTGTATAGTCCAGTGTTTGTATAGTCCAGTGTTTGTATAGTTCAGTGTTTGTATAGTCCAGTGTTTGTATAGTTCAGTGTTTGTATAGTTCAGTGTTTGTATAGTTCAGTGTTTGTATAGTCCAGTGTTTGTGTTAGTCCAGTGTTTGTATAGTTCAGTGTTTGTATAGTCCAGTGTTTGTATAGTCCAGTGTTTGTATAGTTCAGTGTTGTGTTAGTCAGTGTTTGTATAGTTCAGTGTTTGTATAGTTCAGTGTTTGTGTTAGTCCAGTGTTTGTATAGTCCAGTGTTTGTATAGTCCAGTGTTTGTATAGTCAAGTGTTTGTATAGTTCAGTGTTTGTATAGTCCAGTGTTTGTATAGTTCAGTGTTTGTATAGTTCAGTGTTTGTATAGTTCAGTGTTTGTATAGTTCAGTGTTTGTATAGTTCAGTGTTTATATAGTTCAGTGTTTGTATAGTTCAGTGTTGGTGTAGTCCAGTGTTTGTATAGTTCAGTGTTTGTATAGTCCAGTGTTTGTATAGTCCAGTGTTTGTATAGTCCAGTGTTTGTATAGTTCAGTGTTTATATAGTTCAGTGTTTGTATAGTTCAGTGTTGGTGTAGTCCAGTGTTTGTATAGTTCAGTGTTTGTATAGTCCAGTGTTTGTATAGTCCAGTGTTTGTATAGTTCAGTGTTTGTATAGTCCAGTGTTTGTATAGTCCAGTGTTTGTATAGTTCAGTGTTTGTTAGTTCAGTGTTTGTATATTTCCAGTGTTTGTATAGTCCAGTGTTTGTATAGTTCAGTGTTGTGTTAGTCCAGTGTTTGTATAGTTCAGTGTTGGTGTAGTCCAGTGTTTGTGTAGTCCAGTGTTGGTTAGTCCAGTGTTTGTATAGTCAAGTGTTTGTATAGTCCAGTGTTTGTATAGTCCAGTGTTTGTATAGTTCAGTGTTTGTGTTAGTCCAGTGTTGTTATTTCAGTGTTGTTATTTCCAGTGTTTGTAGTCAGTGTTTGGTGTAGTTCAGTGTTGAGTTATTTCCAGTGTTGTGTATTTCAGTGTTGGTTAGTTCAGTGTTTGTGTTAGTCAGTGTTTGAATCAGTTTGTGTTATATTTAAGAGTGTTTGTATAGTTAAGTGTGTTAGACATTTTGTTTATGTTTAAGAGTGTTGTTGTTGTTTTAAAGAGTGTTTTAATCGGAAGCCTGGTACAACACTCAGCGACGAATTCTGTAATCAGACCCAGTGACACGCCCGGTACAGACACCAGCGACACGTCCCGGTACAACACCAGTGACACGTCCCGGTACAGACACCAGTGACACGCCCCGGTACAGACACCAGCGACACGTCCCGGTACAGACGCCAGCGACACGCCCACGTCGGTACAGACACCAACGACACGTCCCCGTACAGACACGTACATATTAATATAATATTGTATAATATTGTGGTAAATATTCAGTTATGGAAGGTAAAATAACACAAAATATAACATAAGTAAACGTTGCACAAAAAAGCTAATATAGAAAATAATAAGACCTAGTATTGCTAGGTCTCGTAATTGTTAGCACCTCTGCGGCATTACATGGATTGAGTTGATTCTATCTCTCTCTTTCGACCTCTCTCTCTCTTTCGACCTCTCTCTCTCTCTCATCTCGACCTCTCGCTCACTCTCTCTCTTTTGACCTCTCTCTCTCCCTCTCTCTTTTCTATGCCCTTTTAACCCCGATTGGGGCATAGGTCATCAACCAACTCATGCCAACTTTACCTATCTATATATATATATCCTCATCTGCTTCCAACTCTTCTGTATATCATTAAACTTTGCCTTCAAATTTCTTTCATATGTACTTATAAGCTTTCCTCTCTTTCGCTTTCCTTGTGGGTTCCAGGAAGGGACCCTTCTTGTTATGTTCCCCTCGGATTTTCTCAAGGTATCACATATCCAGCGCCAGCTTGTATTCTCCACCCTTTGGTTCACTGGGATCTGTCCTGTTCTCTTCAAAAACTCCACATCTGTGACCTTATTATACCATCTCAGTTGTTCTATTCTGCGAAGACACCAGTTGATGAATGTTTGCAATTTATTATTAATTGTTTTACTTGTTCTCCATTTTCCTGATCCATACTGCTTTAAAAATTATGATACGAATTGGCAAAGCAACATCAACTTTTAAAAGTCTAATAAAATATGAAACTGCAAGTTATATAGTATTAAAACTAAATTACACATTTTCAATTCAAATGTTGTATCAATCCTAACATATGACAGCGAGAGTTGGAAAATGACTAAAGATATAGAAAGCAAGTTGAATGCATTTGAAAATAGATGTCTGAAAAATAATGAATATAAAATGGAACGAATATAGAATGATGAAATCAGAGACTTATCTGTTCAACCACTAGTAACAACTGTTATAAAAAGAAAGATGGAGATATGTTGGCACACTTGAGGAGAAATGATCAATGAATATCAAAGCTGGCATTGAAGTGGGATGCAAAGGGTTCAAGAAAGAGAAAGACCTAGGTGAGACCCTGAAACGAACTTTCCCTGAGAGAGGCAAGAAATATCGGTCTCAGTTCCATAGAGAAGATTGAACGAGTGTTCCAGGATAGAGAGGTATGGAGAAATTGCTTGCAGGCCCTATGTAACGTATAACTGTACAGAGAGGAATTATTTTTATTATTATTATACTGCTTTAAGATTTGAGTTAAATATTCTAATTTTGGTTCTAAATTTGATTTCTTGAAACTTCCATAGATTCCCTAATACAATGAGAGCCACAGAATTGGATCTAAGACTCGTGAAATGAGAGCACAGAAGTCAGGATCAGTCAGTCAGGTACGTTGACCAAACCCCCATTCTACATCCACGATGTGACTCTGATATCAGTCCGCATCAATGCAGTATGGTTAAGCGAGTATGGATCGAAGAGGGAAGCAAACACCAGCCACTAAAATATCGTACTGAAAACGGATGCTTCAGTCTGAAATGTACAAATATTGCAGCTTTGCAGTAAGCTGTGTTCAATCAAGTGTCATGCCTGCCAGTGTAGGCGATCATGTTTCTCCACAACTCTCTCTCTCTCTCCTCTCGTGCAGGTAATCAGTTCTGACGTCGATCTTTTGTTGAACCAAGATGTCAGACCATCCAACATCTTCTCCCTCTGTCTTCCATGATCTCTCCTTCCCTGAATTTTACCTGTTGTCACCAAATGTTCTAAACCTCTTTGCATTATATGCCCGAAGAACCTTGATTGTCTGATTCTTATTCTTTGATAAGTTTGTTGTATGTGCAGGCCAGATTAAAAACTTTATCATTTGTTTTCTTCGCTGTCCATGGAATTTTCAGCATTCTTCTGTAAAAACCACATCTCTGGGCTTCCAATGATCTTATTGATTGTTAGTTCATTGTCCATGATTCGCTACCATACGTAAGTATTGGTTCAATATAACACTGGAGTATTCGTTTTCGCAGTGTTATTGGTACACGTAATAAAATACTATTTTCTTGGTTTAGAACAAGAAAGAGAAGACGAGAGAGAACAGTAATGTTTTGCTAGGAATATATCATGTACATTTTTCTATCAATTCTTAAATTTGGAAGACATTATACTTTGTGAAACTCGCACACAGTGTGCAACACACAATATGAAGCACACACACACACAATGTAAACCTCACACATAATGTAAACCTCACACACAATGTAAAACTCACACACAATGTAAACTCACACAATGTAAACCTCACACATGTAAAACTCACACACAATGTAAAACTCACACAGGTTCAAATTAACTTCTGGCAATACCTCCTGGGAATCGCTACGCAATTCTTCTGTATTGTGTGAACACAAATCTACTTTGAAACATCCAGCACAACACATATTTTTTGTTTTACCACTTTCTTTACTTTGCTGTGCATCTTCAGAACGATGACACCTCGAATACATCATCACAACCCCAACATAAGATTGCCTACTATGTTGGTTAACTATGTACCGTTAAGTATATGCACACATGTCTCAACACTCCGCTGACCAGCTTCCAAAATGTGCGTGAAAGTCCTGTGTGGATCACCTGAATTGCTAAACGCTGCGCTTAATAAGTCTATTCGTCCTGTTGACCCCTACTTCCTTCTTTTCCGCTTCCGGGTTGAGCTGACCGGCTGGCAGACGTCATTCTTTTCTTCGTAATGCGGACAACATCTTGTTACACACTGACGCAACTCTGTCTTGCTTCTGAAAGTGGGAAGTGTTGGCATTATTATATAAAAATTACACACCAGAGATGTGGATGGACAACGTCAGTGGACAGAGATGTGGGTGGACATACGTCAGTGGACAGAGATGTGAATCAACATACATTAGTGGACAGAGAAGTGGGTAGACATAGACACGTGAATAGACATAGATATGAATAAACACCCGCACTTATACACATAAATGAACATATTCACACAGACACACGTGCATAGACACACTCATGTATACACACACAACTACATGAACGATATATTTTAGAAACACATACAGCTTCTTCTTTGAACTTCCATTAATAACGGGTTTTCCCCTTTTTCCTATATTTGAGCGTGAGAGAGTACCTGGCTTTCTTGCAAACCCAGAAGACTTCAACAACTCTATGCGTGTAGTGCTGTGCGCAGTGTTCCGGGGACTCCTACTCAGGTAGAGTATATCGATAACCACCGAAGTACCCTTCGCTTCTAGCACGATAGACGTAGTACTAGAAACACGACTCATTGACCGCAATGGGCAGCTTGCATGTGATTATAGTTCAAAGCGCTACTTTCACAATTGCTATAGAATAACCACTTGTTGACCACTCTCTGTGACTTTTATGGGATTTATGTCAGAGAGAATATTGATGTCTATCAGAGAATATGTCATGCACGGACATAATTAGGTTTTCGTTCCCGCTAGCGATCAATTTTCGGCAGCTCATTGTGGACATACTTTATTTGATCTGGGCCAGGGAGCGTTTGCGTGCTGTGTACGTCATCCTACGTATGTAGGACAATCGCGTCCGAAAAGTGTCGGACTTTTGCCAATATTTTGTTTGTCCAAGGTAACAGTGATTCAAATTTATGATTTTCTTTTGTAGCTTCGGTGAAGTTGTTCCAAGTTAGAAACATTCTCAAGCGCCCCGGGACGCGTGTCGGGACCAGGTAATTTGAAGTTTCTACTTTGCATTTTCCATTTAGAAGGACTGAAAATATTAGGCTGAGGCTGGACAAGAAGAAATACAGAAGGCAAGAGGAGCTTTCGTTGCACTGGGAAACATATGGAGGTCTACAGAAATCAAATCTAGAACAAAAATTCGGATATTTAACTCTAACGTTAAAGCAGTTCTGCTGTATGGGTCAGAAACATGGAGAACAACTAAAACAATAGCGCATAAACTGCAAACATTCATCAACTGGTGTCTGCACAGAATAGAGGGACTAAGATGGTATGATAGGGTTACAAATGAGGAACTTATGGAGAGAACAAGACATATTCCAGCGGATCAAGAGGTAAAAAAAAAGACGCTGGCACTTGATAGGACACACTTTGCGAAAACCTGAGAGAAATATAACAAGAAGGGTCTTTTCCTGGAACCCACATGGAAAGCGAAAGAGGAGGAGGCCAAGAAATACACGAAAACGAGATTTGGAGGCAGAGATCAACAATATAAAGAAGAGCTGGAGGGAGCTGCAAGAGATAGCTAGAGATATGAAGACTTGGCATGAGTTGGTTGAGGGCCTATGTCCCAATCCAGGTTAAAAGGCAGAGAGAGAGAGGACAAGAAGGGCAGTTTCATTAGGCTCTAGAAGTAACTTTTAATTTTGCACTCGTCCATCATTACCGATCCCGGTTGTATCATGGAGGGAAGTTTCGTTAAACACAAGAATACAAATTTAGGTTTTGCGCTCAATCAACTTCACCCAAACAATTTAACTGTGCTTAGTCTCTGTTATTTACTGCAGGCTTTCCTTTGGTTGACACGAAGCGTTACATAAGTCTCAAAGGGTTTGGCCGACAGCGGGTAATTATAGCGCGACCATTGACTCTGTGTGACCTGAGTTTAAGCTTACCTGAGAAAAGTATAAACTCCACACGCGAGGAAAGGAGTTAGCCCTCCTACCTCCTGCACACTAGGGTCTAAAAATTTGAAGTGGGGTGACTTCAAACTTCTTCTTCTTCTTCTTCTTCGAACGCTTCACATCGACCATTTGTTAACCACTCTGTGTGATTTGTATGTGATCTGAGCCTAAGAGCTATTGTACGTTTTTACAGTTACCAGCACATTCGATTTCTGCAATGCTTTTTATTTACTAGGGTAGCTTCCTGGATCCTACATCAGTCGCCTCTTACGACATGTCTTGTAGGTCACAGTGGTACTAATCTTTGCTCCCCTTGCGAGCCCAGCGCAACACGGGCGCCTTATAGTCTGAAAAGGCTAAAGGAAATGTTTTTTTGGTTCAGATACCCACCTAGTACAGTTTATAAGCCAGCCACAGTTGTATTCCTCGACAGTCGTATGTGAGCAGGCGTATGCCTGGTAGCTTGGGCACGGATGTATGTTGCACACCTGAGTCTCGATGTCTGAACTTTGACCTCTGGAAGAACATATAACGAGTCACATAATTTGTAACAGTTTAGTCCTAAACATCAATCCTAACATATGGCAGCGAGAGTTGGAAAATGACTAAAGATATAGAAAGTAAGTTGAATGCATTTGAAAATAGATGTCTGCGAAAAATAATGAATATAAAATGGAACGAATTCAGGAGAAGTGATGAAATCAGAGAAATGTCTGGTCAACCACTAGTGACAACTGTTATTTTTTTTTCCCGATCCAGAAGCACTTGAGCTTTTCAGCTCTTCGGCTCGGTGCCATGGACATCGCAACCCTTCGGTTCAGTGCCACGAACACCGTAAATCTGGGGAATCTGTGGCTTTTTCTGCCATCCCGCGGAATTGAACCTGCACACACAGGGATAGTCACCCGTAGTCCAACGCGCTACGAACACGCTGGGCAGACGGGCGACAACTGTTATAGGAAAGAGAAGATGGAGATATGTTGGACACATCTTGATGAGAAATGATCAACGAATATCAAAGCAGGCATTGAAGTGGGATACAAAGGGTTTAAGAAAGAGAGGTCGACCTAAGGAGACCCTGAAACGAACTTTGCTGAGAGAGGCAAGAAATATCAGTCTCAGTTCCATGGATGAGATTGAGCGGGTTGCCCAGGATAGAGCGATATGGAGAAATTGCTTGCAGGCCCTATGTAACGTATAACGGTACGAGAGGAATTATTATTATATTATGATTATTGTCCTAAAGCTTACACTCCAAGTAGTTAAGAGTTAACGTTTTGTGTTGCTATAATAAAATATATTTTTATATAATATATAAGCATTTATTATCTATTATGCATATAATTCAACATAATAAAACATTCTACACTGGCTTAGCGCAAGAAATGATGTCGCTCTTTTACGGAATGGTCATTGACTGTTTTGAGTTTACATTTCCAAATTAGCAAAATTGTGCACTTTTCATCATCAATATGAAATAGATCAACTTGACAACTATGTAGAGTAGGTATGGATTGGTGCAGATATGGATTGAGCGTGTAACCTTTTATACAACATATCTACAAAAAATATATAGTATTCTAGTCTATCCAACCAAGAACTGCTTGCACAGTATCAACAAGAGAATATGAACACCATCAACCAATAGAGACGTTGGAGATGGATCAGACATGTGATACGCGTGGGCTCTGTCAGTAAAACTGTAATGAGATGGACACCAGGTGGTAAAAGAAAAACGTGGAAGACCCAAAATGACCTGGAGGAGAACTATAGTAAAATTTAAAGGACCATTTTTATACCACGTGATATATAAAGTAATACGGTGCTAGGCCTGTATTTTTCCTGGACCGTCGGCACACGATGGGTGATGTGGTCAACATTACATCGACCGCTTTTACTTCACAGAACTTATCCTGGTACCTATTTGAGGCTGGGTCGACCTAGAACCGTTACGGTCGGAAAAATCACCACTCGCCTATGAAGTGAGCTGACTAACAACTACGCTGCTGCGGCTCTCCGAGAACAGTAGTGCAGAAGCGGAAAGAAATGAATCACAGCTGGAACACCGCTTGATCTTTATAAACTTACGCCGTCTGTAGAGACCAAGAATAGAGGAGATTTGTATGCATTTGTCACTGCCTTACGCACCGAGGGCGTCACGGGCTAGAGAGAGAGAGAGAGAGAGAGAGAGAGAGAGAGAGACATTCTGCATGAATGCTTTCGTGTCCGGTTAAAAAAAGTATCATCGTGTTTTTGTGTGTATTTGAACCGTATAAGTTATAACTCACAAATCAGCGTTCCAACAAATGAGAAACATTATATGCAACAAGTCATTGTCAATTGATATCAGAATACGAGTTATTCAGTGCTACATAGAAACAATACTGACATTCGGATGCAAGTCATGGACAATAAAGAAACAGATCGAAACATCTTTAGTGCCACAGAGATGTGGTTTTACAGAAGAATGATGAGAATCGCATGGACTGCTAAAATGACTAATGTTGAGGTGTTGAATGAGATCAAGACACAGAGAAAGCGTATCATCAATATAAGAAAGAGGCAGTCATCATTTTATGGGAATGTAGAGAAGGAAGGTTTAGAACACATTGTAACAACTGGTAAAAATCGAGGGTAGACGAGACAGAGGAAGACAGAGAGATAACATTTTGGGTAGCCTGACTTCATGGCACGGTAGAGCGTCAACATCTGAGATGATAGCAAACACCGAAGATTTGTGGAGATCCATGATCGTCTACGCCAGCCGGCACGACACCTGATGATGATGAGTTATAGCTCGTGATAGTCTGGAATGACCTCACCATAGGCATAAAGCGGCAGGAAATCCAATATAAAAGTCACATCTTCACTAGTTGTTACTTATTGTAGAAGTTCCGAGAGTACGAGACTTGGACACGGAATTTCCAGTAAGTTCACGGCAAGTAGTGTTGGACTATAGGTTTCCTGACCACAGGTCAGTACTTAAGGATATAAACTACAAGTACCTATAAAGTCGTAGAAGGCATGCCTGTATGGTGGGGGACACTTATAAAAAAGGAAAATATGCCTTCACGCAAAAATCAGTCAGAATCTCCATACCAGGGGTCCTGACTACGCCTGAATTCAAAGCGGAATACATTAAAATAGATGTTGAATCGATCCAGCGATTTAAGCAGCTTGGAGTTACCCGTTGTGCAAGTAGAACTGGATGCCTAAGGGACAGAGTGAGGAGTGTGTTTAATCAGCGAGCCACGGGAACTATCAGTATACATACTCTTCGATATCTGTTGGGGAGACTGGGTACCTCAGTGGGTACCATCACTGCGGTCCCGTGTAACGAAACAATGACAGGGAACGTAAAAGAAGAAGAAGAAGAAAAGAATGATAATGAAACCACATACTTAAAAAAATATATAATAGAAAAGAACATACCATCAAATTCTCCTTACTTGACCGACATGCTTTATCTTTGAACTCTAGCCACACAGCTGAACACACTCCTGGTTCTTTTCGTTGTCCCACACCACCACTGCTGCCGTGGACCACAGTGTCCACCACCCCAATGTCTGCAACTGTTACCTAGGTGGGTCTCAGAGAACAATAGGCCTACGATACAAACTACAATTCAAAATCATGGCACTAGAGATGGGCTCCAGAATGAAAGTTTCATGATAGAACGGTTACGGTAAAGAATATCAAGAAGCCTGATCGCAAAGAATAGAGATAGTTTAGGTAACCAATAACAGTTCGATAGTGAGGTTGAAACGAAAGCAAGAAGAGAAAGAGTTATAAGGAGAAATTCATATAGTGTCATGGAGAGTTTTAAAAATAATACAAATGAAGTGTGGATATTTGTTTTGTTTGCTGTGTCTAATTCATATATTTGTGTTTTGTTGCTGATAATGCTTTTTTGGGTTTATAATTATCTCACAGCGTAGAAGTTTAACACTCTCTGGTTCTTGTCTTCTCCACATCCACCACATGTACTTGTGCACGTAGACCACAGTGTCCACTCACTCCATCCATATGATGTGGCTTCTGTTACCTAGGGTGGGTTAGAGATCACAATAAGGGTACCGTGAACGATACAAGTGATGAGAACTCGGATAGCAATCATGATAGTAGTGTATGTGTAGCTAGGGTTTAAAGGAATAGTTCATGACAGTCTATGTAGGGGTTGGGATAATGGAATAGTTCATGATAGTCTATGTAGGGGTTGGGTTAATATAATAGTTCATGATAGTCTATGTAGGGGTTGGGATAATGGACTAGTTCATGATAGTGTATGTGGAGGGGGATATTATGAAAAAATAGATGACAATAGTGAATGTGTGTGTGTGTGCTGTGGTACTGGAAGATCTCATGATAGTGTATATGGTTGTTGTGATGATGGCGTAGACTAAGCTGGCAGTTTATTTAATGGTGATTGGGATGAAGAAAGAGTTGCAAGTACTTCACAGAGATATATGAATATTGTTTTCTATATTACTTGACTCTGTAGACTGTTTCACGACTACACTACCTGAGTACTGGATGTTGTATTTGAGTAAGGGACTGAACTGTTGTCACTGTCAGGAGAAACAGAAGGAGTAATGGTTCCTGCTTGTTCAGTAGCTGAAAATGTATATGCATATAAAAACTTTTACATATATACACACAAGCAAGTACGGCAACATACATCATTACTAAAATATATATCAACACATTCACACACACAGAACCCCAAGCAAAAAGTGCATAAAGAGCAATCACGCAAATTAACACACATGCACAAATCAACTCACACACATCAACTCACACACATCAACTCACACATCAACTACACACATCAACTCACCACATCAACTCACACATCAACTCACACACATCGACACTCGTTCCAGCACACTCACATCATCTCTCACACAAATATTGACATATCTTTCTCCAATCATTATGCTATCAGTGCCAATCATCTCTCACACAAATATTGACATATCTTTCTCCAATCATTATGCTATCAGTGCCAATCATCTCTCACACAAATATTGGCATATCTTTCTCCAATCATTATGCTATCAGTGCCAATCATCTCTCACACAAATATTGACATATCTTTCTCCAATCATTATGCTATCAGTGCCAATCATCTCTCACACAAATATTGGCATATCTTTCTCCAATCATTATGCTATCAGTGCCAATCATCTCTCACACAAATATTGACATATCTTTCTCCAATCATTATGCTATCAGTGCCAATCATCTCTCACACAAATATTGACATATCTTTCTCCAATCATTATGCTATCAGTGCCAATCATCTCTCACACAAATATTGACATATCTTTCTCCAATCATTATGCTATCAGTGCCAATCCTGGACGCTGACATTAAATAATAGAAGACAAAGTGTCTACACAGAGTTCTGGGAGTATCAAGAAGCGACTGGTTGAGAAATTAAGACATCAGGAAAAAATGGATACAACATCAGTACTAAATTCATCAAGAAACAACAATTTAAATATATCAACCTCATATTCAGATTACCAACCGACAGTGCGCCTCAAAGAGCAATGTTACTTCGATACAGTGGAGACAAAGCAAAAAACCATCAACGCAGAAGGTGTAGAATTTGTTTTATTTTCATAAAATTATTAAAATTTATTTTTATAATATTACTATAAATTATTGTTAGAAATAACAGAGACAATTAAAAACAATATTTATATTTATGAAGAGCACTCAAAAGTCCGTTTGATAAATCTGTTGTTATTCTAACGATGTCAGGCAAAACTGGGTTAAAGACAAGAAGAAGAAGAGAACGATATAGGTAGCACACAGATAAGTATCAAAGATACATGTAGCACAGACGTCAGTAAGACAAGACGACAGTGATGCAGACAGTGGGGCATGGCCCCACCAAAAATAACGAGTAACGTGTATTTATTATTTTAGAAATTATTCGTTCATAATTATTACTTTTAATGATTTTTCCGAAAATTTGTGTCTGACCTCACAAAAAAAAAGGATGACGGGCCGCCACTGGATACAGACGTCGATGAAAAGGGATGCTAGTAGCACAGACATCGGTAACAAAGAGGTTAGTAATACAGATATTATCAATAAGGACGTCAGTAATAGATACGACAGAAAGAATAGACAGTTTTAGTACAGACTTTCTTTCTTCTCTTTGTCTTTCTCTGCTTTTTGCCGTAAAGCTTAGCAGATTTAACTGATGATTGGTTTCCGAGATAATGCACCCTCGGTCGCTTGATATGATGTGGTATTGTGGAGTTTTAAGATGTCTGTAACTCCATCAACCCATCTTTTTCTTGGTCTGCCCCTTCCTCTTGAGGATTTTTTTCCCCAGGTTGTTCGCTCTTGCAACTTGTGTATTCGGGTTCATTCTGACCAAGTGGCCAAACCACTTGAGTCCATGTTTTTCAATAAATCTAATAGCAGGTATTGTTCCGACTGTTCTTCTAATTTCCTCATTTCTTATATGGTTTTTTGTTGTTGTTTTATGTACCAATTAGTACAGAGACCGATTTTAAAAAAAACGCTAGTAATATAAATATCAGTTTGAAAAAACTAAACAAGAAGTCAGCAACATAATCATCAGTACAAGATGACCCAACACAGACGTCCGTCAAAGATTATGTCAATGACATAGATGTTAGAAGTAAGAAGATTGTAAGAAGCGAACGAAAAGAAGGAATGAAGAAGATTTCAATAACACAGACATCAATAACACAGACATCAATAATACAGACATCAATAACACAGACATCAATAACACAGGCATCAATAACACTGAAATCAGAAGTAAGGAAGACAGTACACAGATGGTGGCAGCGACACGACACACGTAGGAACAAAAATATTTAATATAAAAAATATTCAGTTTTATAGTAACCACAGCTAACACATGTGATACACAAACAAAGCTTACGTATGCAGTATCCATTTGTAAGTGTGTGTCCTTCACAACATTCCTCCATCTCCAGTTCTCGTGAACTCACTCGAGAATGTTTCCGAGGTCTGTGAAGAATGAAAGAGATGTCGATTTATGAAGATGATCAGATCAAGACTTCCATAATATTTATGACGATCTGAGTAAAATATATTCAGGAATTCCTTCACCAGGGTGTCACCAGGAAAGATAGACTACGAAATGAGGACATCAGAAGCAGAGTGGGCATAACTTCATGCACCGAATACATTGAGTCAAATGCAGTGGTTTGGACATTTAAGGAGAATGAAATACAGCCAACCACCAATAACAGCATACAATAAAAGAGATCAGGTACTAGAGCCAAGGGAAGACCAAGAAAAAGATGGATAGACAATATTTGTTTTCCCCCAATCCAGAAGCATTTGAGCTTTCAGCTCTTCCGCTCGGTGCAATGGATATCGCAACCCTTCGGTTCGGTGCCACGAACACCGTAAATCTGGAGATCCTGTGGCTTTTCTGCCAGCCCGCGGAATTGAACCGC
Organism: Arion vulgaris; assembly: GCA_020796225.1. Lineage (NCBI taxonomy): Eukaryota > Metazoa > Mollusca > Gastropoda > Stylommatophora > Arionidae > Arion > Arion vulgaris. The sequence goes on along the minus strand of CM036755.1, from coordinate 76,345,614 downwards.
ACTCACAGGAGGCTTGTCACCCGTCGTCCAACGCGTTACGAACACGCTGGCAATAGACAATATCAAGACCACACTAAATAAACACGGATATAACACAACAAGGGTGACTCATCTGGCCCTGGAATTCAAATTAACGTTCCCACCCTACGCTTAACGGAAAGAGTGGACAACCAGTCCCATCATCCATCTGGGGAAAGACAATAGACAATAGGGATTCCTTTCATGAATTACGTTCTGTGTGTCTTCTTCTTCTTCTCTTTCACTATTTACTTTTTTATAGAAGTGTTGGGGATTGGTAGAGGGAGGGGGTGGGGGTGTAGTCATCTTGAGTGTGCTGGTTCTAATGGCCTTTGTAAGCTGTTATTCATTTTCTCAACGCTGTTTTTGATGCTGTTTGCTCCATCTTTTGCGTAGTCATCCTCTTGCTCTGTGATCGTTATAGATTTTCATTGTGGCTCTCTGTGGTAGTCGATACCAGGGCATTCTTGTCAGATGTCCAAACCTGTTAATCTGTTGTTCTTTTATGAATTGCCTAACTGGTTTCACATCCAGTCTTCTTCTGATTTCTTAATATCTAATGTTATCTGTTATTGTCACACCTGCCAAATAGTACCACCAGGAACAGAAGAGAATTTAGCTGCAAACTTATATCAGCAATTGAAAACATTTGTGTTTACCTTAATCCGAGGGGGGATCAATGGGACGGACTGGGGGGTTGTTACTAGAGGGCTATTCTAGGCAGCACATAACCGTTTGGCCTATCTGTAACCAGGAGACAGTGTGCAGATTTGGGTATTTTATTGTTTTTTTGACAGAATAACTGTCTACACTATACCAAGTAGTTGTCACAATACATGTACTCAAGAAACAGACTAACATACACACATACAAACATACACACATACAGGTACTTATTGCAGACGTAGGTAGGTGGTCGATAGAGAACCGGACACGGGACATACTCCATCTTGTACCACTCTTGATTGTATGAGGTCGTTTGTGTAACGTGGCATGGCTTTTGATGTTGTGCAGTCTTGAAGCAGCCCCCACATGGCTCTGTGGACAATTGTGGATAGTTGCAAGTTGAGATAATTTTTTATGTTTGGATACTACTTATTAATCTTGGATACGGTTTTCACATAACATGTCACAAGTTGTTTGTTTTTAAATCTCTAATTTGTTTCACTCAATTATGTTTAAATTTCACATAATATCAAATGTCACAAGTTATTTATTTTTAATTCTCTAATTCTTGCACTAGAAGTAGTTTCACATAACATATCACAAGTTATTTGTTTTTAAATTCTTTGCACTAGAGTAGTTTCACATAACATGTCACAAGTTATTTGTTTTTAAATCTCTAATTCTTGCACTAGAAGTAGTTTCACATAACATGTCACAAGTTATTTATTTTTAATTCTCTAATTCTTGCACTAGAAGTAGTTTCACATAACATGTCACAAGTTGTTTATTTTTAAATCTCTGATTCTTGCACTAGAAGTAGTTTCACATAACATATCACAAGTTATTTGTTTTTAAATCTCTAATTCTTGCACTAGAAGTAGTTTCACATAACATATCACAAGTTATTTGTTTTTAAATCTCTAATTCTTGCACTAGAAGTAGTTTCACATAACATATCACAAGTTGTTTGTTTTAAATCTCTAATTCTTGCACTAGAAGTAGTTTCACATAACATGTTACAAGTTATTTGTTTTAAATCTTTAATTCTTGCACTAGAAGTAGTTTCACATAACATGTCACAAGTTATTTATTTTTAAATCTTTAATTCTTGCACTAGAAGTAGTTTCACATAACATGTCACAAGTTTTTTTTTAAATCTATAAATTTGCACTAGAAGTAGTTTCACATAACATGTCACAAGTTATTTGTTTTTAATTTCTTGCACTAGAAGTAGTTTCACATAACATGTCACAAGTTATTTATTTTTAAATCTTTAATTCTTGCACTAGAAGTATTTTATAAATGAACACTTTCTGTATTTGAAATGACAATCGTGGCATATTATGAGCTGACAGTGCGCCTCAAAGAGAAATATTTCTCGTATACAACGGATACAAATCAAAAGGCCGTCCTCTTAAAATGTGGACCTCAGAGATAACAAAGGCAGGAAAAAACCCCTGTTTATTAAGGCATAAAAGTCCTTTCCAAATATTTTCTTATCCTGATGCTGTGAAACAAAACAGGATTCGAGAAAAGAAGAAAGAAGAAGATGTCATTGTATTTTAACTGGTGTGCTTTAATGTGTTGTTGTAGCTGTTCATCTGATATTTTAATGACTGTTAATGTGTTGTTGTAGTTGTTCATCTGATATTTATAATCTGTGGAAGTCTGTTAATGTGTTGTTGTAGTTGTTCATCTGATATTTTAACTGAAGTCTGTTAATGTGCTGTTGTAGTTGTTCATCTGATATTTTAACTGAAGTCTGTTAATGTGTTGTTGTAGCTGTTCATCTGAGTCTGTTAATGTGTTGTTGTAGCTTTTTCATCTGATATTTTAACTGAGTCTGTTAATGTGTTGTTGTAGTTGTTCATCTGATATTTTAACTGAAGTCTGTTAATGTGTTGTTGTAGTTGTTCATCTGATATTTTAACTGAAGTCTGTTAATGTGTTGTTGTAGCTGTTCATCTGATATTTTAACTGGAGTCTGTTAATGTGTTGTTGTAGTTGTTCATCTGATATTTTAACTGAAGTCTGTTAATGTGCTGTTGTAACTGTTCATCTGATATTTTAACTGAAGTCTGGTTAATGTGTTGTTGTAGCTGTTCATCTGATATTTTAACTGAAGTCTGTTAATGTGTTGTTGTAACTGTTCATCTGATATTTTAACTGAAGTCTGTTAATGTGTTGTTGTAACTGTTCATCTGATATTTTAACTGAAGTCTGGTTAATGTGCTTTTTGTAACTGTTCATCTGATATTTTAACTGAAATCTGTTAATGTGTGTTGTAGATGTTCATCTGATATTTTAACTGAAGTCTGTTAATGTGTTGTTGTACTGTTCATCTGATATTTTAACTGAGTCTGTTAATGTGTTGTTGTAGTGTTCATCTGATATTTTAACTGAAGTCTGTTAATGTGTTGTTGTAACTGTTCATCTGAATATTTTAACTGCACAGTCTGTTAATGTGTTGTTGTAACTTGTTCATCTGATATTTTAACTGAGTCTGTTAATGTGTGTTGTAACTGTTCATCTGATATTTTAACTGAAGTCTGTTAATGTGTTGTTGTAGTGTTCATCTGATATTTTAACTGAAGTCGGTTAATGTGTTGTTGTAGCTGTTCATCTGATATTTTAACTGAAGTCTGTTTTTGGGGTTTTTTTTATCAGTCCTGACATGAGTTTTAACAGCTTCATCGGATATTTAACTGGAATCGTTAATTGGTTGAGTGTCATCGAATACCTGAATCTGGTAATCTGTGGCTTTTCTGTCATAACAAGCTGGAATTGAACCCGATTCATCAGAGAATAAACTGAAGTCTGTTAATGTGTTGTTGTAGCTGTTCATCTGAGTCTGTTAATGTGTTGTTGTAGTTGTTCATCTGATATTTTAACTGAAGTCTGGTTAATGTGTTGTTGTAGTTGTTCATCTGATATTTTAACTGAAGTCTGGTTAATGTGCTGTTGTAGTTGTTCATCTGATATTTTAACTGAAGTCTGTTAATGTGTTGTTGTAACTGTTCATCTGATATTTTAACTGAAGTCTGTTAATGTGTTGTTGTAACTGTTCATCTGATATTTTAACTGAAGTCTGTTAATGTGTTGTTGTAACTGTTCATCTGATATTTTAACTGAAGTCTGGTTAATGTGTTGTTGTAGTTGTTCATCTGATATTTTAACTGAAGTCTGGTTAATGTGTTGTTGTAGTTGTTCATCTGATATTTTAACTGAAGTCTGTTAATGTGTTGTTGTAGTTGTTCATCTGATATTTTAACTGGAGTCTGGTTAATGTGCTGTTGTAACTGTTCATCTGATATTTTAACTGAAGTCTGTTAATGTGTTGTTGTAACTGTTCATCTGATATTTTAACTGGAGTCTGTTAATGTGTTGTTGTAACTGTTCATCTGATATTTTAACTGAAGTCTGTTAATGTGTTGTTGTAACTGTTCATCTGATATTTTAACTGAAGTCTGGTTAATGTGTGTTGTATGTTCATCTGATATTTTAACTGAGTCTGGTTAATGTTGTTGTAATGTTCATCTGATATTTTAACTGAGTCTGGTTAATGTGTGTTGTAACTGTTCATCTGATATTTTAACTGGGAGTCTGGTTAATGTGCTGTTGTAACTGTTTATCTGATATTTTAACTGAAATCTGGTTAATGTGCTGTTGTAGCTGTTCATCTGATATTTTAACTGAAATCTGTCAATGTGTTGTTGTAATTGTTCATCTGATATTTTAACTGAGTCTGTTAATGTGCTGTTGTAACTGTTCATCTGATATTTTAACTGGAGTCTGTTAATGTGTTGTTGTAACTGTTCATCTGATATTTTAACTGGAGTCTGTTAATGTGTTGTTGTAACTGTTCATCTGATATTTTAACTGAAGTCTGTTAATGTGTTGTTGTAACTGTTCATCTGATATTTTAACTGGAGTCTGTTAATGTGTTGTTGTAACTGTTCATCTGATATTTTAACTGGAGTCTGTTAATGTGCTGTTGTAACTGTTCATCTGATATTTTAACTGAGTCTGGTTAGTGTTGTTGAATGTTCATCTGATATTTTAACTAGTCTTTAATGTGTTGTATGTTCATCTGATTTTTATGGAGTCTGTTCATGAGTCTGTATTTTTGTAACTGTTCATCTGATAAATTTTTTAGCCTGGAGTCTGTTAATGTGTTGTTGTAGTTGTTCATCTGATATTTTAACTGAAGTCTGTTAATGTGTTGTTGTAGTTGTTCATCTGATATTTTAACTGGAAATCTGTTAATGTGTTGTTGTAACTGTTCATCTGATATTTTAACTGGAAATCTGTTAATGTGTTGTTGTATTGTTCATCTGATATTTTAACTGGAAATCTGTTAATGTGTTGTTGTAACTGTTCATCTGATATTTTAACTGAAGTCTGTTAATGTGTTGTTGTAACTGTTCATCTGATATTTTAACTGGAGTCTGTTAATGTGTTGTTGTAGCTGTTCATCTGATATTTTAACTGAAGTCTGTTAATGTGTTGTTGTAACTGTTCATCTGATATTTTAACTGGAGTCTGTTAATGTGTTGTTGTAACTGTTCATCTGATATTTTAACTGGGAAATCTGTTAATGTGTTGTTGTAACTGTTCATCTGATATTTTAACTGAAGTCTGGTTAATGTGCTGTTGTAGTTGTTCATCTGATATTTTAACTGAAGTCTGGTTAATGTGCTGTTGTAACTGTTCATCTGATATTTTAACTGAAGTCTGTTAATGTGTTGTTGTAACTGTTCATCTGAGTCTGTTAATGTTGTTGTACTGTTCATCTGATATTTTAACTGAAGTCTGTTAATGTGTTGTTGTAACTGTTCATCTGATATTTTAACTGAAGTCTGTTAATGTGTTGTTGTACTGTTCATCTGATATTTTAACTGGAGTCTGTTAATGTGTTGTTGTAACTGTTCATCTGATAAGTTGTTGTAGTCACTGAGTCTGTTAATGTGTTGTTGTAGTTGTTCATCTGATATTTTAACTGGAGTCTGTTAATGTGTTGTTGTAACTGTTCATCTGATATTTTAACTGAAGTCTGGTTAATGTGTTGTTGTAACTGTTCATCTGATATTTTAACTGAAGTCTGGTTAATGTGCTGTTGTAGTTGTTCATCTGATATTTTAACTGAAGTCTGTTAATGTGTTGTTGTAGCTGTTCATCTGATATTTTAACTGAAGTCTGTTAATGTGTTGTTGTACTGTTCATCTGATATTTAATCTGAAGTCTGAGTAAATGTTGTTGTAGTTGTTCATCTGATATTAACTGAAGTCCTGTAATGGTTGTTGAGCTATATCTATAAATAATGTCGTAATGTGATCTGTTGTAAATGTTCATCTCAATATTTTAACAAAGTCTGGGAAGATTGTTGTAGATTGTTCATCTGAAAACAATCTGAATGTGTTTTGTAGTTGTTCATCTGATAAACAGTCTGGTTAAAAGTGTTGCTGTAGTTGTTCATCAGAATTAATGAAGTCGATAATGGATGTTGTAGCTGTTCATTGAGTCTGTTAATGGTGTTAATGTTCATCTATATTTAACTGAAGTCTGTTAAGGGGTAACTGTTCATCTGATATTTTAAAACCTGAAGTCTGGCTAATGTTGTTGAGTGTTCAATCTGATATTTTAAATGAGCAGTATAAAGAGTGTTCATGTTCACTGAGTCTGTAAATGTCTGTAGTAGCTGTTCATCTGATATTTAACTAGAAGTCTGATGGTGTTGTACTGCATTGATATTAACTGAAGTCATGGAAGTGTGTGTATGTTCATCGAAAATAACTGAAGTCAGTTAAACATGCGAGTTGTCATCGATCGTTAATGGGTGATTTTCACTGAATTTTAACTGAGTCAGATAAAATGTGTTGTTGTAGTTTTCATCTGATCTGAGTGTTGTGTAGCTTTCATCTGATATTTAAATCTGTTAAATAGTTTGTTGTAAGTTGTCATCTGAGCTGTATAATGTGTTGTAGTTGTTCTCTGAACTGTAATGTGTTTTGTAGGTTCATCTGAGTCGAAAGTGTGTTTATTTCATCTGATATTTTAATGAAGTCTGTTAATTGTTATTGTAGTTTATCTGATATTTTAACTTGTTGTAATTGTTATTGAACTGTTCATCTGATATTTAATTTAATCTGAATTGTTGTAGTTGTTCATCTGATATTTTAACTAAGTTGCTAATGTCGTTGTATTGATCATCTATATTATAAGTCTGTTAATGTGTTGTTAGTTGTTCATCTGATATTTTAACTGAAGTCTGGTTAATGTTTTGTAGCTGTTCATCGATATTTTAACTGAAGTCTGTAATGTTGTAAATGTTCATCTGAGTCTGTAATGTGTGTTGTAGTTGTTCATCTGAGTCAATGTGTTGTCAGTTGTTCATCTGAGTCTGTTAATGTGCTGTTGTAGTTGTTCATCTGAGTCTGTTAATGTCTGAGTTGTTCATCTGATATTTTAACTGAAGTTGTTAATGTGTTGTAGTTAGTTCCTCTGAAATATTGCCTGGTCGTAGATAAAATGCAAATCAGTTAGGAGTTTCAAGACTGTCCGGTCACTGGTGTTAGCTATTTAAGATATGTGGTCGTCATATGTGATACTATTTTTAGATATGATTAAATAAGTTATTTATAGACAATTGTTGGACAGAAACCTGCTAAATTAGGAGATTAAGAACAAATAAATGGTTTGCCATTTAATAAAATGCATCCAAACTAAACTGTAAACAAAGTCTTCTACAACAGAACATCAGGAAAGAATGGGAAAGGAAGACCACGAAAAAAATGGATAGTTGTTATAGTAGAATCCTGTCAAAAAAAAAAAAAAAAATAATCGCCAAAGCCACAAGAGCAGCGCACAAGAAAAACAGAAAACCACGACACATGGCAACAACCCGGTAACAGTGTGACCACAACAGAAGAAAGAAGTATACAAAGTATCATCTTACTAACCTGTGTACAAGTCTGCAGTAAAACCACCAATACCATTCTGTGATGTCCTAAACAGCACCAGCATGGTGTTGCTACTGCTTATGACAACATCACTTGGGGGTAAACCACAACAAAACCTGAGACAAGATAGATACAACGATGACAACATCACTTGGGGGTAAACCACAACATAATCTGAGACAAGATAAACATAACGATGACAACATCACTTGGGGGTAAACCACAACAGAATCTGAGACAAGATAGATACAACGATGACAACATCACTTGGGGGTAAACCACAACAGAATCTGAGACAAGATAAACATAACGATGACAACATCACTTGGGGGTAAACCACAACAGAATCTGAGACAAGATAGATACAACGATGACAACATCACTTGGGGGTAGACCACAACAAAATCTGAGACAAGATAGATACAACGATGACTAACCGTAAATATACTTACTTAGTGAAGAACATGGCCCCTGGTAACAAGAGATCGACTAGCTCAGACGGGAAATCGAAAATACCTGTTTAATGGGGTCTGGTTTTATATGTGTTTGATAGACAATTGTAAGCTTTTTTGTAATTTTATTGAATTCTATGAGTCCATTGTTATTTATTGATGACAAATATTATTAATATTGATATTCCTAATTGTTAAATTTACCTTGTAACATAATATAACCTTGATTTAGTATGTTGTGTTGTTTTAACAATGAATTCGTTTTTATACAACAACACTGGAATGTAAGGATCACACGACGATTGTGGTCTTATTTCCTAGAATTTTTACAGGAGCCAGCCGGCCGTATGTTATCGGAGGCCACGGTGAAGAATATCGATTTCCGTAAACATTTTCGGAGTAGATAGGTAGATAGGTATGCATACAGGTACGTAATTAGATAAACATAAATATAGTTATACAAGTAGAAAGGTAGATAGGTAGATAGGTATGCATACAGGTATGTAATTAGATAAATATAAATAAAGTTATACAAGTAGAAGGTAGATAGGTAGATGAGGTATGCATACAGATGTTCTATTGATAACATAAATAAAGTTATACAAGTAGGAAGGTAGACAGGTAGTTATGCAGGTGAAACTAGAGACTGGGGATGAAACATAGGATGTTCTCTCTGCGCTCTGCTCTCTCTCTCTTTTGACTCCATATGTGATGGTGTTTTTCTTCTTTTAATTGTGAGCCACCCCTCACTGTCGCTCGCCATGCTTGCCTGTCTATGACCAACCGCTCACAATTTTCTTTGTCTATGCTGACAGGTAGATATATATGCAGATAGATATATAGTTATACATGTTGGTAGATAGATATACAGTTATACATGTTGGTAGGTAGATATATAGTTATACATGTTGGTAGATATATAGTTATACATGTTTTGACTCATATGTATTGTTTAATGCTATACTTTAATTGTAGAGATATACAGTGCTCCATGCTTGCTAGTAGAATACAGCTACAATTTGTTTTACGTATCATGCTGAGAGGTAGATAATTGGTAGGTAGATATACAGTTATACATGTTGGAGTAGATATACAGTTATACATGTTGGTAGATAGGTGGGTATGTAGTTACATCTCATTATTTAAATGGCAAACCTTGCCCAGTAAATGTATCTGCAACAGGCCACCGATGAGGAGTCAGCTGCAATCTTCCCTCGTACCGACACGAGGGTAGACTTTTATTCGTTACGCATCTGACTTATTTATTCTTGCCCCACAGCTGGCAATGTTTGCCCCTCCTCAGGGCTTCGAGTTTCGCCCTATGTAGGCACACGTTTCGTCACTGGATGCACCTCTCATCATTTCATGTTTACTAATCTCCCCATCGGTAGAGAAACTGGTAATTTGTGGCGGGACCTTTGACTTACAAGTCGAGCCTGTGTATGGAGTCTCCTGCTACGGAGATGACGATTTGTGTTCGGCCCTTACTCCGGGGAGTAGGGATTATATCAGAGACGTTTCGCTGCTGTTTCTTTTTGTTAGGGAACTTCAGCAATATTTTGTTGGACATCGGCCAGGAGATTCGTGCATTTTGTTCGTATGGATCTGCATTGCTTTTCCGTACTTGCACTGCTACCACTACCAGTAGTTCTCCCGATCCCTGCCCCCATTAGCCAGACCGGAACCAAAGTCTGTTTCCATGGTCACCACGTGGAGGTAGGGGACAGGGTCTTGATTAGTGCCGGCTCACTAATCCTGGCACACCCCTCATGCGCCTTTGACCCCGACCCGGGTTCAATCCACGGTAAGGCAAAGGATTTTTTTCTGTTGGGGCATAAAAGAAAAATCATAACCGGAACAGTTTCACAGTGACTGCACTAGCGATGCGAACTTCCAATTCCTCAAGCTCTCGTTTCCCTCCCACTCTCCTCCCCCTAAGCTTTCCTGTCCTACACTGCCTTGAAAAGCGGTACTACGGGTAGTAACGACATTTTTTTAATAATGAACAGGTAGGTGTCTCTTACCTGGCCCCAGTGTAGCCAAAACTAAGGTTGTACTTAATCTCCAGGTAATCCGCACAGACAGACTCGTTGACCCGTGGGCAGTTTGGATGTCTCATGAAGTTGTCTGGTTTGACATCTAAATATAAACGCATGCCAGGTCTTGCCTGTTTTAGAGAGAATAAACATGAATTAGAATATCTACTTCCTTCATCATCATCATGATGTATTATGTTATTTGTAGAACGTCACTCTTATCGATCGATTGATTGATTGATTGATTGATTGATTGATTGATTGATAGGACCATCATCATTTCACTTCGGTGAGTAATCACGTGTGCTCCGATCTCTTTCTTACACAGGAAGATCTCAACGGCAGTACACAAACTCCGTAGCACCGGTTAGGGTCCCTGTGTAATTTGTAATATAGTAAAATATGTGTATTAATTTAATGTTTCTTGCGTTCCCGTTTAATTTTAATGTTTTAATTCTCTAATGAATTTTGCCCGAGCAGTGGTTATCGGGCTCAATCGATTTTGAGCTGTCATGGTTCTTGTATGGGCTCAAATCGAACACAGGACCTACGTTTTATCGTCCGTCTTCGATATGAATAGGAACTCGATCTCATCTACACTGAGATCAGGAATTTAAAAAAAATATCCGGATGGCTCACGAGGAAAACTTCCTATACTAATTCAGCTGTTTACAGAGATCGCAGCTAGAGAGCGTGAGAGTAACGTATATTACACTCCGACGGTCGCAGTTTACACTAATCACTTGACTACACCAACATTCCAACCACTTGACTATACCAACATTCCAACCACTTAACTACGACAACATTCCAACCACTTACTAACCAACACTCCAACCACTTAACTACACCAACATTCCAACCACTTAACTACACCAACATTCCAACCACTTAACTACACCAAAACCACTTGACTACACCAACATTCCAACCACTTGACTATACCAACATTCCAACCACTTAACTACACCAACATTCCAACCACTTGACTACACCAACACTCCAACCACTTAACTACACCAACATTCCAACCACTTAACTACACCAACATTCTAACCACTTAACTACACCAAAACCACTTGACTACACCAACATTCCAACCACTTGACTACACCAACATTCCAACCACTTAACTACACCAACATTCCAACCACTTGACTACACCAACATTCCAACCACTTGACTACACCAGCACTCCAACCACTTGACTACACCAGCACTCCAACCACTTGACTACCAGCACCCAAACCCCTACTACGCACTCAACCACTTGACTACACCAACATTCCAACCACTTGACTACTACAGCTAACTGCATACAATCCCACAACTTGATCTACCAACACTCCAACCACTTGACTACACCAACACTAAACACATGACTACACCAGCACTTCAACCACTTGACTACACCAGCACTAACCACAGCAAACCAGCATTCAACCTTGACTACACCAGCACTCCAACCACTTGACTCTACCAGCACTCCAACCACTTGACTACACCAGCACCCAACCACTGACTCACCAGCACTCCAACCACTTGACTAACCAGCACTCCAACCACTTGACTACACCAGCACTCTATTATTAACTTACTTGAAACAGCCAATTACACTGTGTGTTGCCCATGTACGCCCATGGAAAACCTGGAGATTTGATGGTATATCGTGCCCCGTTGTCTACAAATAATGGACCACCACAGCTTGCTCCTGAAAACAAACAACTAATAGAGAGAAAAAATGGATTTAATCTCTAACATTCAGCCAATCATTTAATCAAATCTTTTAGTCAAAATCAATCAATCATTCGAACAATCCAACGTACTTTTCATTGTTCCTTTGAGGATCATCTTCGTCACACATCGGACATGTCCGTAATTGCTCCGATCTCCTCCCAAGCATATATTGTAGTGTGTTTAGACTAATAACTTCGAGTGTTGACTGGTGTATTTACTGGGATTTCTTTCATGGTTTTCCCGTCTTGCCGCACCTATTGGTATGCATAACTTGCGCAACCGAGATAGAGAATACCCTTTATCTTCTTCGATGAAATCTTCAGAGCGTATGTTTTCTCTTAGAGCGTTGATAATGTCGCTTTTGCCCATAGAAGAACCACCAGTGTATCCACTCTCTCATTTCCCTTCACATCAGAATGTCCTGGGACAAAGATGAAGGTATGTGTCTGGATTGTCGCATTGTGTATTAATTGTATCCACTGCCTTCGTACATAACCGGTATTGATCTTCTATATCATGCTCATAGAGTTAGAGAGGATTGAGTGGATCTGCTGGATACAAGTCTTAATAGATAATACCTTATTGTTTTCAAATGTCTAAGCAGTGGCGGCTCGTGATCATTTTTGTTGGTGGGGCCAGACATTTTTTCCGGATAAATCATGGTTTTTTGGTTGCTATATTTTAATTTATAAAATAATAAAAACACGTTATACATTATTTTTAGTTGTGCCCGGCCCCACTGGCCCTTAATGACGAGCCGCCACTGTGTCTAAGTATCCTCTCGTCTCAAAGATACTCGGTTCGCTCCCTCGTGAAGCCATCGGGATGTTTTTTTTTGCAGAGATTCCTGATCTCAATGTAGGTGAGATCGTTTTCCCTAGTCCTATCGGAGACTGGTCCGTAGATCCCGTGTTAAAGTTAAGCCCGTTAAAAAAACACTTTGCAGTAGTTCCAAAATCGAGAAGAGCAGGCTGAAAAGCCTCTGCCCTGGCAAATTTCATTAGAAGATTTTTTTAAATAAATTCTACAAAATATTATCATCAAGTAGCTCAGCATAACGTTGACACTCTAACTGTCCCTTCGGAATTTGCTTCTCTCATAGGCTGTATACTTTCATCAACGGTTAGGGAGATGAACTGAATACTGTCATGTTAGGGAGATGAACTGAATACTGTCATGTTAGGGAGATGGACTGAATACTGTCATGTTAGGGAGATGGACTGAATACTGTCATGTTAGGGAGATGAACTGAATACTGTCAGGGTTAGGGAGATGAACTGAATACTGTCATGTTAGGGAGATGAACTGAATACTGTCATGTTAGGGAGATGAACTGAATACTGTCAAGGTTATGGAGATGAACTGAATACTGTCAGGGTTAGGGAGATGAACTGAATACTGTCAGGGTTAGGGAGATGAACTGAATACTGTCAGGTTAGGAGATGAACTGAATATTGACAAGCTAGAGATGAACTGAATACTGTCAGGTTAGGAGATGAACTGAATATTGACATAGCTAGGAAGAATAATACAGTCAGGGTTAAGGAGACGAACTTAGTTCATAGTTCATATGTACGGTTCCAACTTCACTGCAACGCGTCACCCCATAATTGCTCCGTTCCTGTGCCAACGAAAATCACACGACATGCTAACAACTGTGAAATGTCTCCAGTGTGAACTAATTCCAGAATGAAACAGCCGTACCGCCACAAAAAGCAATCTGCACCGCATAAATGCATATGGTCGTCACTAAAGTTGCAACACAAAACTGTTCATCACTTAAATTGCAATTCATGTCGAAGGGAACATCAATCACGACAAAATCCAGCTTTCTGCACATGCAATATAACTGCATTGAGTCGGTTAGTCATAACCACTGTCCATTTTCTGAATACGCACAACAAACGCACGATTGACACAGCAAAAAGCATTCCATGTAACATCATAGCTCACAGCGTTGCTCAAGCACTAACTCAGTAGCTCGGCAAACGAAACCGGAAAATACGCGACCAAACATGGTGGAAATGCGCTAGCAAAGTCGTGTCCAGAATCAAACAGTCCTGGCTCTGAATGGCCCTCCCGCATTCAGCCATTGCTGGCCAGATTTTCTCTTACAGACGAACTGAATCATGTTTTGCTGAAATTCGAATGTGAATGGCGTGTACGTTCTATATGCTCCTAACTAGGGCAAAACGTACTCACGTTCTATGACACAAATAGACAAACAAATCATAAAGAGTGGCTCACAAGTAGTTCATAGACCGAACACAAACAACAACAACAAATCACATGACACGAGAGTACTCACCAACAGGTTGAGCTGAGAACTGGCACCTGGAGCCACTCAAACCATCCGGGCACCGGCACCTGCTGCAGTCCTTGGGGTCTGGGTACCCGTCGTGCAGGCATGAGAATGTGGCAGTGGGACAGGAATCTGAACAAAGTAATGTTACGTATTATAACATCTCTGTCCAGCATTACCATCATAACATTGGTTGTTGGTTATTGATTATTGGTGTTTGGTTATTGGTTATTGGTGTTTGGTTATTGGTTATGGTTATTGGTGTTTGGTTATTGGTGTTTGGTTATTGGTTATGGTTATTGGTATTTGGTTATTGGTTATGAGCTATAGGTTATTGGTTATGTGGTGTTTGGTTATTGGTTATGGTTATTGGTGTTTGGTTATTGGTGTTTAGTTATTGTGTTATGTATTGGTTATGGTTATTGGTGTTTGGTTTTGGTTATGGTTATTGGTGTTTGGTTATTGGTTATGGCTATTGGTGTTTGGTTATTGGTGTTTGGTTATTGGTTATGGCTATTGGTTCTTGGTTATGGTTATTGGATGCTAAACTGGCGCCATTGAGCTCCGGACAGACACATAGGCGCTTAGTCTTCCCCAATAGATATCGAAGGGTATGCACACTGATGGTTCCTGCGACTCGTTGGTTAAACACTTGTCACTCTGCCCCTAAGGCAGTCAGTTCTACTTGTACAACGAGCAACTTCAAACTTCTTAAATTGCTGGATCGATTCAACATTTATTTTAGTGTCTGCATCCAACAGGCAGTCCAACAGAAGATTCTCGATAAACTATTGTTCGCATTTAATTTGCAATGAAACTTACCTTTACAATATGCCAGATTGGCCAACTTGACATCAAAGAATGACAGCGCTTGTCTTTGACCTAGATTCCGTTGCAGAAGTGGGTCTCTTGTTTTGAGAGTAACAAGCCCATTCTTGGAGAAGAACTGAGGAAAAAAGGTTATGGGTACCGCATGTTAGCTAAACTTGATTAACTAGTACATGATTATCTCTTAATCTCCAGGCTATAAGGATTACAGCAATCACCATAAAACATCAACAAATAGCGTGTTCTGTGCAGAACTTTGTCACTCTAACAATCCTTAATTTCTCTCTATCATAGCCCAGATGTCCCGCCACTGCAGACTCATTGCTCAAACCATTAGTCGTTACTGTCGTCAATGTCTGTAATACCGCTTTTTAGGGCGGTGTAGGACAGGGGGGACATGAGACTGAGGAATTTAATGGCCGCATGGCTAGTGCAGTCGTCGCGAAGTTGTTCAGGTTAGGATGTTTTCTTTATGCCCTCGACAGAATAGACTCCTTGGTCTTACCGTGGATTAAACCAGGGTCTCCCAGATGGGAGCGCCGCGCTAACCACTACAGCAATGTAGCGAGCGCAGATGTAACCAGCCGCAGAATGCGCTAACTAGCCGCAGATGTAACCAGCCGCAGAATGTATAGCTACAACAATGTAACAGCAGAAGGGAGCCACGCTCTAATCCATTCTCCTAGACGCCATCGTTTCATATCGTATAAGTGATTCTGATAGACACTTCATCTCTGTCGTGACCAGTTTTCTCATCGTTTCATATCAGCGTCCAGAGACTCCACATTCTGCGTAGACACTTCATCTCTGTCGTGACTAGTTTTCTTCTATCGTTTCATATCAGTGTCCAAGAGAATCCCAACATTCTGCGTAGACACTTCATCTCTGTCGTGACTAGTTTCTATCTATATTGTCGAGTCCACATCGTAGAATTCACCCGACTGTTTCTTTTCAAGCGTTAGGTAAGTCAACACATACAAACAGACAAATATTCTCAATTAATAATAATATACTAACCGACGAACCGTAATGCATGATGGAGCCAACATCATATGGAACACCCATGTTGTCTATATCTTCCCAAGACTCCTGGAAGTAGAAACAGAAAATATCATCATTATCAAGTTTGACATCATCATCATTATCAAGTATGCCATCATCATCATTATCAAGTATGACATCATCATCATTATCAAGTATGACATCATCATCATTATCAAGTTTGACATCATCATTACAAGTATGACATCATCATTATTATCAAGTATGACATCATAATTATTATCAAGTATGACATCATTATCAAGTATAACATCATCATCATTATCAAGTTTGACATCATCAGTTCAGTTAGCACACATCGAACATATCAAGTATCTCAAATAATAATATCAACTGACGAATTAATGCAGATGACCACATCATACAAGTTTGACATATCTTCCCAAGTAGTGACATCATCATTATCATCAAGTTGACATCATCATCATTATCAAATATGACACATCCTCATTATCAAGTATGACATATCATCATTATCAAGTATGACATCATCATATTATCAAGTATGACATCATCATCATTATCAAGTATGACATCATCATCATTATTATCAAGTATGACATCATTATATTATCAAGTATGACATCATCATCATTATCAAGTATGACATCATCATCATTATTATCAAGTATGACATCATCATCATTATCAAGTATGACATCATCATCATTATCAAGTATGACATCATCATCATTATCAAGTATGAATCATCATTCAAGTATGACATCTATTATTATCAAGTATGAATCATCATCATTATCAAGTATGACATCATCATCATTATCAAGTATGACATCATCATCACTATCAAGTATGACATCATCATCATTATCAAGTATGCATCATCATCATTATCAAGTTTGACATATCATTCAATATGATCATCATTATCAGTATGACATCATCACATTATCAATATGACATCAATCATCATTATGAAGTATGACAAATCTCATTATCAAGTATGACAACATCATCATTATGAGTATGACACATCATTATCAAGTATGCAACATCTACTTATGAGAAATATTTCTAGTTCACATTTTACAACCACTCATTATATCTTACCATATTCATTATTAATTTACTGTTATAAATCACAGGTTTTAGAAATGTAGTTAGTAACAGTGGGACGGATTAGCGTAATGCATAAACGTTCGACTATCCACTCGGACTCAAAATGGTTGTAGATTCAATCCCATACTATACGTTCCACACGTGAGGAAAGGAATTGGCTCTCCTACCTCCTGTACCATTAAAAAATGTAATCGTGCATATCCTTTACAGGACTTAGCCATCAACCCAGTAAATGAGTCGTTGATTTTCTAGGCACCACTTATACGTTCAGTAGTTTGTCGTTGCTTTCTGAATGGTGAGGTCTATTTTTACCGTTATTTTCCACGGGAACAAATTTGTTTCCAAACTCTCCCCGGAGTTTGAACCAGAGTACGCTGAGGTTGTGATCGAGCTTATGCCACTTACACAATAAATGACTATAAATATGAAGAGACATTCACTCATATCAGAAAGTCTGACAAGGATACAGGTAATGTTATTTTATTTACAATTAATAACAACAAAGTTAACTAAAGCACAGTTAATAACAACAAAGTTAACTAAAGTTATACCAGTTAATAAACAAACAAAAGTTAACTAAACAGCAAAGTTAATAAATCAAGTACAAAGTTAATAATCAAGTTAATAACAGCAAAGTTAAAACACGTAATAACAGCAAGTTAATAAACCAGTTAATAACAACAAAGTTAACTAAAGCGCAGTTAATAACAACAAAGTTAACTAAACCAGTTAATAACACAAGTTAATAAACACAGTTAATAACACAAAGTTAACTAAAGCACAGTTAATAACAAAAAGTTAATGCATTAAAAACAGCACGTTAATAACAACAAAGTTAACTAAAGCACAGTTAATAACAACAAAGTTAATAACACAGTTAATAACAAGTAAACAGTTAATAACAAAAAGTTAACTAAAGCACAGTTAATAACAACAAAGTTAACTAAAGCCAGCATGTTTTTTTTTTAAACACTTTTTTCTTATTGTGGTCTTTTGTATCCCCGTTTCGTTTTCCCATCAGCTAGGAATATCACGCCACATGTCACTGGTATTAGACACAGCAAGAACTACTTAGCAAGGTATACAATTTTAGGATCTATGGGGAAGGGGGAGCAGAACAACGCAGTCTGACTTCGAACTACAACCTCTGGGATGCAACCCAAACGGTTCAACATGGTTAAATAAATATGTTATTTTTGTAGAAAATATACTACAACATCTTCTGGCAACCCCAACCACGAACTTGTTGCTACCACTAACAACAATATTCTCAGTATGTTAGTACTCTTATAACTAAAATACTTAAACAACTAAAGTACTCTCACAACTAAAGTACTCTCACAACTAAAGTACTCTCACAACTAAAGTACTCTCACAACTAAAGTACTCTCACAACTAAAGTACTCTCACAACTAAAGTACTCTCACAACTAAAGTACTCTCACAACTAAAGTACTCTCACAACTAAAGCACTCTCACAACTAAAGCACTCTCACAACTAAAGTACTCTCACAACTAAAGATCTCTCACAACTAAAGTACTTCACACTAAAGTGCAATCTCACAACTAAAGTCTTCACACTAAAGTCTTATAGCTAAAGTACTTCTCACAACTAAAGTACTTCACAACTAAAGTATTTCACAACAAAGTACCTCACAACTAAAGCATCTCACAGCTAAAGTACTCTCACAACTAAAGTACTCCAAGCTAAGTACCTCACAACTAAAGTCTTCACAACTAAAGCACTTCACAACTAAAGCATCTCACAACTAAAGTACTCACACTAAAGTACTCTAAACTAAAGTACTTCACAACTAAAGTAATTCACAACTAAAGTACTCTCACAACTAAAGCACTCTCACAACTAAAGACTCTACAACTAAAGTATTCACAACTAAAGTACTTCACAGCTAAGTATCTCACAACTAAAGACTTCACAACTAAAGTACTCACAACTAAAGTACTTCAACTAAAGTACCTCACACTAAATGTCTCACAACTAAAGTACTCTCACAACTAAAGTACTTCACAACTAAAGTACTTCACAACTAAAGTACTTCACAACTAATGTACTCACAACTAAAGCATAACCACAGCTTAAGATCTCCACAAACAACAGCAGCATTATCATTATTTGTTGCATTGCTATTGTCCACTAAAGTTGTACCTACTGTTTAAAGTTGAACTCTTCTCCCCGTTTACGTTTTCTCGATGTACGTAACGTATGAGTCTCGGTCTGGTCTGGACTGCTCATGCCAGAATCCGATAGCGTGTCCCAGTTCATGAAGCAATACGCCTTTCTATCAACAAATATTTATAACGTCATTCATTCAGCAGAACTTTTAGATTAACTAAAGGTGCAAAACAATAAGCATGTCGAAACGCCATTTGTTGTCCATTTTCTTATTTAATCATTTTTCCCCACTTATGTAACACGGTATATACCTGTATATGCTCATCGTCCATTTGCCCAGTATTACCAGCCTCCACTCACGGTTTTCTCCAGATCTGATCTGATCCGGTCTGAGCACATCAGATTTGTATGTTTCTGTACATGGCCCTATAATGCTTCATTAACTAACTACTACAATATTTCTTCTTCTGCGTACTCACTAGATTGAGATTTCGGATTCTCAACTCTTAAGTCTGTAGTCTTGGTCTATCTTATATTTGTTATATTTAACACTTATAGCAGATTTCTGATTTCTTCTTCTTCTTCTTCTGCGTTCTCACTAGATTGGATTTTGGATTCTCTAATAAAGGCCGTCTGCCTCAGATTATCAGCCACGCCATACAGTTTGTCTTGGACGCTAGTGCAAGTGGGCCACCTCTTTCTTCTCAAGTCTGCATACTGGGGCAGTTCTGTAGGATATAATTCCTATGATTTCTGCTTCCCGTTTGTGCCGATCTCTTCCAGAAGTAGGTTTTGGCCACCCTGGTGATGGTAGGTCTGACATTCTTACTGCGTGGCTAAATCTCCGATGCAGATTGGTGACCGTAGAAGCCGTTATCCAATTCCTCATTGTTAGAGGTCGTTGCACCATGTTATGCGCCTTACGGCCTGGTGCATCCGTTTCCTGCAAGCATTTGTTTCGGGTTAGCATTCCCTAGCGGACACGTGCATCCGATTTCAACCAAACCTCCTTTGTCGCCTCTTACGACATGCGTGGCAGGTAACAATGGTTCTATTCTTTACACTCCAAATTTGGGCCCCGGTAACCACTCGGCGCTATTACAATATGAAAGCTTGTATTTAAATGTGAAGTTTTTACTAGAACTCTAGAAGATGGTGAAATGTTTCCCAAATATATTTATAGAAATGATTAACTAAAACAGGAAATAGCTCTTCTAGTACTTACCTTGAAACATCCGTTAGCAGTTGAAATCTCTTGAAACTGAAACGCTTTCTCGCGACCGACGTAAGACCAGCAGCTGGGAATAAACAGATAAAAAAAATAGAAAATATGGCTCCACTTTGTATATATTCAAAACTTTGTCAAAATACAGTACTATGTTTTTACGTGTTTCGGCACATGACCAAGCAAAGAAATATGGACAATTTATTCATCAAAATATTAGTTGTACATGGTATCCTACGAATACCATGGACAGAAAAAGAAAGAACACTGATGTCCTGAAAGAACTAAATGTTAAAGAGAATTGGCTGATAAACAACATACTATACAGAAAAATTACATACTTTGGTCACATCAAGCGTCACGATGGCCTGGAAAGAACAATACTAGAGTGCAGGTCCCAGGACGCAGAGGCAGACCAAGCAGAAGATGGCTACAAGATATTAAAGAAACCATGAACATGACCATCGACGAAGTGGGTGAACTGGCAAGAGACAGAGTGAATTTCAGATGTGCTGCAAAGAGAGCAACGTCCTATAAAGGATACGCACCTTGATGATGATGAAACTATATAAGCGGATATGAAAACAGATCAGAATACTAAGAGCATGCATATTCTTAGTGGCAATGTATGGGTGTGAAGCATGGACATTTAACAAGGCAGATAGGAAACATATATGTGCTTTTGAATAAGTATTACAGAATAATCCTCCGTATACCATGGACAGAGAAGAGAACAAATAGATCTATCCAGAAAGAACTCAAAAGTCAAAGACTATGATTCAACCTTGGTTTAAAAGGCCCACGATATATATAACGTGGCGAGTCTAAAAGACACACGATATATATAACGTGGCGAGTCTAAAAGACACACGATATATATAACGTGGCGAGTCTAAAAGGCATACGATATATATAACGTGGCGAGTCTAAAAGACACACGATATATATAACGTGGCGAGTCTAAAAGGCATACGATATATATATAACGTGGCGAGTCTAAAAGGCATACGATATATATAACGTGGCGAGTCTAAAAGACACACGATATATATAACGTGGCGAGTCACCAAAATAAATACAATCAAGATTCAGACCTTTATTTACATGCGTCTTCGGCGTATTCTAAGATTGAGATAGTAGAACAAAGTTGCAAACACAGATCTGTGGAAAAGAACAGGACAGGAACCCATGATGGTCCAGGTTAAGATGGCGTCTAAAAGGTCACGATAATTAGCGTGGCGAGTTAATAGCCCTGTGGAAATACAGTCGAGTGTCACTAGACAAACATTTAAGTGGAACCGGAAAGTGGCGATGATGTGGGAATACCCTGTGGAAGACACAGTCGAGTGTCACTAGACAAACATTTAAGTGGAACCGGAAAGTGGCGATGAGGTGGGAATACCCTGTGGAAGACACAGTCGAGTGTCACTAGACAAACATTTAAGTGGAACCGGAAAGTGGCGATGAGGTGGGAATACCCTGTGGAAGACACAGTCGAGTGTCACTAGACAAACATTTAAGTGGAACCGGAAAGTGGCGATGAGGTGGGAATACCCTGTGGAAACACAGTCAGAGGTCACTAGACGAACATTTAAGTGGAACCGGAAAGTGGCGATGAGGTGGGAATACCCTGTGGAAGACACAGTCGAGTGTCACTAGACAAACATTTAAGTGGAACCGGAAAGTGGCGATGAGGTGGGAATACCCTGTGGAAGACACAGTCGAGTGTCACTAGACAAACATTTAAGTGGAACCGGAAAGTGGCGATGAGGTGGAAAACCTGTGGAAGAACAGTCGAGTGTCACTAGACGAACATTTAAGTGGAACCGGAAAGTGGCGATGAGGTGGGAATACCCTGTGGAAGACACAGTCGAGTGTCACTAGACGAACATTTAAGTGGAACCGGAAAGTGGCGATGAGGTGGGAATACCCTGTGGAAGACACAGTCGAGTGTCACTAGACAACATTTAATGGAACCGGAAAGTGACGATGAGGTGGAATACTCTGTGGAAGACACAGTCAGTGTCACTAGACAAACATTTAAGTGGAACCGAAAGTGCGATGAGGTGGGAATACCCTGTGGAAGACACAGTCGAGTGTCACTAGACAAACATTTAAGTGGAACCGGAAAGTGGCATGGTGGAATAACTGTGGAAGACACAGTCGAGTGTCACTAGACAAACATTTAAGTGGAACCGGAAAGTGGCGATGAGGTGGGAATACCTCTGGGAGACACAGTCAGTGTCACTAGACAAACATTTAAGTGGAACCGGAAAGTGACGATGAGGTGGGAATACCCTGTGGAAGACACAGTCGAGTGTCACTAGACAAACATTTAAGTGGAACCGGAAAGTGGCGATGAGGTGGAATATCCTGTGGAAGACACAGTCGAGTGTCACTAGACAACATTTAAGTGGAACCGGAAAGTGGACGATGAGGTGGGAATACCCTGTGGAAGACACAGTCGAGTGTCACTAGACAAACATTTAAGTGGAACCGGAAAGTGACGATGAGGTGGGAATACCCTGTGGAAGACACAGTCGAGTGTCACTAGACGAACATTTAAGTGGAACCGGAAAGTGACGATGAGGTGGGAATACCCTGTGGAAGACACAGTCGAGTGTCACTAGACGAACATTTAAGTGGAACCGGAAAGTGGCGATGAGGTGGGAATACCCTGTGGAAGACACAGTCGAGTGTCACTAGACGAACATTTAAGTGGAACCGGAAAGTGGCGATGAGGTGGGAATACCCTGTGGAAGACACAGTCGAGTGTCACTAGACAAACATTTAAGTGGAACCGGAAAGTGGCGATGAGGTGGGAATACCCTGTGGAAGACACAGTCGAGTGTCACTAGACAAACATTTAAGTGGAACCGGAAAGTGGCGATGATGTGGGAATACCCTGTGGAAGACACAGTCGAGTGTCACTAGACAAACATTTAAGTGGAACCGGAAAGTGGCGATGAGGTGGGAATACCCTGTGGAAGACACAGTCGAGTGTCACTAGACAAACATTTAAGTGGAACCGGAAAGTGGCGATGAGGTGGGAATACCCTGTGGAAGACACAGTCGAGTGTCACTAGACAAACATTTAAGTGGAACCGGAAAGTGACGATGAGGTGGGAATACCCTGTGGAAGACACAGTCGAGTGTCACTAGACGAACATTTAAGTGGAACCGGAAAGTGACGATGAGGTGGGAATACCCTGTGGAAGACACAGTCGAGTGTCACTAGACAAACATTTAAGTGCGGAAAGGACGATGAGGGAATACCGTGGAAGCACTAGTCGAGTGCACTAGACAAACATTTATGAACCGAAAGTGCGATGAGGTGGAATCTGAAGACAAGTCGAGTGTCACTAGACAAACATTTAAGTGGAACCGGAAAGGAAAACGTAAAAGGGGACGTCCTAAACAGATTTGGAGACGGGAGTCTTCGTGAGGAACGGTGAAGTGCTGGACTATCCTGGAGTACCATAAGGAAACGCCCATAGACCGGTAAAAGTGGCGCCAACAACTGTTGATGCCCTATAATCCACGAGGAGCAGAGAGGAGTATAAAATATATATAAATAAATAGTAAGTTACAAAGATTGAATACTTTAATTAAGTCAAGTCAGTAAGTCATATATATATATAAATAGTAAGTTACAAAGATTTAATATTTTAATTAATATTTTGTGACATCAAAGACTAATAACTACAAATGCAATACACCTGGAACAGAATAAAAAACTGAAACTCCTCACGACGCTTCCCTGCACATATGGATATGGATACAATAAGACAAGTTAACATTACCTAATATCTTTTCTGAAGTCCAGTATAGGTCTTCCTTGATAACTTTGGTTAACGACTTCCTTGAAGGTTATACATGTGAGTGAACTGAATTCATTGATGGCAGCCATGATGAATGACCTCTCTGTTGCATCTGAAAGTGGAAGTAGGAAAACTACAGGAAGTAACAACACTTACACTTACTGCAAAGAATATCAAACACAAAACCTTTATGTAATCCAAATTATGCGGGTTATTTTGAAGGATGGGGGGGAGGTACTTACCAGGCAGTACCGCAGTGAGTGGTCCCAGTTACGGTTGAAGGTGTAAAAACTCCGAACACCGTCATTCTTTCGAATAGGAGCTGATCGGAATTTGTTTAAATGTATCAAGTTACCTTTTGACTCTATGAAGGTGCCCATGATTTGGCCGTGATCAAGTGGACACCATACTTTAATCTTAGAGAAAATGCCGAGAAGAGATACAAATTATGGTACCACAAATAAATTGTGATTAGAACTCAGTAGCAGATGGTATTGATTGATTGAATGATTGATTGATCGATTGATTGATTGATTGATTGATCGATTGATTGATTGATTTGATAGAATCATTATCATTGCACTTCAGTGAGTAACCATGTGTGTTCCGATCTTTTTCTTACACAGGAAGATCTCAGCTGCAGTGGACGAACTCCATAGCACCAGCGAGGGTCTCCGATGTCATTTTGAAGATGGTGAAGATATTTTTGTAGGAAATGTATTTTTAAACTTTTCTAATAAAGTGTGCCCGGACAGCGGCATTAGAGCCTGCTCTTCTCGATTCTGAACTGACAGTGGTTTTTTTACGAGCTCAAATTAAACACGTGACCTACGTGTTATCGTCCGTCTCCGATAAGACTAGGAACTCGATCTCATCTACACTGTAATCAGGGATCTCTGGAAAATATCCAGATGGCTCCACAAGGTAGCGAACCTGGTACCTTTGGCACGATAGACGAGCACCTAGCCTCTACGCCACAGAGACGCCCCCTCCCCTTCCCCAATATAAAATGGTATTGAAAGAGTGAAAGTACACATTAAGCCCGACTTGATGAACCCAAAGACAAACCAATGACCCTCCCCTTGATTGTCCAGCTTGTTGACTTACTTAAGAAGTATTTGGGACTGTCATTGAACCTGTAAGGAATGGGTAACGGCCATCGTTTGTCCACTTCAGCATTGATTTTTCGTTTCTTTCGAGATCTAGTGGACGCTAGTATGTTCTCGGCTTCTCTAACTGTCAGCATTATGTCCCCTTCAAAGAGCACAGCCTCTGTGGTCAGGTTCTCCTAGAAAATAGAATATGGGCATTAACAAATAGAATATGTTATTTATCTTTTAATATATCTTCTTATTCTTCTGCGATCAACTTCTACTATGCGACTACTCCGGTATTGTCATAAACAGGACAATACGCTTTTAAATTTGTCACTCCTGTTGTTCGTTTGCTTGATAAAGGCCTTATTGGTCGAAACGTTGCTGTATTTTCTCATTGTTTTTGTAATTTGCAAAACTACAATACTTTGTGATTACGTGTTTTGCCAATCAAATAGTTTTACTGCAGTCTCATCTATTTTGTGAATATTTCGACAATGCGCTTGAGATCTTCACCGGTCCCCCATAGTTTGTCCTGCTGGCCTGGTTTTCATTCTCACTCTGCTCAGGCTGGGGCAGTCTTGCAGAACTGCTTTGCTGCTTCCCATGTTCAGGCATCCGAGTCCCTGAGACCCATTTATTAATATATCGATATTAATCTACCAAGGACACACTAAAGAGTGTGTGTGACCAATGAGACACGGGAAACATCAGCATGTATTCACTGCTTGACATTATTTTAATCTATTTGTACACCTCTTTAATCTATTTAGACACCTCTTTAATCTATTTATACAACTCTGTAATATATTTAGACAACTCTGTAATCTATTTAGACAACTCTGTAATCTATTTAGACAACTCTGTAATCTATTTATACAACTCTGTAATCTATTTATACAACTCTTAATCTAGTTGTACAACTCTGTCATCTATTTATACAACTCTGTCATCTATTTATACAACTCTGTAATCTATTTAGACACCTCTTTAATCTATTTATACAACTCTTTAATCAATTTATACAACTCTGTAATCTATTTGTACAACTCTGTCATCTATTTATACAACTCTTTAATCTATTTGTACAACTCTGTCATCTATTTATACAACTCTGTCATCTATTTATACAACTCTTTAATTTATTTATACAACTCTTTAATCTATTTATACAACTCTGTAATCTATTTAAACAACTCTATTTAAATTACATAACTCTCTAATTTAATTTTACAACTCTCTGAGCATGTGTGTGTGTAAGTGTTTGCGTGCATGTGTGTGTTACCTACCTTGTTGAGATGGTATGTCAGTTTTTCCATTTGTTGGATAATGTTACTGACTGCTGTCATGTCATTTTCACTGTTGTCGTCAACTCTGTCTGTTGTATCAGGCTGGAGACAACCAAATATCACATGATGATGAGGAGAAGAAGGAGGAGCGTGAGGACGATGATGATGTTGAAGGTGACTGGGAGGATATTACTAAAGATGGTTGTGATAATTTTGATAATGGTGATGATTATGTAGATGATGGTGATGAAGGTGGGGATGATTATAATTATGACGATGATCGTGCTGATGATAATGATGATGATAAGGATGTTAATGATTGAACTGATAGTACTAAATGTGGTTGATGATTTACTGATGGTGATGGAGGTGATGGAGTTGATGATGATGATGGTGACGTTGATGATGATGTTGATGGTGGTGATGATGATAATTCTAAAGGTGGTTGTGATGATTTTGATAATGGTATTGATGATGTTGACGATGGTGAGGATGATGGATATTGTGATAATGGTGTTGGTAATGTGAATTGAAGGCAGACCAAGAAAAAGATGGGTTGATGGAGTTACAGACATCTTAAAACTTCACAATACCACACCATATCAAGCGACCGAGCGTGCATTATCTCGAAAACCGATCATCAGTTAAACCTGCTACGCCTAACGGCAAAAAGCAGAGAAGGACAAAAGAAAGAAAGAAAGTCTGTACTAAAACTGTCTTTTCTTTCTGTCGTATGTATTAATTACTGACGTCCTTATTGATAATATATGTATTACTAACGTCTTTGTTACCGATGTCAAAAATAAAAAAACAGAGAAGGACAACAGAAAAGAAAGAAAGAAAAGACAGAAAGAAACTACATTTATTCATAGCTCTAAGAAAGCACTGTGCACAAATGGATGCACACAATGGATGCACACAATGGATGCACACAATGGATGCACACAATGGATGCACACAATGGATGCACACAATGGATGCAATAATAAGTTTTACAGAAAGAAAGACTCTCCTGAAACCGTCCAGAAAAATAATGCAGTGAAAAGCAAACAGAGGATACAATCCAGTTTCAGTTATATTTCAGTTTCAGTTTGGAATATCTTCATTGTACTCCGGACATGTCCATAAGTGCTCCGATCTCCTTCGCAATATCTCCAACAGCGTCCAGCGACTGACCGTATCAGTTCGATTTTGATTGATGAGCCTACTCACGTACCTGTTATGTTGTTCTTTTCTTGCTACTCTAATCTTCAAACCCAGCTCCTGCAATCTAGTAGTTGACGTCAATAAAGTGCCATGCCTGCCGGCGTAGGCGATCATGTCTCTCCACAACTCTCTTTGCTTGGTGCATGTAATCAGTTCTGACGTCGATATTTTGTCGAACCATGATGTCAGGCCATCTAACATCTTGATAGTAGTTGACGTGGATTGGTTTAAATGAAAATCTTCTTTGTGGCCACACTTTGTGAGGGCGTTCAAAATATCAGCTCTATCCATTGGCTGGCCCTCTGATATGGTGGCCAGCCAGCCTGTCTGCTCTCTCATTGCCAACGACACCCATGTGCCCCAGAACGAAGATAAGTATGATTCTGCAAATTGTTGACGTTTGTAGTGATTCAGTCCATTGCCTGCGCACCGAACCAGCCTCTACCTTGCAGATCATACTCAATGAATCGCTCAGAATGCACGCATGAGTGTAGTTTTGTGACACCAGCCAACATAATAGCATGGCAACATAAATACATTAAACAGAAAAGTGCAGACCATAGTCTTCAGAATTAGAATGGGACACTGTATTGGATGACAGTGCACAGTAATGACTCTGTGTTACCATTAATGACAATTCCTATACAATAATTAATATTAGAAAAAGAAAATTAAACAGACATTCTTACCTTCTCTGTCTCTAATGAAAGCGCCAAAGTTGCACGTGCAGAAACCAGGCCCATTGTTACAAAACAAACAAGTAACAGGTGAATCATCATCACTGGACGACAGTCAGAGACTGAGTTATTGTTCTTGGTACATCCAAATGTGAAGATATGAGACGCGATAGTTGTCCTTGGTAGAGTCATTATTTTAACTGCAGTATACAACTATTTCCAAATTAGCATTTACAACCCAAGCAACACTGAAGAAATTCCACTTGTGAAAACATTCTGTAGAGACTGTTCTATGGAGTATAGTCTGTTCAGAATTGGTATTTTGTGTTGATACCTGTGGGGAATAAAATATTAAATCATTACTTGGTTTCTTGTAATATTTAACTATTGAATTCTCCGAAAGGAGTTCATTCTTATTTTTCATCTTTGTTGGCCTAGACCAGTGTTTCCCAACCTTTTGTGTGCCGTGCCCCACCAAAGCCTTTCAAAAATTCGTATGCATCCCCTCCCTCCTTATGTAACATATACAAAAATTGTTAATTTCCAAAAATTGAATTGCTCACTAAAGAAACTTAAATGATAGGTTTTAGGAAGAAATAACTAAGAGGTTGTCAAGGAAACACAGTAAGTAAATTTTCAAAACGTATAATGGAGAACTGAAATTCAAGTATGAAATAATATTAATGACAGATTTTTAAATATTATTTTAATTATTAGTAATTATTTATTATTTACACTTAGTGAGATCATTGCGCTTGATGTATGCTGCAAAGAGATTTTATGTTTGGTTCCAATTTAGTTAGCTTCAGTCTCAAGTCTCCTCGTTGTATTACATCCAGCCGATTTCTTTTTAGCAGCAGATCAGTTATGGCACTAAATCCACATTCAGCTAAATATGAAGATGGAAACTGTAATAGCAGTTTTCTTGTACATTTGCTTGAATTTGTATATTTCTTCTTCTTCTCTTGAACACCCTCTGTTAATTCAGACGAAATTCATGATGCCTGGTATTGCGCTTCTGATTGATTTTTGCGTGAGGCCTAAATTGCCCTTTTACAGGTGTCCCTCAACCATATGGACAGCCTCGCCGACTTCAGAGGTACTTGAGCTTAAATCCTCCAAGTGTGATCGTTTGCAGGAAACCTGTTGTCTGTGTAACCCTTGCCTTGAGTCCTCGTACCATTGGTACTTTTACGGCTAGAGTTAGTGAAGTGCGACTTCTCTATCGGATTTCCTGCCTTTGGTAAGATCGTTTCGTACGCATCGTATGATAAACACTCTTTAATGATCTGTTAGTGCCGTATATTTGGACTTGGATCTACGCCAGAGAGCATTTGCTACTTTACGCTGACTGGGTGAGGTCACTCCGGTTTAGGAGCATTCTCGACCCTTCTAGGACTAGTCACTGGAACTGTCACCTTTTTTATATTCATTGCTCTTTTACGATCATTTTTCGCCGTATATTTGGACTTTATAATCTTCGCCAAAGAGTTCTACAATATGCGCTCTTTCTGACTATATAAGGTCGTTTCGGATTAGGAAAATTCTCAGTCATTGGAGACGCATGTGCTTGTCGTGCAAACGATAACATTTTGGCGGTATGCTTAGCCTTTATATGATCTGAGCCATGGTCTTTGGACATCATCATACTCTGTGTAGGATGATCGGCGTCCGAAAAGTATCGCCCTTAGCCAATGTTTCGGTTTGTACCAGTCAAGTCTTTACATTATCGTCCTTACTTTTCTATCTATGGTGAGTTTGTTCCTAAGTAGGAGTGTTCTCAGCCGTTTAGGAGCGCGTGTCGGCACTTGGCAATTTGCAAGGGTTTACTCTGCATTTTCCTGTCCCCAGGGCTGTGCACAGATTTTAGAGGTCGTTTCAAACGGCACTAGCAGCGCAGATGAAATTTTGCGCTCGCCAACATGTTAGTAGTTAATGCAACAGTATCCTGCCGGCTGTCTCAGGAGGGCAGTTTCGTTAGGCACTAAAACGCAATTTTAGGATTTGCGCTTGGCCAACCTTACCCGGTAAATGTATCTACTTTAGGCCTTTGACACGGAGTTGTTTGCCGTAATCTTCCCATGTGTTGGCACGATACTTTACCGTGTTTTCAGAGACACTTGCTGAGACTGTTTATTCGTTACGGATCGTTCTCATTGGTTCTTACTTCACAGCTATCAATTTTTGGTGCCGCCATTTGCTCCAAAGGAGTTGGCATTCGTTCACAGACGACTCGTACAGTGCAGTTTTCTTACGATTCATCAAATATTTGGGCAACTTTTCATCGGACATCGACCAGAAGATGCGTGCATTTTGTAAATGGATTTTGGACCTGCATTGCTTTCACGTGGTTGCACTACTACCACTACCTGTAGCTCTCCCTCGATCCCTACCCGCTTAGCCAGACAAGAACAAATGCCTGTTACCAGGGTCACGACGTGGAGGTGGGGTAGGATCTTGATTAGTGCCAGCTCATTAATTTTGGCGTAGCGTTGTCCCTATGCCCATTTGATCACAATTTGTATATTTGATTTCTGTTTCCTCACAATGCCATGCCATCGCTCCATTTATATTAAATAAAGTTTTAACTGACTCATCATTCTGCATTTCTGCGAGTTCTTTTGATACTGCATATTTGAAATATCAGACAAATCCACTAATATTGGCATTATAACTTTCAAGTTGGAAAATCAAGTTGGTTCAAGTCAGAAAATCTTTCTTTTAAATCAGCCGATAGAATTTTCAGATGATCGACAATAATAAGTAAAGCGGTGTCAGTCACTTCACATTTCTGTAGCCAATGAAACTTTTCAAAATTTTTATTCAAAATTCAGTAAAGATAATGAAACCAAATATCTTTGCTTTTGCATAAAACAAGAGTTGTTGTTTTTTGTTTTTTTCCTTGAAGTTGGTTATTTAATATATTTAGTTTTTCAAAGATATCGGCTAGATAACTCACAAAAGCTTTACCATCGACCGTTAACGATTTTAACCCAATAACACATGCTTTCCCCCTTTCAAAGCTTTGTTAAAATGATGTAGAAATGTACCTAGGTATAAGAACTTTCTGTTTATTGAAGATTTTTAAACTTCAGTAAAGTGATTGTGAAGCAACATTCGTTTTTGTCAACAGACATCAAAAAGCCAATATATCGGTTTTGAAACATCGTGAACATTAGTTAAACTCCGAACGGGTCCATTGTCCCCCTGAACGATGAAAATGCCCCCGTAGGTGCCCCACGTTGGGAAACAGGGGCCTAGACGGTCTGATATAACCAACACAAGGCTCGTTCTTATGTTGAAAGAGTGTGACTCGACTTAAAGAGGTTGTAGTCCTTCTATATAACCAACACAAGGTTCGTTCTTATGTTGAAAGGATGTGACTCGGCTTATAGAGGTTGTAATCCCTCTATATAACCAACACAAGGCTCGTTCTTAGGTTGAAAGGATGTGACTCGACTTAAAGAGGTTGTAATCCCTCTATATAATAAACAATGGTTTCAAAAATTCATTAGAAAAGATTACAAATCTACAATAATATCTTCACCATCTTCAAAAACTACATCAGGGAGAGTCGCCGGTGCTACGGAGTTCGTGCAGTGCAGCTGAGATCTTCCTGTGTAAGAGAGAGATCGGAGCACACATGGCTACTCACCAAAGTGCGTTGATGATAATGGTCCTATTAATCAATGCTTTCTTATACATGTGAGTCACGTGATAAAAGTGATCTTATTGATTAAGTTATACAAAAACATAAACAGATAAGTCTTTGCCAGGATCAACAATATTTAGATACCAAATTAAATGAGTTTAAATAAGTCTTTGCCAGGTTCAACAATATTTAGATACCAAATTAAATGAGTTTAAATAAGTCTTTGCCAGGTTCAACAATATTTAGAAACCAAATTAAATGAGTTTAAATAAGTCTTTGCCAGGTTCAACAATATTTAGAAACCAAATTAAATAAGTTTAAATAAGTCTTTGCCATGTTCAACAATATTTAGATACCAAATTAAATGAGTTTAAATACTTGAAGAGAATAAGAGGTTTTTTAAGAACCCCATGGAAAGCAAGGAAGCCAATGAACATGATCAATAAATAGACGGTGTACAAGTATTAGGAGCTTCCGAAAAACAACACGGACCTTAAAACGGAGATACTGTGTTCCAGTTTAGCGCATAAAAGAACTCTTGACTATTGAAATTAGATCAGATTAGGCGGCAACGCCCCTGCACTGTAAAACGGATGTACTGTGTTCCAGTTTAGCGCATAAAAGAACTCTTTACTATTGAAAATAGATCAGATTAGGCGGCAACGCCCTTGCACTGTAAATTATTTTTTTTTAAAGAATACTATAAAATTCCAACCAAATTTAGAATACCTTCAAGTTAGATCGGCATCTCGTCGGTGCTACAGGTTCGTGCACTGTCACTGAGATATTCCTGTGTAAGAAAGAGATCGAAACCCACATGGTTGTCCGCCGTATTGCAATGATGAATGTCGTATCAATGAATCAATCTTCTTCTTCTTCTGCGAACGCCCGTTGTCAGTTCAGGCTGAAGGCATGGCGCCTGGTATGTGTTTCTGACTGAGTTTTTCGTGAGGCCTACTTACCGTTTTACCAGTGTGCCTCACCATGCGTTCAGCCTTCATCGTCTTCAGAGGTACTTGAAGATTAGATCCTTCAAGTGTGATCGTTACAGGAAACATGTTATCCACGAAACACTTACCTCGAGTCCTCGTACCATCGGTACTTTTACGGCCAGTGTTGATTAGTAAAGTTCGCCTTCTCTATCGGTTTTCCTGCCTTTTGTGATGTCGTTCCTTACACATCATATGATAAACACTCTTTAATGGTCTTTTAATTCTGTATATTTGGGCTTAGATCTACGCCAAAGAACATTTACTATTTTGCTGACTGGGTGAGGTCATTCTCAACCCTTCTAAGCTCCATTCTTTGACCCCAATCAACCATTCAATCAATCAAACAGCAATCTACCACTCGTGTGTTGCCGGGCTCGCAGGGAGATAAGAAGAGTAACACATCGACCTACAAGGTGACTGGGGTAGGGAGGCGACTGGGGTAGAGCTCACGGAAGCTACCTTAGTAAATAAAAATCGGATGTGAATTAGCAGAAATCTGATGTAGGCGCAAAACTGGTGCAACGTACAATCGCTCTTAGACTCGGATCACATACAGATCACAGAGAGTGGTTTAACAAGTGGTCGATATAAAGAAGAAAAAGAACATGAGACTACTAAAACGTAAATAAGTTGAGAATTCCCATTTCTTCGAGAATAGATGAGACTGGGTCACGCTGAACATTCTACAACGACACGTAATATATATATATACACGCTCGCACGCATGCAAACGCTTGCAAACACCTATATTTATACCTACACACAAATTTCCCTAACACAGAACGTGCAAGCAATCACGGCTTATCAATTCTCATTTTGTAACAGCACAAATCTTCCAGAAATATTTAAAAATTAGATAACGATGTAACATCAAATTTGAAGAGTTTTACATTCTTTTTCTTTGAACGCTCCAAGACGATCACATGTTAACCACTCTGTTTGATATGTATGTGATCTGAGCCTAACATCGGTTGTACGTTGTGCCAGTTATGCGCCTACAAGTAGGCCAGCACATCCGATTTCTGCAGAGCTTTTTATTTACTAGAGTAGCTTCCCTAGATCCTACATCAGTCACCTCTTACGACATGCCTTGTAGGTCGCAGTGGTACTATTCTTTGCCTCCTTGCAGGCCCCGACACCACATGGACAAGTTTTACATTAAGTTAGCAACAGAACATTAAAATATTACTGTAAATTCATCAATTAATATTTCACAATTTAATATATTGACTAGTATATCACCATCTGGCGTCTCGGTAAAATAAAATGTACTCAATTTGTTTAAACCGCAAAAGACACAAAACAATATTAAATCCCTGAGAAAACTGCTAGTTCGTTTCGGTGGGTACAAAAGTCGAAACGTGTTTTAAGTTTCCCGATATTGATGGTAAACACTTCCCCAGGTTCAATAGAAGCAGCTGTACTTCAATACAAGTTCAGCAATCGATCTCATGGGCTAATTTCAGCAGCGACCAAATAGCTCACAAGTCACCAGACTAATATCACTTGGGCCAAAATTATGCACGTTTAGCCACTCAGCAAAACTGTACAGAGAGAAAGTCTTGCAACTTTCATTTTGAAGGGAAATCGAGATGAAAATAATGTTTAGGTGGAGCAAGACTTTTCAGAGACAGTCTTGTAATTATGAGTAAAATGCAAAGTAATCGATGCTGTTTTGTGTCGTAATAGCATAGCAGTTTAGTGATATATAGTCCTACTGGACAATGACATATAGCATACAGCTTAGTATATATAGTCCTACTGGGCAGTGACAT
This sequence comes from Arion vulgaris, assembly GCA_020796225.1. Taxonomy (NCBI): domain Eukaryota; kingdom Metazoa; phylum Mollusca; class Gastropoda; order Stylommatophora; family Arionidae; genus Arion; species Arion vulgaris. Next base: position 76,310,610 of record CM036755.1, on the reverse strand, counting down.
AGCATATCAGCGTAGTGTTATATAGCACTACTGGCAGTGACATATAGCATAGCGGCGTAGTGTTATATAGCACTACTGGGCAGTGACATATAGCATAGCAGCGTAGTGTTATATAGCACTACTGGGCAGTGACATATAGCATAGCGGCGTAGTGTTATATAGCACTACTGGGCAGTGACATATAGCATAGCAGCGTAGTGTTATATATCACTACTGGCAGTGACATATAGCATAGCGGCGTAGTGTTATATAGCACTACTGGGCAGTGACATATAGCATAGCAGCGTAGTGTTATATATCACTACTGGGCAGTGACATATAGCATAGCTGATTGGTGATATATAGCATAACAGCGCAGTGATATATAACATAGCTGAGTTGTGATATATAGCATAACAGCGCAGTGATATATATATATATATATATATATATATAAGGTTAGTTCAACATTTAACTAAGGAAAAATGCCAACAGAATATCACAAATTTAAAGTGGATGCACAGTGTGGAGTTCTTTTGTTGGGTTTTTTTTTTTTTTCGAAATGAAGACATCAGAAAAAAGGTGAATACGACATCAATACTGAACTTCATCAAGAAACAACAAACTAAATAGTTTTGAAAGGGATTTTAAAACCGAAGAATTGACTTCATTGCACCGGGTTTACCCCATATGGCCTGGTCATTCTCCGCGGAAATGGTAAGCCACCTACCGAGAGTATTACACAAAGCACGAGCTCCGTAGCTCTGGCAACAATCCTATTAGTGTCTGGAAAATTGTACCCGTGAACAGAACGATGCGGTCCGGATTCGAATCCACGACCTTCGACTCATAAATTAAATTATTCGGCCACAAAAGCAGATTACTAAAAGACAGTGCGCTTTAAAGAGAAATGTTGCTCCGATACCGTGGATACAAATTAAAAGGCCATACACACAAAGTTGAACCTCAAAGATAACAGAGGTGGGAAATATACTAATTATGAAGCTCGCACACAAAGCTTACTTTTGCTGCACAGCGCCAACTGCCACAACTTCACCACAACTCATGCTTATCCCCAGGTCATGTTGCCAGTACTCAGTGACCCCTCCCCCAAAACACACACATCCCCATAATATTTGTTAACCACAAACTGATTACAGTAAACGCCTCATCGATTATCTCCTTTGTCCATATCTCTGCCAGGACAAACCAACTTCAAAGGGCCGGTAACCCACTGTCTGATTTTGTCAATGGATTCCTACAGAACAAGAGTTTAGGTAAACACAAATGTGGGCGGGATTACAAATCAATTAGATACAATTTGATCTGTTTAGAAATCGTATAGAAAATGAATGCTTGATTGATAAACCATCATTACTGTATTTCGGTAAATAATCATGTGTGCAGTAATGTCTATCTTGCGCAGAAAAAGCCACAGGTTCTCCAGATTTACGATGTCCATGGCACCGAGCCGAAGAGCTGAAAGTTCAAGTGCTTCTGGATCGAAGATATAAAAAAAGTAAAGTGAAGATTTTTAGACATTTGTTTTATTGATTGATTGATCATCATCATTGTACTTCGGCAAGTAATCGTGTGTGCTCCTATTTCTTTCTTACACAGGAAGATCTCAGCGGAAGTGCACGAACTCCGTAGCACCGGTGAGGGTCCCTGGTGTAATTTAAAAGATCATAAAATATTTTTATAAATTTAAGTTTAGTTTTTCAAATGAATTTTTCTCGGTGAGCGGATTTCCGGCCTGCTCCATTCTGGAAAAAATAATCCGATGGCTCGACGAGGGAGCGAATTGAGTACCTTTGAAACGAGAGGTCAGTACCTAACCTCTACACTACAGACTCCATTCCCTTCGATATTAATTGTCATTGTCCGGGCAGCTATTTTTCAGCCTACTTTTATCGATTTTCTACTGCCAAGGGCTCTCTTCCTCCTTAACTTGAATACGGGACATATGTTCTATCCTCCGTCTCTGTTAGGACTAGGAACTAGATCTCATTTACATTGAGATCATGGATCATTGGAAACTATTCAGATAGTTTCGTATGGGACTTGGGTGCTGGGCTTCTTTTAGTTGAAAGTGTCAGCTTTAAAGCTGCTCCTATACAGTAGCTCGGTTGACAATTTCGAAACACATATCCAACCCCAAACTTCAATGACAACATCAACCACCAACAACCACCAACAACCACCTTATAAGAAAAGATAAGAGCACCATTTTTTAGATTCCAAACACAATGACAACATCAACCACCTTATAAGAAAAGATAAGAGCACCATTTTTTAGATTCCAAACACAATGACAACATCAACCACCTTATAAGAAAAGATCAGAGCACCATTTTTTAGATTCCAAACACAATGACACCAACAACCACCTTATAAGAAAAGATCAGAGCACCATTTTTTAGATTCCAAACACAATGACACCAACAACCACCTTATAAGAAAAGATCAGAGCACCATTTTTTAGATTCCAAACACAATGACAACATCAACCACCAACAACCACCTTATAAGAAAAGATCAGAGCACCATTTTTTAGATTCCAAACACAATGACAACATCAACCACCAACAACCACCTTATAAGAAAAGATCAGAGCACCATTTTTTAGATTCCAAACACAATGACAACATCAACCACCAACAACCACCTTATAAGAAAAGATCAGAGCACCATTTTTTAGATTCCAAACACAATGACAACATCAACCACCAACAACCACCTTATAAGAAAAGATCAGAGCACCATTTTTTAGATTCCAAACACAATGACAACATCAACCACCTTATAAGAAAAGATCAGAGCACCATTTTTTAGATTCCAAACACAATGACAACATCAACCACCAACAACCACCTTATAAGAAAAGATCAGAGCACCATTTTTTAGATTCCAAACACAATGACAACATCAACCACCAACAACCACCTTATAAGAAAAGATCAGAGCACCATTTTTTAGATTCCAAACACAATGACAACATCAACCACCTTATAAGAAAAGATCAGAGCACCATTTTTTAGATTCCAAACACAATGACAACATCAACCACCAACAACCACCTTATAAGAAAAGATCAGAGCACCATTTTTTAGATTCCAAACACAATGACAACATCAACCACCAACAACCACCTTATAAGAAAAGATCAGAGCACCATTTTTTAGATTCCAAACACAATGACAACATCAACCACCTTATAAGAAAAGATCAGAGCACCAAACTACTGAACGTATAAGTATAAACGAACCATTTGATGTTTCTTCCTTAAATTCCTGCAGATGGATAAGGGGGATGTTCTTTGGTCTCTTCTGACATTCTATAGGATGAGGACACTAAAATAGATGTTGAATCAATCCAGCGATTTAAGTAGTTTGGGATTAACCCGTTGTTCAAGTAGAACTGGATGCCTGAGGGGTAGAGTGAGGAGTATGTTTAATCAGTGAGCCACGGGAACCATCAGTACGCATACTCTTCGATATCTGTTGGGGATACTGAGCATCTATGGGTCTGCCCGGAGTGCAATTACGTCTGTTCAGTAACCAATCCTGAAGTTCAATACTAATTTTGTGTCCACTTTTTATTTAATGATGTCTTCATTTATAACCCGATATCTTAACTCTTAGTGACCAGAGCAAAAGTCACGTTTTACAAGCGCTTTCACGTTTTGATAACCAAACGCCACTTAGCGTGGCGGAATGTAAAACGCGTCCACTTCAAACGCCACTTAGCGTGGCGCTTGATCCACTAAGAGTTAATATTCTCATCAAACGACTCACTGTGGAATAGAAATATGAAGAATTCAACTCTGTTCACTATTTGGTAAATTCAGTTCCCTTTCATTCAGTTACGCTGACTCTCATTCACCAAAAGAGTAGGGTTTAATCCTTGTTATACTCAACTCTTAAGTCTGTAGTCTTGGTCTGTCTTATATTTGTAATATTTAACACTTATAGCAGATTTCTGATTTCTTCTTCTTCTTCTGCGTTCTCACTAAATTGAGATTTCGGATTCTCTAATAAAGGCAGCCGTCTGCCTCAGATTATCAGCCATGCCATACAGTTTGTCTTCTGCGTTCTCACTAAATTGAGATTTCGGATTCTCTAATAAAGGCAGCCGTCTGCCTCAGATTATCAGCCATGCCATACAGTTTGTCTTCTGCGTTCTCACTAAATTGAGATTTCGGATTCTCTAATAAAGGCAGCCGTCTGCCTCAGATTATCACCACACCATACAGTTTGTCTTCTGCGTTCTCACTAAATTGAGATTTCGGATTCTCTAATAAAGGCAGCCGTCTGCCTCAGATTATCACCACACCATACAGTTTGTCTTCTGCGTTCTCACTAGATTGGGATTTCGGATTCTCTAATAAAGGCAGCCGTCTGTCACAGATTATCAGCCACGCCATACAGTTTGTCTTGGACGTTAGTGTAAGTGGCCACTTCTTTCTTTTCAAGTCTGCATACTGGGGGCAGTTCTGTAGGATATAATTCATATGATTTCTGCTTCCTCGTTTGTGCTGATCTCTTCCAGCAGTAAGTTTTAGCCACCCTTATGATGGTAGATCTGACATTCTTACTTCGTGGCTAAATCTCCGAGCCAGATTGGCGACCGTAGAATCTGTTATCCCATTCCTCATTGAGAGGGGTCGTTGCAGCATGTTATGCGCCTTACGGCCTGGTGTATCCGTTTTCTGCAAGCATTTGTTTCGGGTTAGCATTCCCTAGCGGACACGTGCATCCGATTTCAGCCAAACCTCCTTAGTCGTCCCTTACGACATGCGTGGCAGGTAACAGTGGTTCTATTCTTTACACCACAAATTTGGGCCCGGCAACCACTTGGGCAGATTTCTGATTTCAGTGACTGGTTCTAACCAAATGTCTATTTCCTTTTCTTGTTCTGGGACACAATATATTCTTTCTTCTTAATTTTATACACTCAAACAAACCTGAACAATCAAACTAAAAAGAAAGAAAAATGAAAGTTCTCCCAAGACGTATTACATTTTCTTTACAGCAAATTCCGATCAATTGGACACAGGCAAAAAGTTGTCAAATTAATCGAGCGTGGAAAAAAACCCGCACAAGACAATCACACGTTATATGTTTGACTAGGTCAATGGTTCTCAAATGTTTGAAGTCGGGGGGCACACTAGAATGCTTCTCTGTGGCTAAGTGGTTAAGTCTTTGCCTTGCCAGTCAAAGGTCGGGGTTCGAATCCGGAATGCGCCTTTCTGTGCACGAGTGTAGTTTTTTTCCAGAGACCCTAGGATTGTTGCTGGAGCCAGGAGTTCGTAATACTCTCGGCAGGTGGCGTGCCATTTCTACGGAGAGGACAGAGCCAATAGGGTAAAACCAATGAAGTCAATCCTTCGGTTTTAAAACACTTTAAAACTTGAAGTCCTACAACAAATCGTAGGCGCTCTTTTCTCTTCTTTCTTTTCTCCAATCCTGTTTTGTCTTTTCTTTTCTTCAATCCTGTTTTGTCTTTCTTTTCTCCAACCTTGTTTTGTCTTTCTTTTCTCCAACCTTGTTTTATCTTTCTTTTCTTCAATTCTGTTTTGTCTTTCTTGTCTTCAATTCTGTTTTGTCTTTCTTTTCTCCAACCTTGTTTTGTCTTTCTTTTCTTCAATTCTGTTTTGTCTTTCTTTTCTCCAACCTTGTTTTGTCTTTCTTTTCTTCAATTCTGTTTTGTTTTTCTTTTCTTCAATTCTGTGTTGTCTTTTCTTTTCTTCAATTCTGTTTTGTTTTTCTTTTCTTCAATTCTGTTTTGTCTTTCTTTTCTTCAATTCTGTTTTGTCTTTTCTTTTCTTCAATTCTGTTTTGTCTTTTCTTTTCTTCAATTCTGTTTTGTTTTCTTTCTTCAATTCTGTTTTGTCTTTCTTTTCTTCAATTCTGTTTTGTCTTTTCTTTTCTTCAATCCTGTTTTGCCTCACAACGTCAGGATAAGAAGAGATTTATAGAACGATCCCTTGTGCGCGCTTTATAACTTGTGTAGTTCGTCGTGCTTATGTGGCCGAACTATTTAATTTGTTGTTTCTTGGTGAAGCTCAGTACTGATGTTGTATCCACTTTTTTCCTGATGTCTTCATCTCTCAACCAGTCTCTTCTTGTTACTCACAGCATTCTGCGTAGACACTTCATCTCTGTTGTGACTAGTTTTCTTCTATCATTTAATGTCAGCGTTCAGTCGCTCTATATAAAAACTGAATAAATAAGATGCAAAAAGCAAAGAAATACAGAAATAGTTGGAAAATGCTCATCGTTTCATTTCTGCTTATGAGAATCATGGGCGATTATTTTACCCTGATGCCCGCTTGCACCGCGTTGCCGATCCCTGATCTGAAATTTCCCGAATGTCACCGAGCACACTGGTGCGCCTCGGCACACCCTTTGAGAACCACTGAACTAGTTCGACGTCCGCATTCACCAACCATTTCAAGACTTGCTCAGAAAATAAACACTTTTCTTTTTTATAATGACAATCGGAAATCATTGCGAATGAAACTAGAACCGGGACCAGGAAATTGTTCATTGACTCAGAAATTAGAATCTAAACTGCTCCCAGACACTTGATGTTTTCAAGATGTTGAATGGAAGAAGTTACAAGAATTGATTGCTATTATAGTTTTACTAAGGGGAAGTAATTACCTTTTACTTCTAGAAATATTCGATTTTTACTAGCAGTTTCTGAAGGCAGCCTGTCTTGTTCTGAAGTAGAAATAAAACTACGAAGATTGTGTTTCTAAGCGGTAGAGTATTTTTGTTGGCCATATTTCTTGTTCAAGTTTGCACTTTATGTTAGTTAGCGGCCAAATGTCAATCGTTGAATTACAAAAATCGTGTCGAAGTCGAAGACTTGGTCAATAATCTGAGAAAGTTCGTTGCCAGGGTCAGCGATCCGAAGCTAATTTAGACTCTCACGGTCTTTTGGCTAAGTTTGAAGTGTAGTGTTCACTTGATCGCAGCCAAGGGGATGAGAGTTTTCATGGAACCAATAGGCAACTAAAAACTTATTCCGAGCAGTTCTCATTCGAAAGAATGACGATGTTCTGAATTTTTTTCTCGTTCAACCGTAGCTGGATCCACCAACTCACCCCAAACAAAGATCAAAGTGTAGCGCCCACTTGAACGCGACAAGGAGCTCGGATAAGCCCCCTCCCCTCCCTTCCCAAGCAAACACCAAGTTGTTATTGGTTGGGTTTTTTTGTCTGTACCTCCTCTATGAATACAGTCTTAGTAACAGATATGAATACAGTCTTAGTAACGGATATGAATACAGTCTTAGTAACGGATATGAATACAATCTTAGTAACAGATATGAATACAATCTTAGAAACGGATATGAATACAATCTTAGTAACGGATATGAATGCAGTCTTAGTAACGGATATGAATGCAGTCTTAGTAACAGATATGAATACAGTCTTAGTAACAGATATGAATGCAGTCTTAGTAACAGATATGAATACAGTCTTAGTAACGGATATGAATGCAGTCTTAGTAACAGATATGAATACAGTCTTAGTAACGGATATGAATACAGTCTTAGTAACGGATATGAATGCAATCTTAGTAACAGATATGAATACAGTCTTAGTAACAGATATGAATACAGTCTTAGTAACGGATATGAATACAGTCTTAGTAACGGATATGAATGCAATCTTAGTAACAGATATGAATACAGTCTTAGTAACGGATATGAATACAGTCTTAGTAACGGATATGAATACAGTCTTAGTAACAGATATGAATACAGTCTTAGTAACGGATATGAATGCAGTCTTAGTAACGGATATGAATACAGTCTTAGTAACGGATATGAATGCAGTCTTAGTAACGGATATGAATACAGTCTTAGTAACGGATATGAATGCAGTCTTAGTAACGGATATGGATACAGTCTTAGTAACGGATATGAATGCAGTCTTAGTAACAGATATGAATACAGTCTTAGTAACAGATATGAATGCAGTCTTAGTAACGGATATGGATACAGTCTTAGTAACGGATATGAATGCAGTCTTAGTAACAGATATGAATACAGTCTTAGTAACGGATATGAATGCAGTCTTAGTAACAGATATGAATACAGTCTTAGTAACGGATATGAATACAGTCTTAGTAACAGATATGAATACAGTCTTAGTAACGGATATGAATACAGTCTTAGTAACGGATATGAATACAGTCTTAGTAACGGATATGAATGCAGTCTTAGTAACGGATATGAATACAGTCTTAGTAACGGATATGAATGCAGTCTTAGTAACGGATATGAATACAGTCTTAGTAACGGATATGAATGCAGTCTTAGTAACAGATATGGATACAGTCTTAGTAACGGATATGAATACAGTCTTAGTAACAGATATGAATACAGTCTTAGTAACGGATATGAATACAGTCTTAGTAACAGATATGAATACAGTCTTAGTAACGGATATGAATACAGTCTTAGTAACGGATATGAATACAGTCTTAGTAACAGATATGAATGCAGTCTTAGTAACGGATATGAATACAATCTTAGAAACGGATATGAATACAATCTTAGTAACGGATATGGATGCAGTCTTAGTAACGGATATGAATACAGTCTTAGTAACGGATATGAATGCAGTCTTAGTAACGGATATGAATACAGTCTTAGTAACGGATATGAATACAGTCTTAGTAACGGATATGAATACAGTCTTAGTAACGGATATGAATACAGTCTTAGTAACGGATATGAATACAGTCTTAGTAACGGATATGAATACAGTCTTAGTAACGGATATGAATGCAATCTTAGTAACAGATATGAATGCAGTCTTAGTAACAGATATGGATACAGTCTTAGTAACGGATATGAATACAGTCTTAGTAACAGATATGAATGCAGTCTTAGTAACGGATATGAATGCAGTCTTAGTAACGGATATGAATACAGTCTTAGTAACGGATATGAATACAGTCTTAGTAACAGATATGAATGCAGTCTTAGTAACGGATATGAATACAGTCTTAGTAACAGATATGAATACAGTCTTAGTAACAGATATGAATACAGTCTTAGTAACGGATATGAATACAGTCTTAGTAACAGATATGAATACAGTCTTAGTAACGGATATGAATGCAGTCTTAGTAACGGATATGAATACAGTCTTAGTAACAGATATGAATACAGTCTTAGTAACGGATATGAATGCAGTCTTAGTAACGGATATGGATGCAGTCTTAGTAACAGATATGGATACAGTCTTAGTAACAGATATGAATACAGTCTTAGTAACAGATATGAATGCAGTCTTAGTAACGGATATGAATACAGTCTTAGTAACAGATATGAATACAGTCTTAGTAACGGATATGAATACAGTCTTAGTAACGGATATGAATGCAGTCTTAGTAACGGATATGAATACAGTCTTAGTAACAGATATGGATGCAGTCTTAGTAACGGATATGAATACAGTCTTAGTAACGGATATGAATACAGTCTTAGTAACGGCTATGAATGCAGTCTTAGTAACAGATATGAATACAGTCTTAGTAACAGATATGAATACAGTCTTAGTAACGACGACTGAAAGCTTTCTTATCTTATCGATAGTGTTTCTCGACATTCAGGCAAACCTTACTACGGCTTCAGAGTCACTTGTAATTTATGACCCCCTTAAGTAAAGTAGTAACATCTTCTAATTCCTGAGAGAATGGCAGACACAAAATATATCCAGAAATAACTCATAAACGTGTCTTTTTTTCTGAAACGGTTAGACATCAAAAGCTGATCAGCACTTAACTCTTAAAATCCTATGATTAACTCTTAAAATCCTATGATTAACTCTTAAAATCCTATGATTAACTCTTAAAATCCTATGATTAACTCTTAAATCTACGAGTTCAATATTTTGAAGATGTATGGACTTCAATGTAATGCATAAAAAGCGGCGTATGTCTCAAGAGACTGTAATCTTGTAAACGGTAGTCATCTTGACCTGGTACAGTACCCCAGCGGTAACGGTTCACTTCCAGGTACGGTGATATAAACCGGTTCACTTCCAGGTACGGTGATATAAACCGGTTCACTTCCAGGTACGGTGATATAAACCGATTCTACGAAGCAGAAACAGATGTAGCATCTTGTAGTCAGTCTTAGGACTTTCATGGGTTAGAGATACCGAACCAGAACTAAATGCATGCTGAAATAAAATATACTGAGTCGAAATGCACAACAAATATCAGCTTAAACGCTATACAATACAATACAACGTTATTGCGCTCATTTACTTAAAATAGAAAAGATGTTTACAAGCGAAGGATGTACTTCCTGTTCATCATGTTTTTTTCTATATGACTCCAACACTCTCCACAGAAAAGATACGTCACCTGCCGAAAGTATTGATCAAAGCACGAACTTCGTAGCTTCGGCAACAATCCTGAGGGATTTACTAGAAAAAATGTTTTACATGCAAACAGAACGGTTGTGCCAGGATTCGAACTCACGATCTTCAGAACGCAAAGCAAACACTTAACCGCTTCGCCATAGACATGGTATAAGAAATGGTATAGGAAGAAGAAGAAGGAGAAGAAGAAATGGTATAGGAAGAAGAAGAAGATAGTAACAAGAGAAGGCAGATTATGATCAACAAGAGAAAGAAGAAGATAGTAACAAGAGAAGGCAGATTATGATCAACAAGAGAAAGAAGAAGATAGTAACAAGAGAAGGCAGATTATGATCAACAAGAGAAAGAAGAAGATAGTAACAAGAGAAGGCAGATTATGATCAACAAGAGAAAGAAGAAGATAGTAACAAGAGAAGGCAGATTATGATCAACAAGAGAAAGAAGAAGATAGTAACAAGAGAAGGCAGATTATGATCAACAAGAGAAAGAAGAAGATAGTAACAAGAGAAGGCAGATTATGATCAACAAGAGAAAGAAGAAGATAGTAACAAGAGAAGGCAGATTATGATCAACAAGAGAAAGAAGAAGATAGTAACAAGAGAAGGCAGATTATGATCAACAAGAGAAAGAAGAAGATAGTAACAAGAGAAGGCAGATTATGATCAACAAGAGAAAGAAGAAGATAGTAACAAGAGAAGGCAGATTATGATCAACAAGAGAAAGAAGAAGATAGTAACAAGAGAAGGCAGATTATGATCAACAAGAGAAAGAAGAAGATAGTAACAAGAGAAGGCAGATTATGATCAACAAGAGAAAGAAGAAGATAGTAACAAGAGAAGGCAGATTATGATCAACAAGAGAAAGAAGAAGATAGTAACAAGAGAAGGCAGATTATGATCAACAAGAGAAAGAAGAAGATAGTAACAAGAGAAGGCAGATTATGATCAACAAGAGAAAGAAGAAGATAGTAACAAGAGAAGGCAGATTATGATCAACAAGAGAAAGAAGAAGATAGTAACAAGAGAAGGCAGATTATGATCAACAAGAGAAAGAAGAAGATAGTAACAAGAGAAGGCAGATTATGATCAACAAGAGAAAGAAGAAGATAGTAACAAGAGAAGGCAGATTATGATCAACAAGAGAAAGAAGAAGATAGTAACAAGAGAAGGCAGATTATGATCAACAAGAGAAAGAAGAAGATAGTAACAAGAGAAGGCAGATTATGATCAACAAGAGAAAGAAGAAGATAGTAACAAGAGAAGGCAGATTATGATCAACAAGAGAAAGAAGAAGATAGTAACAAGAGAAGGCAGATTATTATCAACAAGAGAAAGAAGAAGATAGTAACAAGAGAAGGCAGATTATGATCAACAAGAGAAAGAAGAAGATAGTAACAACAGAACAAACAAGATGATACTGATGACTAAAAAGAACGTTGTATACGCGAATAACACAACTTAAAAAACGAACGAAAAAATAAACAAAAAAGCAATAAGGTAAAAAGTGAATCTAAAATGCAGTGAAATCTTTCCATTTCGTAAAGTCATTTCACATATGCATGTTAGGTATTATCGTCTGTAAAGTATCGTCTGCCCAATCTATCTTTTGTCAGATTTTCCACCCGTCATCTCGTTGCTATGCACGCGATAATTCAGCAGATACATTTGAATGAGGATTCTATTTCAAGGTTGGTTTGCATTATGCGGACACCGTTTGAATAATGACACCGTGTGCTACCATACTCTTGTACCGTCGTTGAACAAGACATTTACTACCTCACATGAATTTACCCGTCCCGTGTGAAGATAATGTTTCGGAATAAATTTGAATTGTGGTGTGCCATAGTCTTGTCATGTGATTGATTAAGACATTACCACTTTGTGGAGATTACCATGTCAGTGATAAAGTTAAGCTAGAATTTGGCCTCCGATAACGTACGGCTGGCGGGCTCAGGTAAAAATTCCACAACTATCGCGTGATACTCGCATTAAAGTATTGTTGTATATAGAGTAATTAATTTTAAAACAACATGACATGCTAAATCAAGGTTATATTATGTTACAAATTAAGATTAACGCTAAATAATATCTGTATTATTCACACTTTCAACCAGAAATAGCCATGAACGCATAGAAGTGAGTCAAAGTGCAAAAAAGCGTAGTGTTCTATAAAACATACAAAAATCAGCCCCCATTAAAAAGGCATTGTCCAATTCCCGTCTGAGCTAGTCGGCCTTATGCTGCAGTGGGCCAAGGCTAGAACAAAGTGTAGAGATAGAAAAAGGAAAAAAATATTTATCAAGGATGAGGACTTAACTGTCATGTCCACCGAATAAGGATGTCGAAGTATCAATGTGGCAGTGGACAGAATTTGTTATCAAATTGACGATGTTCAACTCCCTATAAACATGTTACCTATAATAATAATAATTCCTCTCGTACCGTTATACGTTACATAGGGCCTGCAAGTAATTGCTCCATACCGCTCGCTCTATCCTGTGCAACTCGTTCAATCTCCTCCATGGAACTGAGACCGATATTTCTTGACTCTCTCAGCAAAGTTCGTTTCAGGGTCTCCTTAGAACGTCCTCTCTTACTTGAACCCTTTGCATCCCCCGTCAATGCCTGCTTTAATATTCTTTGATCATTTCTTCTCAAATTATGTCCAATATATCTCCATCTTCTCTTTCTTATAACAGTTGTTACTAGTGGTTGACCAGACATGTCTCTGATTTCATCACGTCTCCTGAATTTGTTCCATTTTATGTTCAATATTTTTCACAGACATCTATTTTCAAATGTATTCAACTTGCTTTCTATATCTTTAGTCATTTTCCAACTCTCGCTAGCATATGTTAGGATTGATACAACATTGGAATTAAAATTCGTAATTTAGTTTTAATACTATATAACTTCAACCACGGTTTCGAAAGCGGAAGCTGGAACAGCCTGGTATCGGGCTCAGGGCACACCAAAGATTATTATGGTTAAGTGGCCAGAACTAATCAGAAAGCAATGGCAAACTACTGATTGTATATTGCCAAGAACTTGATGTAGAACATGAAATTAACTAACACTGATGTCCTGAAAGAACTAAATGTTAAAGAAAATTGGTTGATAAACTACAATATGTAAAGAAAAATTAGATACTTTGGTCACATCAAGCGTCACGATGGCCTGTAAGAACAATACTAGAGGGCAGGGTCCAAGGACGCAGAGGCAGACCAAGAAGAAAACGGCTACAAGATATTAAAGAAACCATGAATATGACCGTCGACAAAATTGGGTGAACTGGCTAGCGACAGAGTGAATTTCAAATGCGTTGCAAAGAGAGCAACGTTCTATAAAGGATACGCACCTTGATGATGACGACTATATAACTTGCAGTTCCATATTTTATTTAGACATATAAAAGCTGATGATGCTTTGACAATTCGTAGTATCATTTCTTTATATATATCTCCTTCTCTCGCGTCAAATGTTCGTTCCTTCCATGAAGCAGCTATCTGTATTATACAGGGTGTTCAAGATAATTGCAGCCTCATTGACAATTCGAAAGTTGCCAGGTACAAATTGAGTTGTGTTTATTTGCTATTTAAACCGGTTCTGACTAGCTCGTCCTACGTCACATTTGTTCATCGCCCCTTCCCGCACTACAATTACACACCGTCACACAACCTTGACCTATACTACGTCATAACTGAACCTTCCCATTTCCATACATATATGCCAGCTTAGCTCCATTCACGGGCTGCAATTATCTTGAACACCCTGTATATATATATATATATATTATATTTCCTTCTCTCGTTTCAAATGTTTGTTTCTTGCATGAAGCAGCGATCTAGATTTGTCCAGAGATTCCTAATCTCAGTGTTAGTTATGGTGGTCTAGATTTGTCCAGAGATTCCTAATCTCAGTGTTAGTTATGGCGGTCTAGATTTGTCCAGAGATTCCTAATCTCAGTGTTAGTTATGGTGGTCTAGATTTGTCCAGAGATTCCTAATCTCAGTTTTAGTTATGGCGGTCTAGATTTGTCCAGAGATTCCTAATCTCAGTGTTAGTTATGGCGGTCTAGATTTGTCCAGAATTCTAATCCAGTGTTAGTTATGGTGGTCTCTGTGGCGAGAATTCTAATCTAGTGTTAGTTATGGTGGTCTGCTGTGGGCAGAGTTTCCCTAATCTCAGTGTTAGTTATGGTGGTCTCGTGCGCAGAGATTCCTAATCTCAGTGTTAGTTATGGTGGTCTCTGTGGCGCAGAGATTCCTAATCTCAGTGTTAGTTATGGTGGCTGGCTGTGGCGCAGAGATTAGGTTTAGTCTGTTCCAAGGTAATCTCAGTGTTAGTTATGGTGGCTGGCTGTGGCCAGAGATTCCTAATCTCAGTGTTAGTGAGTGGCTCTGTGCCAGATTCCTAATCCAGGTTAGTTATGGTGGCTGGCTGTGGCGCAGAGATTAGGTTCTAGCTTCTCGTTCCAAAGGTAATCGGTTCGCTCCCTCGTATGGCAGTAGGGATATTTTTCCAGAGATCCTGATCTCAGTGTAGGTGAGATCGAGTTCCTAGTCCTATCGGAGACGGACGATAAAACGTAGGTACCGTGTTCAAATTGGTCATGTAGAATAATCATTGTCAGTTCAAAATCAAGGAGAACATGCTGGACAAAATTCATTAGAAAGATAAAACAAAATCAAGAAAAGCAGGCTGGAAAGCCCGGCCAGACAAAATTCATTAGAAAGATAAAACAAAATCAAGAAAAGCAGGCTGGAAAGCCGCGGCCCAGACAAAACTCATTAGAAAGATAAAACAAAATCAAGAAAAGCAGGTTGGGAAAACCGGCCCAGACATAACTCATTAGAAAGATAAAACAAAATCCTACACAATGTTCACCATCTTCTAAATGACATTAGAGATAGCAACAGTACTACGGAGCTCGTGCTCTGTCGTTTAGATCTTCCTATGTAAAAAATTGATCAGATCACACATGGTTACTCATCGATGTACACTTATGATGGTCCTATCAATCAATAACTCAATCTTCAAAATATAAGGCCATTGATACGAATCATTAGTCGCTCCAAAAGTACTCGATCCGTGTCAAATATGAGGACATTGATACCAATCTTTAGTCGCTCCAAAGTACTCGATCGTGTCAAATATGAGGACATTGATACCAATCTTTAGTCCCTCCAAAAGTACTCGATCCGTGTCAAATCAAAAGCAGTCGAGCATTTTTCAAGTAACCGATAAGATCAATGTAAGTGAGATCAAGTTTCTAAAAAGAACACAAGCTCTAGAGTACATCCTGCAATGATGTCCAGCATACTTCAAACGTTCCATATTGACCACTTGTTAACCACTCTGTGTGATTTGTATGTGATCTGAGCCTACTAGCGATTGTACGTTGTGTCAGTTACGCGCCTACAAATAGGCAAGCACATCCGATTTTTGTGACGCTTTTTATTTACTAGGGTAGCCTCCCTAGGTCTAACATCAGTCGCCTCTTACGACATGCCTTGTAGATCGCAGTGTACCATTCTTTGCTTGCCTTGCTTTGCGGCACCATACAGGCGGTCCATCATACATACACCAACGACATGAAATATGGCCTAATGAACAAAGCTTACAGAGCAAGCTATGGGAATCCACGAGAAACTTCAACTGACATGCAGCTTCATGGAGGCAACCCATCTCATGATCTAGATCGTAAAGAAGAAGAGATGACGTAGTTCTACTGGAGACAGACGGGAAGACGGTAAAACATTGGTCCGGTGTTCAGATTAAGAACGTGAAATAACCCTTGACAATTTACAATAAAAAGGATTAGGCTGAAAAGCAGCAACCCGTGCAAAAAATTACTAATGTCGATTACAATTAATTCCTCAAAATGTTTACACTTCTATTAATTACATCGTGGATCTTGTTTGATGCTACAGAGATCGTGTACTGCCGCTGAGATCGTCCTGTGTAAGAAAAAGATCGGAATACGCTTGGTTATTCACAAAAGTGCATTGATGACGATTCTATCAATCAAAAACACATTTGACTCATCTGTTCCAGTTTTGTAGTATAGAACACACACACACACACATACACACACACACACACACACAACATACACACACACACACTCACACACAAACGGAAAGTCAGGTGCAACAACATATTTATATATATATATATTCAGAACTTGAAGAATGCGCTTGTCAAACATCTGTTATATATGTCCGGAAATTCCCAAACTTGATATAATTACTAGTAAAAGAGGAATGTGGGAATTCCTGTTTAATGTTGATGACAACGTTAAACTGGGAAAACAAGTCTTGAATTCCTGATAATTATCCCAGAATTTGGATAAACAAACACGAATACGTGAATGAAAATCGTAGCATATCCTTTACAGGGGCGTCGCCATCAACCACAGTAAACGAGCCGTTGATTTTCTAGGCAAGACTTATAAGTTCAGTAGTTTGTCATTGCTTTCTGAACGGTGAGGTCCATTTTTACCGTTCGTAAAAATCCACGGAACGAATTTACCTTCCAAATTACCCATCTTGGTGTTTGAACAAAGTACACTTGGGTTGTGACGAGCTCACTACCGCTTAAGCTACAGGCGCCAACATATATACGATATTTAAATACACATGAAAATTGTATTGGGGTTGTCGATGCTTCAAGATATATTGGGACAGAATAATGAAGACTAATTATTTTCATTGATTTATATTTGGTTTTTATTTTCATTGATATATATATATTTGGTTTTTATTTTCATTGATATATATATATTTGGTTTTTGTTTTCATTGATATATATATATATTTCGCTTTTGTTTTCATTGATATATATATTTGGCTTTGTTTCATTTATATATATATATATATTTGGTTTTATTTTCATTGATATATATATTTATGTATGTATTTGTATATCCTTTGATATATATATATATATTATGTATTTGGTATATCTTTGATATATATATATATTGATGTATATATATATATGTATTTGGTTTTATTTTCATTGATATATATATATTTGGTTTTATTTTCAAACGAACTGAGGAAGATAAGAAATATCGGATTCATTTCCATAAAAGAGATTCATCGAGTTGCCCAGAATAGAGAGGTATGGGGAAATTGTTTGCTGGCCCTATGTAGCGTTTAACAATGAAAAATCGTGGCATATCCTTTACAGGACGTAGTCATCAACTACAGTAAACGAGTTGTTGATTTTCCAGGCACCACTAATACGTTCAGTAGCTTGTCATTACTTTCTGAACGGTAAAGTCTATTTTTACCTTTTGTAAAAATCCCACGGGTACGAATTTGCTTCAAACTTGCCACCGTGGGGTTGAACCAGGTACGCTTGGGTTTGTGATCGAGCTCACTACCGTTTGAGCTACCGACGCTCACAACAGTGCAGCAGCACAACAGTTTGTTTACCAGTACAATAGTCAAAAGGCGTCTAAAGGCGAAGGGTTTGCCGATATGGTTCAGTTCCTGTCGTCAGAAATGGCACACCATCTATCAAGAGCGGTGCACAAAGCACGAACTCCGTAGCTCCAGCAACAATCATAGGGATCTGATTTTAAAATTGCATACGTGACTCGATCCGGATTCGAACTCACAAACTTCAGAACAGCAGGTAGACGTCTTAACCACTTGACCATGAGATTCGCATAACAGTACCAGAATAATGTACTAGCTACTGTCCCAAACTTGACCATAGAGAGATTCGCATAACAGTACCAGAATAATATAAGAGCTACTGTCCCAAACCATACAGATTCACATAACAGTACCAGAATAATATAAGAGCTACTGTCCCAAACCACAGCCAACTCTAGATAACTAGGCCAGACAACTGACCTGGTAATCCCTGACCTAGATCAGAGCGGGGGACTGGAAATGATATATGTTTGATAGAACACTGGAAGTTTTTTTTTGCAATTTTACTCAATTCTGTGAGTCTATGGTTGTTTATTAGTGAAAAATATTTATAATATTGATATTCCTTATTGTTAAACTTAACTTGTTGGATAATATAACTTCGATTAAACATTTTGTGTCGATTTTAAAATGAATTCATCTATACACAACAATACTGCAATGCGAGGTCACGTGGTGTAGTTGTGGTCTGATTTCCCATAATTCTTACCTGAGTCCGAAGGCCCATAAGTTTATAGTTGGCTCTGCTCAAATACATACTAGATTCCATGATGTCAAAAACTCATTATGTTTCTAAGAAATCTGATTTTCAACATATAATTGATTCCAAGAAACAGCAGAACTTTTGTTGCAGAAAGTTCTTGGGGTTTCAACTGGTTATAGATTATGATACAAAATGTAATATCTCTAGATGTTAAAATTGCGCCTGATCAACCTATTATACCCATAATATGATCAGTTCAAATCCACACTGTACGGCTGTCAAGCTGATCTATTTTATTTGAGGGTGGGTATCACATATTCTGTGTATTCTCAAACTCTAGAAACTTTGAAAATAGGATAGATCGGGGTCAAAAAGTTCATACTGTTTGCTACATTACGTCACATGTCTAAATATTATTATTTTTTCGAGAACGAGGCGGAGACAAAAGACCAAAGCAGCTCAGCTAAAATACGCGGGGCAGATATGTGCACATTACGACATGCCTTGTAGGTTGCAATGCTACTATTCTTTGCTCCCCTTGCGAGCCCAAGCAACACATGGGTGATTAGAAGTTAATCTTTCGTCTTTCGGCCCTTTAAGCAGGTTAGAGGAAGACAAGGACAGGGACTGATGTCAAAAGTAATAGATAATTTGAAACTGACAACAACAGGATATTTATATCTAAAACGACTGCAAGCTTTAGGGATAAGTAACTTGTAGTTTCTATCCACGAGATCTCTTCTTTAATAGCTTAACTGGCCCGTCTTCCCAGCGTGTTCGTAGCACGTTGGACTACGGGTGACTATCCCTCTGTGTCGGTTCAACCACGACAAAAAAGCCACAGATTTCCCAGATTTACGGTGTTCGTGGCACCGAACCAAAGGGTTACGATGTCCATGGCACCGAGCCGAAGAGCTGAAAAGCTCAAGTGCTTATGGATCGGAAAAAAATAGCTTAACTGTCTTGCTAACAACAACGGAGGGGACTGTAGACAACAAGCATTTATCAAATAGCTAAAGAATAGCCTTGAACTAGTTTGACACATCAGTGGGTGGTATTATATTCTAGGAAGAGTCTATTCTAGGGTTGCCATACATCATCATTTCACTAGTAAATTTGAGCGTCCGCAAACAATTTTGGAAATTTGTAGATTTGTTCTAATTTTTACAAGTCACGAGAAAATTAACACTATGTCAGCGACATCAAATGGTAACCACATGATAACTGCATATTTCAGCACACAATGCTTTGGAAGAAAGACTATTTTCTTTCATCCAAGCTCAATGGAGTAGAAATCGTCTTAGTGTGGACTCAGTGAAGTCAATTTCGCTTGTAAAATTTAATTTCATACCATTTCCCATGCAGGCAATTTTATGGACATTTGATGTAAAAGAAAGACATTCTAAGAAAAGATGAGGTCATTAGAAAAATATACATGGAACACAATTTAAATGGAATTTAATGTTAGGAGACTTGTCCTCATTTCGGAAGATATGGCAACTCTAGTTAATTCTCCAGTAATCAAAACTGAATATATTGTGTCAAGCTATGTGAGTTAGTTAATTCTCCAGTAATCAAAACTGAATATATTGTGTCAAGCTATGTGAGTTAGTTAATTCTCCAGTAATCAAAACTGAATATATTGTGTCAAGCTATGTGAGTTAGTTAATTCTCCAGTAATCAAAACTGAATATATTGTGTCAAGCTATGTGAGTTAGTTAATTCTCCAGTAATCAAAACTGAATATATTGTGTCAAGCTATGTGAGTTAGTTAATTCTCCAGTAATCAAAACTGAATATATTGTGTCAAGCTATGTGAGTTAGTTAATTCTCCAGTAATCAAAACTGAATATATTGTGTCAAGCTATGTGAGTTAGTTAATTCTCCAGTAATCAAAACTGAATATATTGTGTCAAGCTATGTGAGTTAGTTAATTCTCCAGTAATCAAAACTGAATATATTGTGTCAAGCTATGTGAGTTAGATTAATTTCAGTAATCAAACTGAATATATTGTGAAGCTTGTGGTTAGTAATTCTTCAGTAATCGAAACTGAATATATTGTGCAACTTTAGTTTTAATTCTCCAGTAATCAAAACTGAATATATTGTGTCAAGCTATGTAAGTTAGTTAATTCTCCAGTAATCAAAACTGAATATATTGTGTCAAGCTATGTGAGTTAGAGACTAAAGTCGAAATTGTAGAGGCCACTTTCATTCAGCTCAGCGGTTCCCAAACTTTGCATTACCGCATACCCCCTTTTAAATAAATTTTTCTGACGCCGACCCCCAAAGGTTTATATATATATATGAAAATTGACAAGAATGAATTATTTGTGTGTTACAATAGTAAACAATGTCTGCAATTTAACATTTAATAAACAGGAAGAGGTTTCCTTTTACCTTGAACAAGACGCGTCGTCATTAGCATCATCAGTACATTTGCGTTTCAATTTCATTGCCAGCAAGATCCATCCTGAAGCTTCAAATGCCACAAAATGTATTGTAGCAAAATCCAATGCTGGTCAATGTTATTTATCCTTTCTTTCCCAAGATCGTTTCATCCAATTACTGACTTCAATTTCATTCTTCTAGCGATGGAGTTATTATTACACCACACCAACAGTTAAGTTGGCTCTAATTTCTCAGACTCCGGGAAATTTCAAATGATCTTTCATTTTGTCCTGTCAAACATTTAAACTCCGGTCTGGTCCGGGTACTTTGATTTTGCAGCGGAACTAGTTTACCACTGTTTTTATACATGTTTTTAAAATTAATTTTCTAATATTTCTTCAAGCGCTTGAGGAACCCTGTGAGTACCTCACAGACCCCAGTTTAGGAACCGCTGATCTAACTGAATGGGGTCAGTATTTACAGCTGGTTCCTTGAAATGTGTCGACAAATATTCAATTGCGTTTTGCAATTTCTGAAGGAAGAAACAGAAAGTGCAGTAAAGTCACGAGTGTTAGAACAACAACAACCCTGAAATCTCAGATAACGAGCACATTGACGAGTTCTGTATTAACCGTCGCATTAACGTTGCTATCTTTTGCAAGTTTGTGTGACACAGTTATTGGGTAGATAAAACCGGAATACCTTGTCTAGAATTGTGATTGTCTTTGTCTTTGTATAATGAATTCCATTGTTGGGTTCTTGTAAATTTTGAAGGTCATATAAATGTGGAACGTTGTTGGTTGTTGACCATAAATGATTTGGTGTTTGTTGGTTGCAAAGTGTTTTATATCTGTTGGGTTAATTTTTGTGTACGTTTGCGCAGATGTCGTGAAGGGGGTATTATGATATTGTAGGGGAACCAAGGTGGCGTATGTGGCTTAGGGGATAGTGACTCGGTCTATTAACCCCGACGTTCCGAGTTCGAATCACGTTGCGGACAGTTTGGTTGCAAATTGTTTCGCATGGATTTTTACAAAGGACGATGGCACCACCCGTTCAGAAAGCAATGTCACACTACTAAACGTAATAATGCCTAGAAAAATCACAAACATCGCTAGAAAGATGGGGTTGATTCGCAAAGTCATGTAAAGGATATGCAGCTAAAAGAAAAAAGGGGAACTGGTGTGAAGGGGATGGTTTGATATTGTAGGGACATGAAAAGAGAATTGAAAGATTGCAGCCTGGCATGGAAAACATTGATAGACAGACTGCAGAAGGACAACAGTGAAAAACTCTAGTAGAAGCTTGTAGTGTCAAACGGGACACAAAGAGGATATAGATAGTTAAGAGTTCAATATGTCATGTCCTCATAGTTGTCCCTGAAACTATATTTAGAACTGTCTCACTATGGACTTCAAAAGAAAGATGAGAAAAGATATATAGATAGATAGATAATATTTCAAACAAACGAAAGAAAGGAGTGAAATCTTCGTAGATCCTACCTCAATCAACTGCTTCAGAAACGTATTCTCTCAGGGTGCTCTAATACAAATTTAGTTGGAACCTGGTTGCGATCCTGATACCGATTTATAGATCCGCATTTATTTTGAATTTTAATAAATTTATATAGCCCCATTTTTTGGGGAATTTTGATACATTTTGTATTGCCCATTTATTTGGAATTTGGATAAATTTATATTGTCCCATTTATTTGAAATTGAATCAATTTATACAGACCCATTTATTTGGAACTTGGGCCGATTTATAAAGCCCCATTTATTTGAAATTTGGACCGATTTTAAATAGCACCATTTATTTAAATTTGGATGATTTATACTGCCCCACTTTTGGAATTTTGATAAATTTATATTGCCCCATTTTTGGAAATGTTGATAAATTTATATTGCCCCATTTTTGGAAATGTTGATAAATTTATATTGCCCCATTATTTGGAAATGTTGATAAATTTATATTGCCTCATTATTACTCTGATCTAATTCCATAAACTCTAACTGCCTTCTACAGTCTAGTCCTCAAAGTTTCATTTCCTTATTACTCTGATCTAATTCCATAAACTCTAACTGCCTTCTACAGTCTAGTCCTCAAAGTTTCATTTCCTTATAGCTCTGATCTAATTCCATAAACTCTAACTGCCTTCTACAGTCCAGTCCTCAAAGTTTCATTTCCTTATAGCTCTGATCTAATTCCATAAACTCTAACTGCCTTCTACAGTCTAGTCCTCAAAGTTTCATTTCCTTATT
Organism: Arion vulgaris; assembly: GCA_020796225.1. Classification (NCBI taxonomy): domain Eukaryota; kingdom Metazoa; phylum Mollusca; class Gastropoda; order Stylommatophora; family Arionidae; genus Arion; species Arion vulgaris. Next base: position 76,287,412 of record CM036755.1, on the reverse strand, counting down.
ACTCTGATCTAATTCCATAAACTCTAACTGCCTTCTACAGTCTAGTCCTCAAAGTTTCATTTCCTTATAGCTCTGATCTAATTCCATAAACTCTAACTGCCTTCTACAGTCTAGTCCTCAAAGTTTCATTTCCTTATTACTCTGATCTAATTCCATAAACTCTAACTGCCTTCTACAGTCCAGTCCTCAAAGTTTCATTTCCTTATAGCTCTGATCTAATTCCATAAACTCTAACTGCCTTCTACAGTCTAGTCCTCAAAGTTTCATTTCCTTATAGCTCTGATCTAATTCCATAAACTCTAACTGCCTTCTACAGTCCAGTCCTCAAAGTTTCATTTCCTTATAGCTCTGATCTAATTCCATAAACTCTAACTGCCTTCTACAGTCTAGTCCTCAAAGTTTCATTTCCTTATAGCTCTGATCTAATTGCATAAACTCTAACTGCCTTCTACAGTCTAGTCCTCAAAGTTTCATTTCCTTATTACTCTGATCTAATTCCATAAACTCTAACTGCCTTCTACAGTCTAGTCCTCAAAGTTTCATTTCCTTATTACTCTGATCTAATTCCATAAACTCTAACTGCCTTCTACAGTCCAGTCCTCAAAGTTTCATTTCCTTATAGCTCTGATTTTATAAACTCTCATTTCTATGGAAATCTGATTGAACGTGTTAAATTTAATTTCCTAGTTATTTTAGACTGATCCATACAACACTAACTTCTTTAGAAATCTGATTGATACACCTTAAATCTTATTTCTTGATAACTTTTAGTTGAATCTCTACTAGTGTGTCACCTTACTTTTATTATCTTCTGTCCATGTTGATCACTTTATGAAATTCAAGCTATATCCTCTTGATTCAAGTCTACTTTTTGAATCTTTACTTTTGTAGAATCCAGAGTATACAGAGTTTTCTACGATAGAACATCAGGAAAGAAGTCGAGAGGAAGACTACGAAAAAGATGGATATATTACATAGCAGAATCATGTTAAAAGCCAAAAAAATTATTTTTTTTTTTTATGGGGCCGTCCCAGATGTGCCATACCAGGTGGACCCGTCACAACGGAACGTGAAAACGTTTATAAACTATCAAGACCAATCAATCCTTCGATCAATGACACTCCTAGTTTTGTACAAGGGTAGCCATGTGGCATTTAATGAAGGCTTTTGACCTTCGGCTTCGATCAAGTGGGCACCAGTTCCGTAACACAAGCTGATAATTTTGTGAACCCATATAATGAGCCACGTGACAGATATCAAGCGATAAAGATACTACACTTTAAAAGCAAAATAACTATCAACCAAGCCACTAGAGCAGCGCATAACAAAAACAGAAAACTACGATACAGTGCAGTAACCCTGTAGCAGTGTAACCACAAAAGAAGAAAGAGAGAAATCAGAAGAAGACAAATAAAAGAAAAGACAAAAATGACGAAGTGCTTCAAATCAGATCTGAACAAACGGATAGAAAGATTGTTTTTAAAAACATATACGCTAAACCTCATTCATTGTATCGTCATTTGTTAACTTTATATATACATTTTTTAATAGCCTAAGTGCCAAGGACGCTAACCTTTCCTTTCAGCAAAACTGCTTTCAATTGTCTCCCCCTCTGTTACCAACTTAGTGTGCCAGAGTTCACGTAATTTTTTAATCAGCGGTTCTCAGACGGTAAGTAAACGAGGGCCAGTAGTGACTGATATTGGTTTGTTGTTCCATTCTCTTTACTTTAAGTCCCACCCCCCCGCTTTCACCCAGGGACCCACATCCTTCTTTCAACCCCGATATTATAAGGCACATATTAGGTCTGAAAAAAGGAAATGAAAATCGTGACACATCCTTTACAGCACTTTAGCCATCAACAACACTAAACGAGTCGTCGATTTTCTAGCCACCACTTATACGTTCAGAAGGTTCACTATTGCTTTCTGAACGGTGATGTCTATTCTTACCTTTCGTAAAAATACATCAACACGAATTTGCTTCCAAAGGTCCTGCCGCGGGGTTTGAACCAGGTACGCGTGGGTTGTGATCGAGTTCACTACCGCTTAAGCTACAGACGCCCACATACATACCGCTTAAGCTACAGACACCCACATACATACCGCTTAAGCTACAGACGCCCACATACATACCGCTTAAGCTACAAACGGCCACATACATACCGCTTAAGCTACAGACGCCCACATACATACCGCTTAAGTTACAAACGGCCACATACATACCGCTTAAGCTACAGACGTCCACATACATACCGCTTAAGTTACAGACACCCACATACATACCGCTTAAGCTACAGACGTCCACATACATACCGCTTAAGTTACAGACACCCACATACATACCGCTTAAGCTACAGACGCCCACATACATACCGCTTAAGCTACAGACACCCACATACATACCGCTTAAGCTACAGACGCCAACATACATACCGCTTAAGCTACAGACGCCCACATACATACGCTTAAGCTACAGACACCACATACATACCGCTTAAGCTACAGACACCCACATACATACCGCTTAAGCTACAGACGTCCACATACATACCGCTTAAGCTACAGACACCCACATACATACCGCTTAAGCTACAGACACCCACATACATACCGCTTAAGCTACAGACCTTACATACATACCAGCTTAAGCTACAGACACCCACATACATACCGCTTAAGCTACAGACACCCACATACATACCGCTTAAGCTACAGACGGCCACATACATACCGCTTAAGCTACAGACACCCACATACATACCGCTTAAGTTACAGACACCCACATACATACCGCTTAAGCTACAGACGCCCACATACATACCGCTTAAGTTACAGACGTCCACATACATACCGCTTAAGCTACAGACGTCCACATACATACCGCTTAAGCTACAGACACCCACATACATACCGCTTAAGCTACAGACGCCCACATACATACCGCTTAAGCTACAGACGCCCACATACATACCGCTTAAGCTACAGACACCAACATACATACCGCTTAAGCTACAGACGCCCACATACATACCGCTTAAGCTACAGACACCCACATACATACCGCTTAAGCTACAGACACCCACATACATACCGCTTAAGCTACAGACACCCACATACATACCGCTTAAGCTACAGACGTCCACATACATACCGCTTAAGCTACAGACACCCACATACATACCGCTTAAGCTACAGACACCCACATACATACCGCATAAGCTACAGACGCCCACATACATACCGCTTAAGCTAGAGACACCCACATACATACCGCTTAAGCTACAGACACCCACATACATACCGCTTAAGCTACAGACGCCAACATACATACCGCTTAAGCTACAGACGCCCACATACATACCGCAAGTTACAGACACCACATACATACCGCTTAAGCTACAGACGCCCACATACATACCGCTTAAGTTACAGACGTCCACATACATACCGCTTAAGCTACAGACGTCCACATACATACCGCTTAAGCTACAGACGCCCACATACATACCGTTAAGCTACAGACGCCACATACATACCGCTTAAGCTACAGACGCCCACATACATACCGCTTAAGCTACAGACACCCACATACATACCGCTTAAGTTACAGACACCCACATACATACCGCTTAAGCTACAGACGCCCACATACATACCGCTTAAGCTACAGACGCCAACATACATACCGCTTAAGCTACAGACACCCACATACATACCGCTTAAGCTATAGACACCCACATACATACCGCTTAAGTTATAGACGCCCACATACATACCGCTTAAGCTACAGACGCCCACATACATACCCTTAAGCTATAGACACCCACATACATACCGCTTAAGTTATAGACGCCCACATACATACCGCTTAAGCTACAGACACCCACATACATACCGCTTAAGCTACAGACGCCAACATACATACCGCTTAAGCTATAGACACCACATACATACGCTTAAGCTACAGACACCCACATACATACCCTTAAGCTACAGACGCCCACATACATACCGCTTAAGCTACAGACGCCACATACATACCGCTAAGCTACAGACGCCACATACATACCGCTTAAGCTACAGACACCCACATACATACAGCTTAAGCTACAGACACCACATACATACCCTTAAGCTACAGACGCCCACATACATACCGCTTAAGCTACAGATGACCACATACATACCGCTTAAGCTACAGACGCCACATACATACCGCTTAAGCTATAGACACCCACTACATACCGCTTAAGCTATAGACACCACATACATACCGCTTAAGCTACAGACGCCACATACATACCGCTTAAGCTACAGATACCCACATACATACCGCTTAAGCTACAGACGCCCACATACATACCGCTTAAGCTACAGACCCCCACATACATACCGCTTAAGCTATAGACACCCACATACATACCGCTTAAGTTATAGACACCCACATACATACCGCTTAAGTTACAGACGCCCACATACATACCGCTTAAGCTACAGACGTCCACATACATACCGCTTAAGTTATAGACGCCCACATACATACCGCTTAAGCTACAGACGTCCACATACATACCAGCAAGCTACAGACACCACATACATACCGCTTAAGCTACAGACTCCACATACATACCGCTTAAGCTACAGACACCCACATACATACCGCTTAAGCTACAGACGCCCACATACATACGCTTAAGTTATAGACGCCCACATACATACCGCTTAAGCTACAGACGCCCACATACATACCGCTTAAGTTACAGACGCCCACATACATACCGCTTAAGCTACAGACACCCACATACATACCGCTTAAGCTACAGACTCCCACATACATACCTTAAGCTACAGACACCCACATACATACGCTTAAGCTACAGACGCCCACATACATACCGCTTAAGTTATAGACGCCACATACATACCACTTAAGCTACAGACGCCACATACATACCGCAAGTTACAGACGCCTACATACATACCCTTAAGCTACAGACACCACATACATACCGCTTAAGCTACAGACTCCCATACATACCACTTAAGCTACAGACACCCACATACATACCGCTTAAGCTATAGACACCCACATTCATACCGCTTAAGCTACAGACGCCCACATACATACCGCTTAAGTTACAGACGTCCACATACATACCGCTTAAGCTACAGACACCCACATACATACCCTTAAGTTACAGACGTCCACATACATACCGCTTAAGCTACAGACACCCACATACATACCGCTTAAGCTACAGATACCCACATACATACCGCTTAAGTTACAGACGCCCACATACATACCGCTTAAGTTACAGACGTCCACATACATACCGCTTAAGTTACAGACGTCCACATACATACCGCTTAAGTTACAGACGTCCACATACATACCGCTTAAGCTATAGACACCCACATACATACCGCTTAAGCTACAGACACCCACATACATACCGCTTAAGCTACAGACACCCACATACATACCGCTTAAGTTACAGACGTCCACATACATACCGCTTAAGTTACAGACACCCACATACATACCGCTTAAGTTACAGACGTCCACATACATACCGCTTAAGTTACAGACGCCCACATACATACCGCTTCAGCTACAGACGCCCACATACATACCGCTTCAGCTACAGACGCCCACATACATACCGCTTAAGCTACAGACGCCCACATACATACCGCTTAAGCTACAGACGCCCACATACATACCGCTTAAGCTACAGACACCCACATACATACCTCTTAAGCTACAGACACCCACATACATACCGCTTAAGCTACAGACGCCCACATACATCCCGCTTAAGCTACAGACACCCACATACATACCGCTTAAGCTACAGACGCCCACATACATACCGCTTAAGCTACAGACGCCCACATACATACCGCTTAAGCTACAGACGCCCACATACATACCGCTTAAGCTATAGACACCCACATACATACCGCTTAAGCTACAGACCCCCACATACATACCGCTTAAGCTACAGACGCCCACATACATACCGCTTCAGCTACAGACGCCCACATACATACCGCTTCAGCTACAGACGCCCACATACATACCGCTTAAGCTACAGACGCCCACATACATACCAGCTAAGCTACAGACACCCACATACATACCGCTTAAGCTACAGACACCCACATACATACCGCTTAAGCTACAGACCCCCACATACATACCGCTTAAGCTACAGACACCCACATACATACCCTTAAGCTACAGACGCCCACATACATACCGCTTAAGCTACAGACGCCCACATACATACCGCTTCAGCTACAGACGCCACTACATACCGCTTAAGCTATAGACACCCACATACATACCGCTTAAGCTACAGACGCCCACATACATACCGCTTAAGCTACAGACGCCCACATACATACCGCTTCAGCTACAGACGCCCACATACATACCGCTTCAGCTACAGACGCCCACATACATACCGCTTAAGCTACAGACGCCCACATACATACCGCTAAAGCTACAGACACCCACATACATACCGCTTAAGCTACAGACGTCCACATACATACCCATTAAGCTACAGACCCACATACATACCGCTTAAGCTACAGACGCCCACATACATACCGCTTAAGCTACAGACGCCCACATACATACGCTAAGCTACAGACGTCCATACATACCGCTTAAGCTACAGACACCACATACATACCGCTTAAGCTACAGACGCCCACATACATACCGCTTAAGCTACAGACTCCCACATACATACCGCTTAAGCTACAGACGCCCACATACATACCGCTTAAGCTACAGACGCCCATACATACCGCTTAAGCTACAGACCCCACATACATACCGCAAGCTACAGACTCCACATACATACCGCTTAAGCTACAGACACCCACATACATACCGCTTAAGCTACAGACACCACATACATACCGCTTAAGCTACAGACGCCCACATACATACCGCTTAAGCTACAGACCCTACATACATACGCTTAAGCTACAGACGCCACATACATACGCTTAGCTACAGACTCCACATACATCCAGTCAGACATACATACTCCGCTTAAGCTATAGACACCCACATACATACGCTTAAGCTACAGACACCCACATACATACCGCTTAAGCTACAGACACCCACATACATACCGCTTAAGCTACAAACGGCCACACATATTAGATCTACTAAGATCATAAAACTATATGGTATTACAAGATCTCACACACACACACTCACACATAAGATCTAATGAGGTTAAACATGAAAAAAAAAATAATTAGGTCACAAATGCAAGATCCAATGAGGTCACATATATAGAACATCTAATGAGGTCACAGATATAGAACATCTAATGAGGTCACAGATATAGAACATCTAATGAGGTCACAGATATGTACAATCTAATGAGGCCACATATATATATATAAAACATAATGAGGTCACATACATATGCAGTATAATGAGGTCAGATATATATACAGTATAATGAGGTCACATACACATACAACCTAATGAGGTCGCATACATATGCAGTATAATGAGGTCAGATACACATACAACCTAATGAGGTCACATACAACCTAATGAGGTCACATACACATACAACCTAATGAGGTCACATACATATGCAGTATAATAAGGTCAGATACACATACAACCTAATGAGGTCACATACATATGCAGTATAATGAGGTCAGATATATATACAGTATAATGAGGTCACATACACATACAACCTAATGAGGTCACATACACATGCAGTATAATGAGGTCAGATACACATACAACCTAATGAGGTCACATACAACCTAATGAGGTCACATACACATACAACCTAATGAGGTCACATACACATGCAGTATAATGAGGTCAGATACACATACAACCTAATGAGGTCACATACACATACAACCTAATGAGGTCACATACATGAACAATCTAATGAGGTCACATACATGAACAACCTAATGAGGTCACATACATGAACAATCTAATGAGGTCACATACATGAACAATCTAATGAGGTCACATACATGAACAATCTAATGAGGTCACATACGTGAACAATCTAATGAGGTCACATACATGAACAATCTAATGAGGTCACATACATGAACAATCTAATGAGGTCACATACATGAACAATCTAATGAGGTCACATACATGAACAATCTAATGAGGTCACATACATGAACAATCTAATGAGGTCACATACATGAACAATCTAATGAGGTCACATACATGAACAATCTAATGAGGTCACATACATGAACAATCTAATGAGGTCACATACATGAACAATCTAATGAGGTCACATACATGAACAACGTAATGAGGTCACATACATGAACAACCTAATGAGGCTACACATTTAAAATTTAATAAATTCGACATATATTCTTCTTCTTCAAACGCTCCATATCAACCACTTGTTAACCACTCTTTCTGATGTGTATGTGATCTGAGCCTAAGAGTGATTGTACAGTTATGCGCTTACAAGTAGGACAGCACATTCGATTTCTGCGATGCCTTTTATTTACTAAGGTACCTTCCCTATGCCCCTACATTAGTCGCTTCTTACGACATGCCTTGTAGGTGGCAGTGGTAATATTCTTTGCTTCACTTGCGGGCCACGGCCCCACACAGGCGCGGCTAAGATTAAAGTGTAATGCCCATTTGATCTCGGTCAAAGGATGGAAGTCTTCATAGATCCAATGAAAATGAAAATCGTGGCATATCCTAAAGGACGTAGCCATCAACCACAGTAAACGAGTCGTTGATTTTCTAGGCACCACTTATACGTTCAGTATTTTGCCATTGCTTTCTGAACGGTGAGGTCTATTTTTACCTTTGTAAAAATCCCACGGAAACGAATTTGCTTCCAAACCTGCGCACCGTGGGGTTTGAACAAGGTACGCTTGGGTTTGTGATTGAGCTCACTACCGCTTGAGCTACAGATGCTCACGCTATAGATCCAATGGGCAACTAAATTAAACAAATTGTGAGCAGTTTTCATTCGAAAGAATGACGACACTCTGAGTTTGATACGTCACACACGTAACTAGCCTCCCCCCATCCCCTCCATCCCCGCCCATCTTTACGCTGCTGCACTACCGGGTAAGAGCCCAAACAAATAATTTTAAAATACACACACAACAGCCAATGGTTTTATGTGGTGAAGTGATTAAGACGTTTGCCTTGCGTTCTCGCCCATGTGGTGCAGGGGCCTGTAAGGGAAGCAAATAATAGTACCACTACGACACCTACAAGGCATGTCGTAAGAGACGACTGATGTGGATCTAGGAAGCTATCCTAGCAAATAAACAGCGTCGCAGAAATCGGATGTACTGGTCTACTTGTAGACGCATAACTGACACAACGTACAATCGCTCTTAGGCTCAAATCACATACAAATCATACAGAGTGGTTAACTCTTTCCCCGCTTTAAGCCGCACACTGCGCCATGGCGGAAGTCTGTTGCACGCTTTAAGCAGCACACTGCGCCATCGAGTTACTTCCCTTATAAGAAGTCTTTCTAGTTTTACTTCTACTGTTTTACTTATACTACTTTTAACCTTGTTATTCTATTAGGTTGTCCAGTTTTCTTCAATTTAGTATATAATAATATATATGTTTATTTATTGACAAGTAGTTGGGATCGTTTTATTTTTTGTAAATTTTTTTTACTTCCTTGAATTAACTGTTTAAAAATTGAGGAAATAAATGGGCGTGGAAAGAGTGATCAATATAGAAAGTTTGAAGACAAAACCTTGCGTTCTGCAGATTATAGGTTAAAATCTGGCCACTTCGTTCAGTTCACGTGCGTAATTTTCCTGAGATTCCTAGGATTGTTGTTGAAGCTATGGAGAACGTGCTTTGTGCAACACCTACAACAGGCGGTGAGCCATTCCTACCGAGATGGAGGGAGTTATATGAGGAAACTTGATGCAATGAAGTCATTCATTCTTGTCTGTCTACCTTTTTTTAAGCACACCTAACTTGATTTGATTTGATTTCATAAGTCCATCCTCATTGCACTTTGGTGAGTAACCATGTGTGCTTCCATCTCTTTCATAGACAGAAAGATCTTAGCGGGAGTGTACGAGCTCCGTAGTACTGGTCAAGGTCACCGATGTAAATTAGAAGATGGTGAAAATATTGTGTAGGAATTTTTGTTTAAAAATTTGTTATTACGAAATTTGTTCAGGCAGCGGCTTTCCAGCCTGCTCTTCTTGACTTTGAACTGCCAATGATTCTTTTACATGCGTAACTTAAACACAAGACCGGTGTTTTATCGTCCGCCTCCAATAAGACTAGGAACTCGATATCACCTACACTGAGATCAGGGATCTCTGGGAAAAATCCCACTGACTCTACGAGGGAACGAACCGAGTACCTTTGGAACGTACCTTTGAGGCGAGCACCTAACTTCTACACCTCAGAGAATACCCATCACCTAACTTAACACATTCACCCTTCTGGGCCGATTTACTGGCTCACTGTATTTGTATAAGATGACTCAAAGCTAGTACACTGTCTAATTTAGCATGTATTGTAATAGAAATCAATATAAGAAAAACGCAGTCATCATTTTTCGGGCACGTGATGAGGAGGGGAGGTTTAGAACATATTATGACAACCGGTAAAATTGAGGGTAGACGAGACAGAGGAAGACAGAGAGAGAAAATTTAGGATAGCCTGACTTCGTGGCACGGTAGAGCGTCAACATCCGAGTTGATAGCAAACACCAACGACAGAGATTTGTGGAGATCTATGATCGCCTACGCTAGCCGGCACGGCACCTGATGATGATGATGATTGTAATAGAAATGTGTCCGTGGTTAAAGCACAGCCAACTCTAGATAACTAGGCCAGACAACTGAGAAGGAGACTTGAAAATATAGATGTTTGATAGAACACTGCAAGCTTTTTGCAATTTTTCTCAATTCTGTGAGTCTATGGTTACTTATTGGTGAAAAATATTCATAATATTGATATTCCTTATCGTTAAACTTAACTTGTTTGATAATATAACTTCGATTTAGCATTTTGTGTTGATTTTAAAATGAATTCGTCTATATACAACAATGCGAGGTCACGAGGTGTAGTTGTGGTCTGATTTCCCACAATTCTAACCTAAGTCCGAAGGCCCATAAGTTTATAGTTGGCTCTGGTTAAAGACAAACTACGGAGTGAAGGGTTCAGAAATGTAAACGCTTGTCGATAGAAGCTCTGGTACTGTTGTTGTTTAGCCAATGTTACCTTGAGACAATCAAATACTGTTATCTATACATACACGTCAATATCTTAGTCTGAATAAGTTATGTAATGGATACGTGCGGCACAGTTTTCTCAAAGCGCACTAATTAGAGTGTCAAAACCAGGTATATATTCTATTTCAGGTGTCACTGCTTACCTCGCTCTTGATCTTTCTTAAGATCTAGTGTACCTGGTAGAATAAAACACATGTTCTGATAATTATATTCATATTTCTTTGTTTCTTTTCCTGTAGTGCCATCTTCGGACGCTTTATTCGACCAATCTGTCCTTCTTTTTCTTCGAACGCTCAATATCAACCACTTGTTAACCCCCTCTTTGTGATGTGTACGTGATCCGAGCCTAAGAGCGATTGTACGTTGTTTCAGTTATGCGCCTACAAGTAGACCAGCACATCTGATTTCTACGACACTTTTTATTTACTACTGTAGTTTTCCTAGATCCCTACCTCAGTCGCCTCTTACGACATGCATTGTAGGTCGCAGTGTTACTATTCTTTACTCCCATTGTGGGCAATGACAACACATGGGCGAAGGACAGTCTGTCCAATATCGAATAGACAGCAAGTTCTTTACTTCAACATTTTTATCTTTTATCAAGTCTATTTTCATCAAGCTTGTTCTCTTTCTCTCTTTTTTTCGTTATTCTGTTCCTTCTTTCTTGTTATATTGTTCTCTGTCGTGACGGGAAGACTCGTGTACGTTTGAAACGTGTAAGAACTCTGAGTTATATTGTTCTCTGTCGTGACGGGAAGACTCATGTACGTTTGAAACGTGTAAGAACTCTGAGTTATATTGTTCTCTGTCGTGATGGGAAGACTCGTGTACGTTTGAAACGTGTAAGAACTCTGAGTTATATTGTTCTCTGTCGTGATGGGAAGACTCGTGTACGTTTGAAACGTGTAAGAACTCTGAGTTATATTGTTCTCTGTCGTGATGGGAAGACTCGTGTACGTTTGAAACGTGTAAGAACTCTGAGTTATATTGTTCTCTGTCGTGATGGGAAGACTCGTGTACGTTTGAAACGTGTAAGAACTCTGAGTTATATTGTTCTCTGTCGTGATGGGAAGACTCGTGTACGTTTGAAACGTGTAAGAACTCTGAGTTATATTGTTCTCTGTCGTGACGGGAAGACTCGTGTACGTTTGAAACGTGGACGGGAAGACTCATGTACGTTTGAAACGTGGACGGGAAGACTCATGTACGTTTGAAACGTGGACGGGAAGACTCATGTACGTTTGAAACGTGGACGGGAAGACTCATGTACGTTTGAAACGTGTAAGAACTACGAGAATCGTCATTATTTCGAAAGAAAGCTGCTCTAAATTTGTTAAAATTAGTTGCCTATTGACTCAAGGATCCCACCCATTGGCTACGATCAAGTGGGCTCTACCACAGCCAACTCTAACTGGGCCTGACAACTGATGGAAAATCCCTGACCTAGTTTAAGTTGGGGACCGGAAAAAATAGATGCTTGATAGAACACTGCAAGCTTTTTTGCAATTTACTCAATTCTGTGAGTCTATGGTTATTTATTGGCGAAAAATATGCATAATATTGATAATTCCTTATTGTTAAACTTAACTTGTTGGATAATGTAACTTCGATTTATCATTTTGTGTTGATTTTAAAATGAATTCGTCTATATACAACAATATTGGAATGCAAGGTCACGTGGTGTAGTTGTGGTCTGATTTAACAAAATTCTTACCCGAGTCCGAAGGCCCATATGTTTATAGTTGGCTCTGGCTCTACACCTTTGATCGAAATTTTTTAATAGGTCCCGGCTCGGAAGTACCACATCGAACGTGAAGTGAACGCGAAAACGTTTTCAAACTCCAAGCGTCATAAATCCTTCGATCGAGAGTGCTCGGAGTTTGTTTAAGGGGTGGTATTTTGTCATTTTGCGTTTAATGAAGGCTCCCACCCTTTGGTCACGATCAAGTGGGCGCTACACTTTGGCCTTGGTGTTGACGCGTTGAGGAAGCTGATGCGCTGACGACCATTTTTCGGCTGCAGACAACAACAAAATGAGGCTCCCAAGTTGACCCGGGTTAAGAGGTGAAAATGGAGGTGGATTGAGGATACCCTACGGAAGACACAGTCGAGTGTCACTAGACAAGCACTTGAGTGTAACTCACGGGGAAGACAGAAGAAGGGACGTCCTAAAAGACCTGGAGACGAAGTCTTCTTGATGAACTGAAGAGTGCTCGACTATCCTGGGAGACATAAAGAAAACAACAGACTGAGAAAAGTGGTCAACAACTGTTGAGGCCCTATGCTCCACGAGGAGCGGCGAGGAATAAGCCAAGTAAGTAAAAGAAGTTTATGTTTGTTTATTTGTTTGTTTGTGTTATCGACTTTTCTATCGACCGCCCTTGTATCGGTCTATCATTCACATTCATATGTTATCACATGAGAAGTGTGCTCTTGTTCTATGTTGCAGTTTCCTTAACTTGTCAGTGTTAATAATAATAGCCGTCCATCGCAAGCGATGATGACAACAGTCTCAGACGTGTGCTGCTGCACTTCTCTGGTGTGCGCGGAGATAACTGTAGAGTCAAACCTAGAACACAATTCCCCAACCACAGGTGGGGCATACATGATCAAGGTTAGACATGTGCGTGTTGTGTGTTCTGTCTTCTCGTGCTACTTGCCGGTGTTACGTCATAGGTACCGTCATAACGTGGTTTTTGTGGCTAAGTAGTTAAGCCCTTGCCTTACGTTCTGTATGTCCTGGGTTCGAATCAGGGCCGCGCAGCTCTGTTCCCCGGTTCATTTTTTCCAGAGACCCTTAGGATTGTTGCCGGAGCTACGGAGATCGTAACCGTTCCTTGTACTAATACGGAGATCGAGCACTGTCTCTGAAACATCCCTATGTAAGAAAGAGATTGTAGCGCACACGGTTATTTCCCAAACTGCAACGATAATAGACCTATCAATCAATCAATCAATCAATCAATCATACAAAAGAATATAATGGACACGGCACTCTATTTGCAATTTTAAAAAAAAGAAAGAAAGTTTATGACTAGCGGCCAAAAGAAAAATAACAATATAAAATGGGAATGAAACATCAAAGATTCGGTCAGTGTTCCCCGATGACATGGAATCAAATACTGGCGATTGTTTATATCCGATCTTCAATGAGAGAGCAATAACTTAATTAACCGTGATGGTTGCTCGGCAACCATAATGACGCATTTTTTTCGGCTGTTTCATATCGGCAGTTCATTCCCTTTGTTCTATGTTTTCTACCCTTCTATATAAATAGAGCACTCTCGATTATCAGGATATTTTTCCCAACCATTATTTCGGATAATGAAGATTTGATTGCATAAACAATAGTCACATAATTGCACTACTTTGAAAGCAAACAGACATGAAGGCGGTGTCTCGGAATGTGTGAAATAAACATTGAGATAGAGGCAGACAATAGTTTCGTGTCTCGGTCAAACATGAAGGCGGCAGACAGCAGATGTTTAAGATAAATTGCAGACAATTTGGAACGTTGTGAGAGTTCAGTGGTTTGTGCATTTTCCTTCCAGACGGGTGGTTTCGGTTCTCACAGTGGCTATCATGAGAACCAAGAACCAAATAGCTAACAGAGAAACTAGAAAGTAACGCAGGCGGACGTGATGCTGACCACATTATCCATCGCATTGCTGTTCAACTTTTCTTTAAATTTTGGCGCATTTGACTGATAGTTGTCGAGGCGCGGGCGCCATGTGAAGATTGTAATACTACTCAGCATCATTAAGTAGCTTGTCCCTTCCGAAACTTGGCTCCCATGACAGCAGTCCTGAAAACGCCCTGTTTCTGTGCAAAGTTGACCGGCGTCAGCAGCAGTCATTCTCAGATCGTCAATGATCTTGCACCGTCTTCTAGGTATTCCTCTCATTCTTGACTCTCTCAGTCTTTTCTTGACGTCTTCTACGTCTTCCTCTCGTTCTTCTTTCAGGCACCATTCTCTCCAAAAGTATCTTCTCTATGCACTCATGACGTTTGATGTGTCCAAAATATTTAATTTTCCTTGATGTTATGCTCATTAATAGACAACTCTCTCGAATATCAAACTGTTGCAGAACAAAAGCATTTGTAATACTACTACTACTAATAACAATAACAATATTAATGTTAATTAATCGAAATGCCAACGCTTTATCCAGTGAAATTATCCAATGGATTGGTTAGAAGGCAGTAGAAAGGTTACAAAATAAATCAAGATTGCAAAAGTGGGAAGACTGTCTTATGTGAGTGTTACTGCAAACAAAATGAAAAAAAATGTGTTTTCTTCAAATCTAACAAACGTTAAAGGAGGTAGAGTCAAATAGGGCGCCATGAATTATGACAAGGCCGCCATGGCGCCCGTGGGCTTTGCATTGGAAAGAGCTGATCCATCGTATGTAGTTAGTCAAAGAAAAATACAGACATAACAAAGTATTATGTAATATATCCCATGGTATGTAAATGAATTCTTTACTTTACATCCAATTTTGATACAGTTGTATATTGAGCCGTAATAGCGTAGTTGTTAGTTCACTCACTTTTTTAGGCGAGTGGTCCAGGTTCAATTCCACAAATGCAGTTAAATAGTTTTTCGACTATTAAGGTTTTCAGGTTGACACAGCCTCAATTGGGTACCAGGAAAGCACTGGGAAGTAAAGACGTCCGAAGTGATGATGACCACATCACCCACCGTGTGAAAATCAATGAAAAATACGGGCATAACAAAGCGTTTCCCAATATATCATACAGTATTTCCTTCTTCAACGATCTCTGGTCATGCGCTTAGTTTACCGTGGACCACAAACTGGGCAGTCAGCTTCAGGTCTGTCAAGTTTCCTTCTTCAACGATCTCTGGTCGTGCGTTCAGTTTACCGTGGACCACAAACTGGGCAGTCAGCTTCAGGTCTCTCAAGTTTCCTTCTTCAACGATCTCTGGTCATGCGCTTAGTTTACCGTGGACCACAAACTGGACAGTCAGCTTCAGGTCTCTCAAGTTTCCTTCTTCAGCAATCTCTGGTCATGCGCTTAGTTTACCGTGGACCACAAACTGGGCAGTCAGCTTCAGGTCTGTCAAGTTTCCTTCTTCAACGATCTCTGGTCGTGCGCTTGGTTACCGTGGACCACAAACTGGGCAGTCAGCTTCAGGTCTCTCAAGTTTCCTTCTTCAGCAATCTCTGGTCATGCGCTTAGTTTACCGTGGACCACAAACTGGGCAGTCAGCTTCAGGTCTGTCAAGTTTCCTTCTTCAACGATCTCTGGTCGTGCGCTTAGTTTACCGTGGACCACAAACTGGGCAGTCAGCTTCAGGTCTGTCAAGTTTCCTTCTTCAACGATCTCTGGTCGTGCGCTTAGTTTACCGTGGACCACAAACTGGGCAGTCAGCTTCAGGTCTGTCAAGTTTCCTTCTTCAACGATCTCTGGTCGTGCGCTTAGTTTACCGTGGACCACAAACTGGGCAGTCAGCTTCAGGTCTCTCAAGTTTCCTTCTTCAACGATCTCTGGTCGTGCGCTTAGTTTACCGTGGACCACAAACTGGGCAGTCAGCTTCAGGTCTCTCAAGTTTCCTTCTTCAACGATCTCTGGTCGTGCGCTTGTTACCGTGGACCACAAACTGGGCAGTCAGCTTCAGGTCTGTCAAGTTTCCTTCTTCAACGATCTCTGGTCGTGCGCTTAGTTTACCGTGGACCACAAACTGGGCAGTCAGCTTCAGGTCTCTCAAGTTTCCTTCTTCAACGATCTCTGGTCGTGCGCTTAGTTTACCGTGGACCACAAACTGGGCAGTCAGCTTCAGGTCTCTCAAGTTTCCTTCTTCAGCAATCTCTGGTCATGCGCTTAGTTTACCGTGGACCACAAACTGGGCAGTCAGCTTCAGGTCTGTCAAGTTTCCTTCTTCAACGATCTCTGGTCGTGCGCTTAGTTTACCGTGGACCACAAACTGGGCAGTCAGCTTCAGGTCTGTCAAGTTTCCTTCTTCAGCAATCTCTGGTCATGCGCTTAGTTTACCGTGGACCACAAACTGGGCAGTCAGCTTCAGGTCTGTCAAGTTTCCTTCTTCAACGATCTCTGGTCGTGCGCTTAGTTTACCGTGTGCCACAAACTGGGTAGTCAGCTTCATGTCTGTCAAGTTTCCCCAAAGCTTATTATTTAGGTCGACTGTATGTGACCACATGTTGCTTCTCAGCTCACTCAGAAGAAGACAGTCTTGCAGAACATGCTCCGGTGTCTGTTCTGCTGCTGACACTGGCAGAGAGCTGTTTGACTTATTCCTAGTCTATGTAAATGCTTATTGAGTCTGCAGTGTTCGATACATAATCGAAATATAATAACCTTGTCTGTTCTGCTTAGGTCTTTGACGAAGCCTTTTTCACAATCGTATTCAGTGTTTGTCTTTCAGTTTACTGTAGAATTTCTCTGTATGATGAATTTTTCTCTCACATAGACAGGTGCCTATGCTCTGGCCATGCGTAAATCGTCAGTCACATCAGTGAATACAACTTCTCCGGGATACCTTATTCCATAATTGTCTTCTTCAACACTTCATGACTTTTATATATTGCTGGTATAATATTAACGAAACGGAAGAAAACTGTCCATCAGTTCAGAAAGGGAGTTATGCAGAAAATAGTCTAATCTCCTGACTGGGAACTCTAGTACAGTGGTAAAACAAATCTTAGTAAATAGTAAAGGAGATTGCTGATGTAGCATCAAGTGACTGATTTGATTGCTTGATTGATTAGTTGATTAATTGATCGAACAATCATCATTGCACTTAGATAAGTAACCACGTGTTCACCGATCTCTTTCTTGCACAGGACGGTGTGCATGCAGCGACAGTGCACGAACTCTGTAGCATCGGTGATGGTCACTGATGTAGTTTATAGAATGGTGAAAATATTTTGTGGGAATCTTATTTTTAAACTTTCTAATGAATTTTCACCGGGCAGCGGCTTTGCAGCCTGCAATTCTTGATTTTGAACCACCAAGGGTTCTTTTACGTGCTCAACATGAACACAGGACCTACGTTTTATCGTCTATTTCCGATAGGACTAGGAACTAGAAACCCGATATCACCCACACTGAGATCATGGATCTCTGACAAAATATTCCGATGGTTCTACGAGAGAGCAAACCGAATACCTTTGAAACTAGAGTTGAGCATCTAATCTCTACGCCACAGATACCCCCTTCCTCTAATTAATAGAAACAAACAGCTACTTACATAAACGATCACATGCCATTACATCGCATTTGTATTGAAGGATAAGAGGATAAGAACTGTTTTTATGGAAGACGATTCTCTCTGAAATCCTGCAAATACTGGAACTAAATTCCACTAAGTCTAGCACTTCATGAAATTGTTTATTCCAAGTATAAACTTTGTAATATCAATCCTGCACTTGAAACTATAAATCAACCTCACTCTGATATTTCTCAAAGAACACAATACACCTCTAACAGTTAAATCATGAGTATCCTATTCTGACTGCAGCGGAATAACACAATGTCAATATTACAGCCTCAGTACAAACGAGTTTGTATCCATACGCCAACGCACACAAATATGGCGATATCAATCACGATAATTGCATTTTTTAATTGTACATTATATGTATCTTCTATTTAAGTAAATATTAAATTATTAACTGTAAATTTCTGCGATTTTGTTTCAACTGCTATCACTTTATCTGTGTCTCCCTCTCAAACGAACATTTCTTCACAAAGTTTAAGTTTATATTCTGTTTACATTTTGAAGTGAATTCCAGATTACTATTTCAATACTTTTTTTTATATTGGAAAATAAATTAGAAAAGCAGGTATTTGAATCTGTTTATCTATGTTTTTATTTCCATACGAGACAGCTTCCAACATGCCGAAGTTCCTTAGACGTCAATGGCTGATACAGTTTTAGAATCATGCGTTGTACAAGCAGGCATGCGAGTTGTACTGTACTCGACGGCCAGAAATCTGCATGTCAGAGAAGTATACGCGTAATAGCAAATCGGTAGATTGCCGATTAAACGAACAGAAATTGTTGAAACTCATTCTATGCTAATAACAACTATAAGTGTCATGCAGATGTGAGTCAATCACATTACCAGCCAATATAGTGATTTTTTTTACATGAAGCACTTTCTTTCTTTTCATATTAAATCTTCCCAGTTTTTATCATAGCTATCTTCTTACTTTTTTCTGTCGTTACATTGTTACAGGATTGTTGTTCAGTGTCGTGGTTTTTATGTTTTTTGTCTTGTGCTGCTCTAGTGGATTGAATTAAAAACAAGAGACATAGAAGTAGGAGAAGAACAGTTTGGCTTTAGAAAGAACAGAGGAACAAGAGAGGCAATACTTTGTATAAGACTACTCGCTAACAAGTATATAGAAGTGCAAAAAGTATCTACTTGTGTTTCATCGATTATAGCAAAGCTTTTGACAGAGTCCAACATGAAAAGCTAATCATATGTCTACAAGAAATAGGTCTAGATGGGGATGATATCAGACTAATAAGTAACATATACTGGGAACAGACAGCAATAATAAAATTTGAAAATAGCTACTCTCCATACATAGACATAAAGAGAGGAGTGAGACAAGGATGCATTATATCACTAATCCTATTTAACATCTACACAGAGAAAATCTTCAAAAAACTAGAGGGAATGCCAGGACTCAAGATCAATGGAAAAATAATAAACAACTTAAGATATGCAGATGACACAGTATTGGTAGCAGAAAATGAACAAGATCTACAAGAACTAGTGGACCAATTGGACAGAACTAGCAGGAAATATGGATTAGACATTAACATACAGAAAACAAAAACTATGGTGATCAACAAGGAAATGGAAAAACCTAAAATGAATATAAAAATACATGGAGAATTACTACATCAAGTAAAAAGCTTCTCATATCTCGGTTAGATGATAACAGATGATGGCAGATGTATAACAGAAATTAAAAGAGAATAGGAATGGCCAAGGATAATTTCAATAGTATGAGAAAGCTACTGACATCCAAACAAATCACAAACAGGCTAAAAATGAGAATGATTAAATGCTATATAAATCCTATATTAATGTATGGCTCGGAAACATGGACAATGAACAAGCAGTTAGAAGACAGAATTGATGCATTTGAGATGTGGATATATAGAAGAATAGGCAGAGTTTCATGGACAGAAAAACAGACAAATAAACAAGATTTAGGAAAACTAAGCATGAAGAAACAATTATTAAGAGAAATAAAATTCAGACAAGTAAAGTATTTTGGGCACATAAAAGACATGACACCATGATAAAACATTTACTAGAGGGGAAAGTTGAGAGGGGGAAGATCAAGAGGAAGACCGAGAGATAAGTGTGAGAGAAACTTTAAGAAATGGACAGGTTACAGTCTGGCAGTGTGCAACACCAAGGCGAAAGACAGAGGATGCTGGAGATTCATTGCAACCAACCTTCGATGTGGAGACGGCACCTGATGATGATGAGTGGATTGGGTGATAGTTATTTTTGTTTTTTGACAGGATTCTGCTATGTCATCTATCGAGGGCCGTGCCATGCTATGATAGAGAGCGGCCTCAAGGCGGCACCGTAAGGAGCGGCCTAAACAGCGAAATCACAATCACAATTGAAGGTTATTTTAAAGATAAAACATTTACGGGGCGGCATTTCGAAGGCTTGCATCATACTAAGAAAATATACCGCACGGACCTGCATCCATCCATCTGTCTCGTGGTCTTTCTCTCACCTTCTTTTCTAATGTTCTGTTGTTGAAGACTGTATATAGTGAAGTTCGTTTGCAGGGGCTTAAACCAGTGTCTCCGATCCTGGCCTGTTTCAATCTTCATGAGCATACTCATTGAGTCAATGAGAAAACATGCATGGATAAAAGTCTGTAAAATCCAGCCAGACCATCGCTTTGGTTACATCATCATCATTCCAAGCTCGTATCCTTTATAGGACGTTGCTCTTTTGCAGCGCATCTGAATTCACTCTGTCTCTTGCCAGTTCACCCACTTCATCGATGGTCATATTCATAGTTTTTTAATATCTTGTAGCCATCTTCTTCTTGATCTGCCTCTGCATCCTGGGACCCTGTCCTCTAGTATTATTCTTTCAGGCTATCGTGACGCTTGATGTGACCAAAGTATGTAATTTTTATGTATAGTATGGTTACATAGTGTACCAATATTGATACCTTGGTCTTCCTACCCCTCGTCTGTCCAGTATAATGTCTCACAGAATGATAATTACCAGAAAAATCATGACTTTTTATATGTACTAAATTTTTCGTTTTATCTTTTTTATCAACCAATTCTCTTTAATTTTAAACTGTTGTAACGTAAAGATATTGTTTCTGCCCATGGTATTCTGAGTACTTTTCTGTAGCACTTGCATTCTCTCTCCCTCTCTCTCGATCACCGCCCAGACCGATATACCAGACCGCCACATAAATTCTATTCATGTGGAAATCTGATCCATGCAGCCTTAGCATTGGTGTGTTTTACGTCACATCTTCAGCACCATTTGTAGCTCTGGTGCTTATCCTTCGGCAATGTGTCCGGTTTCAGCCAGCGTTTACTCGGTTCGCTCTCCGTTTTGTAGCCATCTAGTGTTTTTACGGTGTGGGGCAGCTAGCCCCACTTCCAACCTACTTAGTCGCCTCTTACGACATGTGTGGCAGGTAACAGTGGTTCTATTCTTTATACTCCAATTTGGGCCCCAGTAACCACTCGGGCAGAACTTGCATTCAAAGACACTGATCGATTTTCTTACTATTTTATCAATATTCCTCACAGTCACATGTTGCTCTGAGAAAGATGTATGCTCTTAAAAATCTAAGGTTTATAGTTATATCAGTAGCCATTCATATGTTTAATGTATTAACGATTTAAGGCGTTTGGATTTACACGTTGTACAATAGAACTTGGTGTTTGAGGGTAAGATTGAAGTATGTTTAACCAGCGAAACACAGCAGCCATCAGTGTGCATACCCTTCGACATTTGTTGGGGGAGACTGAGCACCTATTGGTCTGACAGGAATGCTGTGACGTCAGTTAAAGTAATCAATAGTCTGGCCTGGAATGATGTGACATCAGTTAAGTAACCAATAGTCTGCCTGGAGTGATGTGACATCAGTTAAGTAACCAATAGTCTGCCTGGAGTGATGTGACATCAGTTAAGTAACCAATAGTCTGCCTGGAGTGATGTGACATCAGTTAAGTAACCAATAGTCTGCCTGGAGTGATGTGACATCAGTTAAGTAACCAATAGTCTGCCTGGAGTGATGTGACATCAGTTAAGTAACCAATAGTCTGTCTGGAGTGATGTGACATCAGTTAAGTAACCAATAGTCTGCCTGGAGTGATGTGACATCAGTTAAGTAACCAATAGTCTGCCTGGAGTGATGTGACATCAGTTAAGTAACCAATAGTCTGCTTGGAGTGCTGTGACATCAGTTAAGTAACCAATAACCAATATCTCATGACAGACTTTGTTTTCAATGGCCATCCTTTCCTTCTAGCTTTTAACTGTCAATTTAATTGTGTAAACAGCCAGTCAGAAATACCAACTTAAAATTACAGTTATTTGAGGATCCATGGTGAACAAATGCCAGACTCTCATTTAAATCATGCACGTTTGTTCGTTTTCTGCACGCTACCAAGCTGTTCTTCTTCTTCTTCTATGATCTCTGGTCGTGCGCTTAGTTTACTGTGAACCACAAACTGAGCAGTCAGCTTCAAGACTGTAGTTAGTTAGTTTGTTTCTTTCGTGCCAAAGGCTGCACATAGGGCAGAGGTTTTAAATCTCCATGTGATACGGTTCTTTGCTAGCAGTTGGAGATCTTGTATGGTTTACATCCCAATAGTTTACTTTCTTGTTGGATGGTTCTTTGAAGAGTGGTCTTTGGTCTTCCACGTTTTCTTTTCCCAACTGGTGACCACATAAGGACTTATCATTTAGTCTCTTGTCATCTAAGAACATGACCTAAATATTTCCACCTTCGTTTCCTTATAATATTTGGTATGGGTTGTTGGTGTGTTCGATTGACGATTGATCAGGTCTGTAAGGTTTCCTCAAAACTTTGTTGTTAGTGTTAGGTCGACTGGGTGGGTCCACATGTTGCTTCTCAGCTCACCCAGGAGAGGACAGTTTTGCTCCAGTGTCTGTTTCGCCTGCTGACACTGGCCGATAGCTGCTTCCCTTATTCCTAGTCTATATAAGTGTTGTGTCTGCAGTGTCCGGTACGTAGGTGAAATATAATGACCTGGTCTGTTCTGCTTAGATCTTTGCTGGAGTATTTTCCATAATCGTCAAGCTACGAGATAAGATAGCCGAGTTCTC